>OY829914.1:110971200-111571200 GCA_963691935.1 Nephrotoma guestfalica
ATTACACCAGTACAACCCTGCAACTGATGTGCAAAAAAATTGGTCAAGCAATTATTTTATTTTACGCCTACCGTTCTTGGCCTTCATTAGGTGCAGATGTTTTATTACCTGGAACTTTTTTTTTTGAGTATTAATAGTGCTTATTTTGTAAGATTAAGTTATTCTGTAAGTGATCCTAGTCAAATAAAGAATAAAGTGCAATTTTAGTTTAAAAAAATGGGAAAAGTTAGTGTGCAGTGTAAAAGCAATATGTCGATTTTGGCGCGAGAAAATTTAACCACGCGTGAAATAGCAGAAAGATTAAACATTCCTAAAAACAGTGCCGCGTGGAATATTAAAAAAATGCGAGTGATGGGCAGTACACAAAGAAAGAAAGGCTCTGGAAGGCCCAGAAAGACAACGCTAGTGGAAAATCGTTTCATAATGTTACAATGTCGTTGGAAAAGAAATTTCAGCCAGCTTAGTGAGAAAAAGACTTGTTAAAGCTGGTTTGAGAGCACTTAAACCAGTCCAGAAGCCTGAGTTCACATTACTAGTGAAAAAGAAACGTTTGCTATGGGCCCAGGAGCATGTTTTTTGGACTCCAGAGATGTGGAATGATGTGATTTTCTCCGATGAATCAAAATTCAAGCTGCATGTTGGAGATGGAAGAATTCTCGTAAGAAGAAAACCGGGCGAGAGGCTTAGCAACGAATGTCTTTTAAGACTTCCACCGAAAAATGAAGGAATTATGGTCTGGGGATGCTTTTCTGGAAATGAAACCGGTCGGTTGTGCTTCCTTAGTTCCAGCATTACAGCAGCTGTTTATCCGCAGGTCCTGCACAACGAATTTGAGCCTTCTGTCTTAAAGCTTTTTGGCGAGACTTGCAAATTTATTTTTCAACAGGACAACGCTCCGTGCTAAACCGTCAAAGTTGTGAGTTATTAATTTTGAATTGTAGATAGAAAAATTGCCTTTCAGATAAACATAAAAAATTTGTTAAAAACTTGTTTTTTTTTCTTATCTTAAGTTAAAAAAATACTTCGAAGAAAGAAGTATTGATGTGTTGAGCTGTCCCCCGTATAGTCCAGACTTAAATCCAATTGAAAATATTTGGCCTATAATGAAGCTAGAAGTAGCAAGAAAGCCCCCAGAATCGATTCAAGCTTTAAAAAGTTTGTTCATGACGATTTGGGAATCCATACCTCCTACGACTTTGAAAAATTTATCAAATTCAATGAATCGGAGGTGTATCGCTGTAATAAAAGTAAATGTCGGTCCAACAAAATATTAATATTAAAGCTAGAACTTCTATAAATCAATAAAAACAAAACAAAAATTAAAAATAAATGCTTAATTTATTCCATTACTTTAACTCCAATCAACGTATTTTGAATATTTTGGCATTTTTCGGGAGTTTTTCCCTAAATTGCAGGTAATTTTTTTTTTTCAAAAAACTACGCCATACATGTATTTAAAATGAAACAATAAACCAATTGCTTTCAAAAGTTTTGCAATTTTAGCAAAAAAAGACTTCAATTTGCAATAAAATATGTTTTTTTTTTTTTTTTTTTTTTTTTTTATTTTTTTTTTTATTTTTTTTTTATTTTTTTTTTTTTTTTTTTTTTTGTACAGTGCTGGGAAAAAAATGGGCAAACATATTTTTTAAATATGTTTGCCCATTTTTTTCCCAGCACTGTACAGTCGATAGTTATAAACGTGCTAAGTTTATGTGGCGATGTTTTTATCCAACATAAAGTTATTGTAGAATCTGACCACAAATAGATATTATTGAAAGTTATATTGAGAGCGTTAATGACAGAATTTGTTAGTTTGGCTAAAAGAAAAGCGCCAGAAAGCTCAGGTCGGGGAAGTGAAATAGTTTTAAGTGGAGCTACTCTTGATTTACTGCAGAGAAGATTTACTGATATATTATTTGATGAATCGATTGTTTTAATATACAGACAAGCGCCATAGGCCTTCTCGGACGCGTCGCTAAATCCGAGCAATTCAATTCTTACAATTTTATTTGAATGTGTATGACCCATAACATTTCGATTAAGATATAATTGTGAAATTGCAATTAGTGTTCGTTGATAGTTTGTACATAGATCTTGAATCTCTTGTGGTATTTCATCATCCCAATCAAGCTGTTTTTCCCAAAGTATTTGAATTAATATTTTTCCCGTTATTATGATTGGTGATAAAAATCCCAAGGGATCATATAATTTTGCTACATCAGAAACTATGGCACGTTTAGTTAATATTTCCTTACCTAATTCAGGAGTTTTAAAAACGAGAAAAGATCTTCTTGAGGTTGCCACAATAACCCAAGTGCCTTTATACAAGTTCCGAAGCTGAATTCATTGAACTTTAATTCTTCACGATCTTTCAATGGAATATCGATTAGAAGTTCTGCATTATTGGCGTACCACTTATGTAGGTGAAAACCACCACATTTAAGCATTTGTATTATTTCTTTTTGTGACTTTTTAGTTGTTTCTAAATCATCAAAACCATTGATTAAATCGTCAACATAAAAATCTTTAGTTGCGATATTGGAAGCCAATGGAAATTTATTTCGTTCGTCGTGGGCAAGTTGTTTGAGTACACGCGTGGCCAAATACGGTGCCGAAGCAGTTCCGTAAGTTACGGTTTGTAACTCGTATGTTTGCAACTTTTGATTTAAATGTTATCGCCATAGTATTCTTTGGAGTGAAGTTTGACTTTTGTTAATTTTAATTTGTCGATACATTTTTAAAACGTCACTGGAAAAGACATATTTGTAAGTTCTAAATCTGAGAATTATATCGAACAAATTATCCTGAACTGATGGTCCAATTAACATCTTATCGTTTAACGAAATTTTATTTGATGTTTTAGTGGATGCGTCAAATATCACACGAAGTTTTGTTGAAGAACTAGAAGGGCGTTGGACCGCGTGGTGTGGCATGTACTAAGTTATCTGGTCAGAATCTTTACTATCATCAACTAGTTTCATATGACCTAATTGAGAGTATTCATTGATGAAATCTACATATATCTGCTTAAGTTCAGAATTATAATTCAATTTTCTCTCTATATGATTGAATCGTTTCAAAGCTATCGTTTTGGATTCCCCAAGATTTTCTAAGTTATCACGAAATAGCATTGACACAACATATCTGCTGTCGGAGTTACGAAATGATGTTTGATTAAAATATGTCTCACATGCTTTCTCTTCAACAGAAAGGAATTTCTTAGATGGCACATTTTCCAGTTCCCAAAATTGTTTGAGGGTTTTATTTAATTCGTCGTTAGCATTTAGTTTAGTTTCGAAAATGGAAAAGTTATGTTTAATTTTTTGCTCAAATTTTCCAAACACTAACCAACGGAAAATCGATTCTTGAATTATTGGAAGGCTTGGATTGAGTTTTATACGGTTTGGTAATAGAATTTCTGGAAATATTTCGACTCCTAATAATATGTCAACAGGTTGAGCAATATTAAAAGAAGGATCGGAAAGTTTGATATATTTTGGAATTTGCCATCGAGAAATGTTAAAAGTATTGCTGGGAATTCGATTTGAGATGTTAGTTACTGAGAAATCTAGTTGAAATAAAAATGGCCTGTAAGTTGAATGAAGTTTAGTAGTAATAGCGTTAGTAACGTTCGGTGTTTTATTATTTAGGCCCCTGACTGTAATGTGTTCATTGCGAGGCTTTAAATTAAGAGTTTTAATAAATGACTCGCTTACAAAATGTGTTTGACTACCGGAATCCAAAAGTGCTCGACATTGTATTAAACGTCCATTGCCATCATCGATCAGTACAATCGCAGTTGGAAAATCGTTGAACGTTCGATTATTTTACTATTTTTATGACAATTAAAATTAGAAGGAATATAACTTGATGTTGTGTGATACGTTACTTTATCTGTTGAACCGGTGTTAGAAGATGGAACTACGTTTGAAATTTGATCTTTAGTTATGTTAGTGTTAGTTACAATTGAAGCAGGCTGTTCAAAATGTAATAGTGTGTGATGAGGTCTATGACAAATCCTGCATCGAATAGAACGACAGTCGGATATTTTATGGTTTGGATTTAGACAATTAAAACAAGCTTGAGCTTCCTTAATTGTTCCATAACGCTGTTTGGGTGTTAAATTGTTGAAAGTTGGGCACACGAAATATGGGTGTGATAATTTACCACAGAGGTTACAATTAACAATAGAGCTTGATCTATTTGTGAAATATGAAGATTTAGGAATAGGTTTAGGAGAAGTTTTGTTGTTTGATTGTTTTAATAAATTACCCACTAATAGTTTAGAACGTAAATTTGAAGTGATGATTACAGTTTTCGATGTTGATTTTGCAAGCTCTCGCAGGACACGACATTTTTTCTGTAGGAATAATTGAAATTCTTCCCAAGTTGGAGTTTTGCTACGCTCAATTGATTCTTCCCACTCACCACGAGTTGCGCCATCTAACTTACGATTTATTATTTTTAAAATAATTAATTGGGATAGGACATCAAGTTGTAAATCATTGGCGTTTATTGAAGATATATGGGATAACGCACCATTTAAAAGTTTTCGAACTTCACTTTCACTTCGTCGTACAATTGGATCAAGATCTAAAAGTGCTTCAATATGCTGGTCAACAATTACTCGAGGATCATCATATAACCGAATTAATGTATTCCATGCTTTTCCATAACCAGTTTTTGTTAAAGTGATGTGACTGATGGACTTTTTAGCAACGCCACGAAGCTTATCTATCAAATAACTGAATTTTACTATTTCATTTAAATTTTCGTTATCGTAAACGACTGCAACATAAGTGTCGCGAAAAGTTATGCACTATGTAAAATCAGTACCGTCAAATATTGGGATTTTAACCTCTGGAAGATAATTGATTTTGATTTAATATTAATTTTTTTAAACGAATTGTTAATTAAATCATGATCACTCTCACTGGGTGTTGAGGAATTGGAATTTAGATGTTCAGATAGTGATGCCAGTTTGCCTGCTAAAATTTGGTACCTGTCTTCAGATTCTTCGAAGATAGAATGAAAATTAGGAAGTTTATCATCATCGACTACTAAAACAAAGCTATTTACCAGAAAATCGTACTCGCTAAATGTTTTTTCAAGAGATATTGTTCTGCTCTGAATTTCATGTTCGTTCGAAGATTTTTCTTCTTTATTTAAATATTTTTCTAAATTAGTCAATTTTGCCTTCAACAAACCAAGTTTTTTGTTAAATTCCATTATTGCTTCATATGATATTCTGATGTTACAGCAGTTATTTGCGACGTCATTATCAACAATTTATTAAACGTTAAGAAATTTAAAAAAATACTAATTTACGAATATCACTACCTAAACCGATTATTACATTTATATTTTCAAAAGAATTGGCAAATGGAATAATAAATGAAAAAAAAATATGATGTACTTACAGTTTCAAAATGGCTACGTAAAATAAAAATTGTTGAATTTTGTTATGTTAATTTAGTATATGTATATGTATCTCAATTTTCTTGGTGCAGAATTTACAGTTGAATTTTGACGAACAGCTAGCTGATATATCGTTTTACCGGATGTACCAAAATTGTTTAATTACGTGATGAACCAAAATTGTTAAGTTTTGTTAAATTTGTTAAATGCAGAAGTTGTTGAAATTTTGTTTTATGCTAATAATTTCAACCACCAAAATTGTAGGGCAATGCATAAGTTTTGTAGATGGTTGAGTTATTTATAAATCCGCGATGTTATTAATGATGAACCTTCTGTTAAGTTATGCGGTTATGTTAAATTATTTCACCAAAAATGAATGAAACGCAGTTTTAAATATTTCGGGAAGATCCGGGTCGAAGGACCATTAATATGTTGTATAACTTTATCTCCAGGTGCTGAATATTATTTTCATTCGTTCACTTTAATAAAAAAAAATATTAATAAAATTTTTATTTTTTTAGTTTATACGTTTTTTATACAATTATTCTCGATCGAAATTTTATTTTTTTGTTAATATTCTTTCTCTTTTCCTATATTTTTATGTTTTGAGAGAAAATAGTAATATAAAATTTTACAATTTTGTTTTAAATTAACAGGGTGACAAACAATACAAATTGTTTTTGAACAGGGTGACAAAATAAAATTATGATAATATACAGCATACAATTAAATCTATATTTTTCTTGCACAACATATTTAAATCCAATCTTCATTTATTCCATTTTTGTTTCATATTCTTAACAGTAACTACGAACACTTCAAAATCTACTTGCAAATTCGAGTTTTTCCATAGAGTGCTTGATCGAATTTGACTAAACCAGTTTAACTAAGAAACCTATAACTATAAAAATTAAATACGTATTGTAAAAATTCCAAAAATTTGCATGGGTTTTACCCCAGCCGGTCAACTGTACCAAATCTTGTTGTGTTCTCAAACTTTTTATCTTTAGCATTAGACGGTGGTGATGCTGTTCAAGTAGTGTTTACTGATTTTAGTAAAGCGTTTGAAAAAAATTATTATGTCTTACTTCATGTCGTGGATTTTGTCATATTTGAGAACCGAACTAATAAGTTGTTTAAATAACTTTTTATCTAGAGATAAAAATGTTTTATCTGGCGTCCCACAAGGTAGTCATCTTGGACTTCCCTTATTTATTGCATTCATAGTTGATGTAAAGGGCCCGTGAAGTATTTATTCCATATATTTTTCCATAGATTTTTAGTTGTTCTCGTCTTCTTCATTATAAATTCCATCCATTTAAATTTCTATTTATTTAATTTTTGTATTCCAAACAATTTTGAATAAAAATAGTATGTCCTGGATTTGGTGTTTTTTTTTAAATGATGCTATGAATACTGGATTCCAAATAATGCACCTCGTTTAAAATGTAACTTTTTGTGTAATTTTTTGAGAATTTACCTCCCAGAATACATGACACAAAATCACTTGCAAATAACTTCTTTCCAGCAAACCCAAAATCAGAACCTCATCAATAAAATTCCTTCACAATTTAATTTTTTAAAACAAAACTTACTTATTCAAAAAATGTTCATAAATAAACTTAACATTAAACATCACATTAGACTTGAAACTTTTAAAACAGGGATTGTAAAATTATATTTTTATTTTTAACAATGAAAATTTTACTAATAACTGAAAATAATTAAACAAAATTTTCCTTTTATATAGGAAATTTTGTTATTCAAAGGTTTGTTATTTACAATATCAAAAAAAATAATAATTACTTTAAGGTTGGTATTTCCGACCTTTAAATTTGCCAACAAACGCACGCATTTTGCTCAAATAGTTTTTGACATTTAGCTTTGACAAACGATGACCACTGTCATAACAACAACCAAGAAAATAAACAAAGTAAATATCAAATAAATAATATATTAAAAAACTAATTAGATTTAAATTTATTTTATTAATTAATTAAAAATTAGAACAACACCACTACGCTACTCCCCTCTCAGTGGGATACTTGCAAGAGCTGTATCAAAATTCCACGACGAAATGTTGTACATATTTACAAGGTCTTTTTATAATTCTTCCTGTTCTTGTACATTGTGTTTGCATATTTTTATCAGGTAAGGGTAACTAAAAGTTACTTTCTTTCTGCAACCTTTATTTACAGCATTTGGTATTAAAATATTTCTATCTTCTTTAATGCTAAGATCGTTTGAATTCTCAACCTGTTCATTATTTTTTGTTAAAGGAAAATCTGTTGGTTCTAAATTTTCACTATAACAATGCTTGACACGATCCATAGAAATCTTTGTTGTTTTATTGTTAATATTGATATCAAAATATTTATCATTTCTACTTATCACTAAATAAGGTCCTGTGAACGGTGGTTGTAAAGCCTTTCGTAATGCATCTGTTCTTATCTACAATTTTTTAAATCTGGACTTACAAAAATCTTTTCCGAATTATGTCTTGAAACTGTTTCGGGTTTAAGTTCCGCGAAATGATTTTTTAATTTAGATACAAATTCATTCAGTGAAATATTATCTTTCCTAGTTTCGACGAATTCTGCTGGAACTCATACATTTGTCCCAAATACTAATTCTGCTGGAGCAGCTTTAATATCTTCCTTAAATGCTGTCCTTAAACCAAGCAGAACAGTCGTTAAAATTTCCGTCCAGTCTGACCTATTATCGTACATTAGTGCCGCTTTCAGCGATCTATGCCACCTCTCTATCATACCATTTGACTGCGGATGATAACTGGTGGTTTTTTACGTTGAAAACCCAACAATGTCGCCAACTCACTAAATAACTGTGACTCAAATTGTCTACCCTGGTCGGTAACTACAACTTTAGGTACACCGAATCTTGCTATCCATCCTGAATATTGTAGGAATAGCTGTAGGAATAGCTTCCGCCCATCTAGGGTATCTATCAATCAACGTTACTACGTATTGCTGACCATGAGAAATAGGTAATGGCCCTACTATATCTAAATGAATTTCTGTGAATCTTTCTTCTGTATTTGAAAATGAACCAATTCCGGATTTTGTATGTCTATAAACTTTGGCCTTTTGGCAATCGATACAATTTTGTGCCATTAATTTAACATCTTTTTTATTAGAAGGCCAAATCACCTGGCTTATTAGCAACCTTATTGATGCTTTAATACCTGGATGTGACATGTTGTGAAAATGCTCGAAAACATTCTTTCTCCAATTTACTGGAATAAATGGTCTAGATTTGCCCAGCGATTGATCACAATAAATTTTAATATTTGAACCAAAAGCTACTATGGAACTTGTTCCAATTTCAATTTAGAATGTGGCATATCAATTAAATTCGACAACTCTTCATCAAAATTTTATGACACAGCTATTTGGCTCTAATCAATATTCTCCCCAATGACTATAGGTTCAATTCGTGATAATGCATCAGCTACACTATTTTCAGTCCCTGCTATATGTCGAATATTAGTGGTAAACTGTCCTATAAAATCTAACTGTCTTCTCTGACGTGGCGAAACCTTATCCAAATTTTGACTAAATGCGAATATTAATGGCTTATGATCCGTTAAGACCACAAAATTCCGCCCTTCCATTTAAAACTTAAAATGTTTAATGTCTAAATATGTGGCTAACAATTCTCGATCATACGTGCTATATTTAATTTGAGTATCCGTAAAACGTACGAAGAAAAAACCGAGGGGTTGCCATACATCATTAACTTGCTGTTGCAAAACCGCACCAGCTGCAAAATCAGATGCGTCTACCATAATGGATAATGCTGCGGATAAACTTGGGTGCACTAAAATAGACGCTTCGCACAATTTAACTTTACTTCTCTCGAAAGCCTGAATTGCATCCTCCGTCCATTTCACCTGCACTTTACTATTTTTCTTATAACCTTTTAGGTAATTATTTAAAATAATCTGATCACCAGCCGCACCTGATATAAATCTCCTATAAAAATTTATCATTCCTAAGAATCTTTTTAACTGCTGCACGTTAAAAGGTAAGGGAAAATCCGTTATAACTTTCCGGATTCGGTGAAATTCCCTTACCAGTAATCAGGTGTCCTAAAAAATGTACTTCTGCTTGCGCCCACACACATTTTTCCTGATTAATCACTAATCCTAAAATTCGTAAGCGATTGAACACTTCTTCTAAATATAGTAGATGTTCCTCTCTAGATTTAGATGGAACCAAAATATCATCTAAATATACAAAACAAAATGACAAACCACGTAAAACTTGATGCATAAGTCTTTGGAATGTTTGAGCTGCGTTGCGAAATCCGAACGTCATACGCACAAACTCAAAAAGGCCAAATGGCGTTGATATGGCTGTCTTTGGAATATCTACAACAGGAATTTGATGGTACACTCGTAACAAATCTATAGTTGAAAAAATCACACAATTTTCCAACTGAAAAGAGAAATCTTGCAGATGCGGAATAGGATATGCATCCGGGACTGTAACATTATTCAATGCTCGATAGTCACCACATGGTCGCCATTCCCCATTTTTTTGGGGTACCATGTGAAGTGGACTAGCCCAAGGACTGCTACTGGGTCTGCATATATACCATGACTAACCATTTCCTCAAAATGTTTTTAGCTATTTGTAACTTATCAGGAGCTAATCTTCTCGCTCGGCAAGAAATAGGTGGGCCTCTCCTTTCTATGAAATGCATTATATTATGCTTAATAGGAACCACCACTCCTGAATTTTGAGTAATATCTAAAAATTGGAATAATAATTTTTGAACATTTGGATCTATATTCTCCTTATCAACTAGTGATAATGACGGTAATAAAATAAGACGGTAACAAAATAGGTAAGGTGACGTCCGCGATTATAAATGTCCAGTTAAATACCCTATGGAAACCTATATTTAAAGTTAATTGCCGTTAATCATGAGACAACATACAGGTACCAAGTTTAAATATATTCTTATTTTGGGGTGTCTTGCATCCAAGATATTTAAATTAAAATCACCCAAAACGAGAACTCTAGAAAACTGCTCCATAATTCTCTAAACCTCATCGAAAAGTTATTTATCCTGGGTAACTTTAGGAACATATTAAGTGTAAATTTTGTTTAATTAATTTTAGAACTAAAAATATTTTTGCATTCACCTTTTTCATAATGTTTATGAATTTTTTTTAATAATAAAATAATCTAACTTCCGACTTCAACTCCACAACCCAGGTCAGGACCGCGGTAATAATTAATTAGAAGGAAGTCATCTTCTCTCATTGCTGACTTGCTGATTTCTCCTTTACCATAAAAGCAAATTAATAATTTTACACCGAGGTATCCCTTTATGTACAAAAGTTTAATTATAAATGTATCCCGTGTATAGTAGCAATTTATCATACAGTTTTATAAAACAACACTATTATTGAATTCCACAAGGATCGATAATTTAAAACAACCTAATTATAGAGCTGAAATGAACAGTAACCATTTATTCCGTATTTTTTGTTGCTGCCTTTTACTAATCGTGACCACAGACACAACAACAAAAACGGAGTGGATAGTTGTATAATCAACAATTACTTCAACAACAAAGAATCGAAATAAATAAATAAATTAAGAAACCAAGAAGAGATATAGAAATAGAGGTAGTAGAACAACAAAAAAGCACAGAAAAATCCATTAAGTTCCATAAAAGCTGAACATATCGAGATAGTTACGAAAGAAATTAAACTTTTTGTACATTGCATTGTGCTCTTCTTATTGGGTATGAATATATGCGGTTTAATGTATGGAAAGAACTATCTATATTAAGTTACAATGGAATACCCACCAACCACTATTACTACTATTTTACGTGACTTTAATATTTCATTAGGAAAATTCTATCCAGCATTTTCCGTATAAAAACTGGGTGTATCTAAGCTCGGTTGGTTTAAGGTATAAGTAATATTTCTCTGGTCAATTTTATTTCTGGTGTACAGTTCTATTTAATTCTATTACCATTAAATTGTACTGGCAAGATAGTAGCAGCTATGCACTCGTATTCGGATGGTCAGAACTATGTAAGATAAAATTTATGAAATTCTAATGTGTTTTTCCTATGTGTACGTTACTTCGTTATGAATGCAATTCTCCTTGGGAAATTGAAATTAAACTATCGAAATGCATATTCTCGACAATAATGATTATTTTATTGGAAATTATTATTTTTGCTATGCAATTTAATTATAGCAATCGTGCGGTTTAAAATATCGCTGCATTGGAAAAACACCAGCAAAACTCAAGAAATTTGAATTTTGACTTTTTTTCATAAAACGATCAAAGTGATCAAACGATCAAAACGATCGTCAAAGGTGCAATTCGTACGTAAAAACGGTACATTTAGTAGTCTTCGCTGCAGCACTGGCACATATTTAGTTATTATACATCCTTTAAACCGTGAACATCATCTTTATGTTTAAAAGTGTGGCAATTTATAGAAATTCTTTATTTACTGAAATATCGCGGAGTGTCACATTTCGATTTGGAACGTTATTTATTTTAAACTGGTAAGTAAATGCATCTTCTATAATATACAAATTAAACGGTGGTCGTTTGTCCTTTATAACTCGCGAACCACTCGACAGATTATAATGAAATTTTGTGAGTATGTGTTCCTTATGGTATGTGTTCTTGGTATAGTTTGGTTTATTTACAGTGTTAAAGTTCAGTTAAGTTCAACACTTGGCTTCTATTTTCAAAAATTAATCCATTTGCAATCTAGTAGGCCATGATTTTTATCGTGGCAATTTAATTTTGAAATGTCAAATAAGTTGAATATTTTTCTGAGAAAAAAAAAGTTTTGTTGTTGAAGTTTAAGGTCAATATTATAAAATTCTTTAAAGGAGCGATATTTATTTGTGATATTGTGGAAGACGATTATAAATAAGGAAATTTTGTTAAATAAATTTAAGTGTTCCTTGTGATAACTATAAGAATAATCATAATTTATGATGTTTTTCCAACTAAATTTGGAAAACAACTGAAATGTAAAAAAAGAGGGATAGTTGCGGTTCTAGAGAAAATTTAACGAAGGTGGGTCATGAGCGAGGCACGTGGCATCAATGCATTTCTTTTTCTTTGTCGTTGTGCCGTGTTCAAGCCTTCTTTTACCTTGTTTTCTTTATTTTTATTACTTTATTATTATTTTTGGTAGTTACATGTCTGTGAAGTTAGCCCAGGATTTCATCCCAGAAAAAAAAATGTCATCAGGCAACACTAAAACTGCATTATCATCCCAGCCCAGGATTGGTTTATAATTTATGTTAAATATGGTAAACTATGTAGATCATCCCAAAAAATAAACTAACGTGGATATTTATCCCAGAAAATAAAAAAAAACACAGACAATTGTCCATTAAAAAATCATTAATATACGTAGTAAATAAATAAAGCTAAAAATGTTAATACTTTATAATATTCGTACACTTATAGCGGGCCATACATAAAAGAGCCTATAGCGCCAATCTCACATACGGATCAACTTGGGATTTTGAGGGTAAGCAAGAATCATTATGGCAAATCGATACGAACTGGTTCGAATTCCGGAACTCGTGGTCCCTGGGAACCATTAATAAAAAACTGGTTCTCATATACTGGGCCATACACATATATGCCTATAGCGCCAATCTCAACATACGGATCGACTTGGGATTTTTATTGTGATTAGTGGTCATCATTACCAGTCGATACGACTTGCTTCAGTTTCCGGAATTCGTGGTTCCTGGGAACCATAAATTAAATTCCGTCATACTTGAGCCATAAATATAAGAGCCTATAGCGCCAATCTTGACATACGGATCAACTTGAGATTTTTAGGGTAAGCAACAATCATTATGGCAAATCGATACGAACTGGTTCGAATTCCGAAACTCGTGGTTCCTGGGAACCATTAATAAAAAACTGGTTCTCTTATACTGGGCCATACACATATAGGTCTATAGCGCCAATCTCAACATACGGATCGACTTGGGATTTTTAGGGTAAGCAACAATCATTATGGCAAATCGATATGAACTGGTTCGAATTCCGGAACTCGTGGTTCCTGGGAACCATTAATAAAAAACTGCTTCTCTTATACTGGGCCATACACATATAGGTCTATAGCGCAAATCTCAACATACGGATCAACTTGGGATTTTTGGGGTGAGCAACAATCATTATGGCAAATTGATACGAACTAGTTCGAATTCCGGAACTTGTGGTTCCTGGGAACTATTAATAAAATACTGGTTCTCATATACTGGGCCATACACATATAGGCAAATGAATTTATCTGAAATCTGTTTCACCGACATTACGAAATGCTTTTGGGACAAATGGTCGTTGTTTGCAATTTGAAGTTTCACACGTTAAAAGGTTGTTTGATCCAAAAATTCGATTTTTTCCCCATTTTAAGTTTGAATTTGTTTCTACAAGAGCCGCTAATTCTGAATCGTTAGTTTGTGTTTGTGATAGGGCTTCATAGTCGATTGAAGTGCATATATTGATTCGCTCGATTCGAGATAAATAATCAGCTACGACATTTGAATTGCCCACAACGTGCTGAATGTCTGAAGTAAACTGCGCAATTAGGTCCAGATGACGTTGTTGTCTCGGTGAAGCTTTGTCTAACTTTTGATGAAGTGAAAAGGTCAAAGGATTGTGATCCGTAAATAATACAAATTCCCTTCCTTCCACAAAATTTTTAAAGTGGTTGATTGCCGAATAAGCCGCTAGTAGCTCACGATCGTATATGCTGTACCTTATTTCGGCGTCATGTAATTTTCGCGAGAAAAATAATAATGGTTGCCATCCTTCTTTTGTAAACTGTTGCAAAACTGCTCCCACGGCTATCTCGGATGCATCGACAAAAATGGCAAATTTAGCACCCGGAATTGGAAACGCAAGTTGCGTTCAATTTGCTAATTTTGACTTGCAGATTTCGAAACTCTTAATTAACTCGTCAGTCCAATTGATTACTGATTTATCTTTCTTTTGCCGTTTTAGGTCGCGGATAGTTTAATATTGTTTCAACTCTTTGTTGATCTGGGCGTATACCACTTTTGTAAATTTGAAAGCCTAAAAATGTTAGTTCATCTATCGCGAACTCATACATTTGTTTAAGTTAATAACTAATCCGGCCTCATTCAATCTTTGCAATACAATTCAAACGTGTTTGCAGTGTTCATTCATGTCCTTCGACGCAATGAGTATATCGCCAATGTATGTGAATACGAATGGTAAGTCCCTGAACAAAGCATGTACCATCCTTTGGAATGTCTTAGCTGCATTTCGTAAGCCGAACGTCATCCGCGGAAACTCAATCAATCCGAAAGGTTTAATTATTACCGTTTTTTCTATGTACGCGGGTTCAATTGGTACTTGGTGGTATGCCCTTACTAAATCAATTTTTTAGAATTTCGTACAAGACTGTAATTGGTTCGTGAAATCTATCACGAAAGGTATCGGATAGCCGTCTGGCTTCGTTACTGAATTCAATGATCGGTAATCACTACACAATCGCCAGCTACCATCCGTTTTGGGTGTCAAGTGGATAGGACTTGCCCAATTGCTTAATTATTACCGTTTATAAAGGTTTAATTATTACCGTTTTTTCTATGTACGCGGGTTCAATTGGTACTTGGTGGTATGCCCTTACTAAATCAATTTTTTAGAATTTCGTACAAGACTGTAATTGGTTCGAGAAATCTATCACGAAAGGTATCGGATAGCCGTCTGGCTTCGTTACTGAATTCAATGATCGGTAATCACTACACAATCGCCAGCTACCATCCGTTTTGGGTGTCAAGTGGATAGGACTTGCCCAATTGCTTTTAGAAGGTCTGCAGATCCCTTGAGAAAGTCACGTCTCAATTTCTGCTTTTGCAATTGCCTTTTTTCAGAGCTCAATCGTCGAGCTTTTGTATAGCAAAGTTGGCCTGTTGGCTCGATATGATGAGTCACGTTATGTTTTATATTATTTAAATGTTGAGATTCTCGCGTTACCGAAACAAACTCTTGCAGTAATTTTAAAATTTCCGCTGGATTGGCGTTTTCTCTTATAGTCGTAATACCATAAGATTGGAGTTGTATAAGATTTCCCGATGTTTCGCACCTGGTATTGGTATCAATTAATTTTGTTCGTTTGACATCAACCATTAACCCGTAATGTGCTAAGAAATCTGCTCCTAAAATGCATCTAACCACCTTTGCAATGATAAATCTCCAATTAAACGACCTACGTAGACCGAGATTAAGTATTAAATTTTTATAACCGTAGGTATCGATTGACGATGAATTTGCTACGAATAATTTGAATTTCGTTGGTTTAGCTAACTGTAAATTTGTAGGTGGAACTGCTGAAATTTCGGCACCTGTATCTACCAAAAATTGTAACCAACTTTGTGAATTTAAAATGGTAAAACGACTATTAGTTTTTAAGCTACTGTCGCCCGTCGAATGAAGCGCAGTGCCTAGTGGTTTTCCGATTTACGATCATCGAAGTTACATGGTTTTGCACACTTTCTTGCGTTGGATCCATATTTGAACTGGTAATAACAAATCGGATGCTTAGTTACCTGCTCTTTGGACCGTGAACAACTGCATATTCGTCCAGAATTGCGCGACCAAGATCTGGCAGATCGATGATTGTGCATTGATTCAGGCTTTGAGGAATTAAACTTGTTGAATAATTCTTCAACCCTTTTGGTTAATGCGTTGATCTGATAAGATAGATTATCTTCTTGTAGATCGTTATTATTTGCGTTTGCACCACAAATCGTTACTGGTCTCTGCACATCAACGATTCTATCCGCCGCCTTTGCCAATTAATTTAGACCAGACTCATTCATGCACGCCAAAATCTCCTGAGCATGAGGCAGTCGCTGCATCCAAAGATTCCTTAACACTGGTTCCGTCACCTGATCCGTGGACAATGTTCTCATCTCACGCAACAGTTGAGACGGTTTTTTATTTCCTAACTGAAGTCCAGAAAGAAGACGATCTAATTTATTTTTAGCAGATTTACATAATCTCTCGATTATTATCGCTTTAAGAGATTCATATTTATTAATTGGCAGAGGATTGAGAATTTGATCTCGGACGCACTTAACAGTCTGTGAATCAAGTGCCGCAATTAGATGTCCGTATTGTGCCGTTTCACTACAAGAGGCCCCACCCTCTTGTTTGTCCTCATGATAGGCATTGTGGGTTAACCGATGCAAAAAAAAAAGAAAAACAATAAAAATGAAACAAGTAATAATGATATAAACTATGCAAGAATACGCAAACATGCATTATATTTATGGTGAATGCAGAAGTAACGCAAATGCAGCTGCAGCGCTTTATAGGGAAAGATACCCAAACGCGCGTCACCCGGATTATCGCATATTTATCAGAGTTCACGGTTGTTACTCGGACGGAAGATTACCTGGCAGCAGTGTTGGTGGTACTAGCACTGAAAGAGTCGCTAATATTGACACTGAAGAAACGGTACTTGAGGAAATTGAGCGAGATCCGTCTACCTCACAAGAGCAATAGCAAGACGCACTGGAATCGTAAAATCGATATCGAACTATATTACATGCGTGTAAACTCTTCAACAAGAGATTCTTTAATAATATTCTATGGAACGATGAATCAACACTGAATAGAGCTGGATGCTTTAACATGCACAATCTTCACAGCTGGCAACTTTTGAATCCTCATCTAATGCGAAAAAACAGATCTCAGTACAAATTCAAAATAAATTATTGGACCGGCATATTGAACGGAAAGATAATTGGCCCATTTGAACTGCCCGGGAACTTATCTGGCCAAATCTATTTGGACTTTCTTCAAAATTATCTGCCAAATTTATTGGAAGAGGTGTCCGAGGAGGTGAGAGAATCCCACTGGCTCCAGAATGATGGGTGTCCTGTGCACTATGCAGTAAACGTTCGGGCGTATTTGAATTCCACATATCCAGATAGATGGATTGGCCGTCTGGGGCCCATTTGTCTACTCCCAATAGGTCTACTCTAAATTGATCATGAGTTTAGAAGAGTTACGTAGCCGTGTCCAGGAAGCAACTTCAAAAATTATACTCAACGGCGTTATGCGCGGCTTCTCAAAAGAGCTTTTATTCGGAGATGTCGGGCGTGTATCAGAGCCGACAGTTTGAGCATTTACTGTAAACTTACATGGGTTAAATAAAGTATTATCAATGTGTAACATAGTTTTTTATGAAGCCCTTATCAGCAGGTACAGTTTAAGACAAGAAATAATCCAATTTTTAAAATTTTGTTATTTAATCGAATTTATTCCTACTGCATACTAATAGCAATAACCTCAAATTTACATTAGATAAAATGATGTATTATACCATTTTAGAATCTGCATTAAACACGCATGTTTTTAAAATAGTTGGCTACTTAGGTTCTCATACATTTTTTCCCACCAAAGACGCTCAAACTTTTATAAAAACAAAATATTTACCACATTTTATGCTGAAAATTAAAGTTTAGATTTTTTTTTCAAAAAAGTGTTACAGCTACTCAACTATTTACTGCATATCTATTCGTATAGTCCATTAAGAATATAACACCAAAAACCTGATGGATTTCATTTATTTGTAGCCGTGGTGATCGGAAACGTAATGATATATCTTAGGTACTACTTGGGATATATTTTTTTTGTATTTTATTTTGAACGCCCAATAGCTCTACTATAAGATGCTTCAGGCGTATGTATTCATTCTGGGACACCTTGTATATATGCCAAAGTGTAATAACGAATTGATTTATTTTTTTAAATGGGTCAGCTGTTTCTTCGTTGGTTATTTGAGCGGCGTATTGCACTCGAACAGAAATTCCGATACTGGAACTTGTTGGAAGCTAGTTACTGTTTCTGCCAGGTTACGAATGTTGTATTAATCTGCTGCTGGTTGTATTTTACTGCATATGAATGTACATGGATGTTGATGTTACTTGTGGAAATTTATAAATGTTGTCCGTTGATCACCGTTTTATTTACTGTCCATAAATAAACGATTGGAAAAAATCTTGCAATTTCCTTCGATGATATGGTTGCCTATCACACGTTAGTTTTCTTATTGCTAAAACTAATTGCTGCTGTTGCACTTGTATGAAAATAATATGAAAACATGACCGAAATGTGATCGTTAAACGATTTTATGTTGTGGTTGTTGCTATTGTGCTGTATCGATTTTTACACGTGTTGTGTATATAGTTTTGGTTTTTACTGCACTATTCACTGCCACTTAACTATTTCGTATTCATGAAAAATTTGAATATGGTTCGTTTATTTTTTTCTTCGGGGTCACCAATTTGTAGAGGTAAAGGGTAACTAACTATCAATAAAATATATCACCTTTACACACAATTATATAAATTTCATTTTTATATTTTATTTATCATTAATAAACATCTAACTTTATACAATTTATTATTTAGTTGTGAATTATTTACTTATATTTTAACATAAGAAGCGCTTCGCTGGATTTATTAATAATGAGTTCAATGAACTCTATTGAGCTTTTTGTAACATGAATTATATCCATATACTAACTTTTATTTTTTTCTTCGCATTGTTTTTATAGTTTGGAACAAGTAAAATCATGACGCTCTATCTATATTCCGTATTGCATAATTCTACAAATTCTACACGATAATCGAGGACATAATTTAGGTTTGAAACTTTACTATTATAAAATTGATTTTGAAATGAAATTTTACTATTAATTGCATTGGTTGCATTGGTCAACCGCCACAGTAGTAAAATTGGCCCGATAAAATTATTTTCAATTATACCACATCATACATTAATACTAAATCGCCTTCGAAATTATGATTCTCGCTTAACATATGGATTTTCTGGTTGCCACTCATGAAGATTGAAACTTGTTACACCACCCCTTGTTAATGTCGATTCATCTGTCCATAAAATGGATGATAAATATGAAGGATTATGTTCCTCGTTGATTTAGAGTAAACGACTGAAATTTGCTCTCTTTGGTAAATCGACTAAAGAAATAAGAAAACAATTTGAAATAAAAAACAAAAATTATTAAGTGAAAAATAACACGTATACGTATATGGTTCCAATTGGAAAACATGGCGGGAACATAATTCTTATTGGATTCAAATCGATTACAATCGATTCCATCCTGTTAATATTTTATAAATGCAAATTAGTAAAAATTTTATTAAAAATTATTATATTAAATAAATTCATAATTTACATAATAAAACATAAAAAGGATAATAAATACAAATGATATTAAACAAATATTTAAATAACTTTTTTTTTTTTTTTTTTTTTTTTTTTAATCCATGCAATCTTTTCTGGGTTCGCGGTTGATTTTCCCGTCTTACTTTACGCATCCCTGCCAAATCGAAGACGTACGGCTATAGGACCGATTTAAGTTACCATCTGCGCATTGCATAGCTCCATGCCAGCCTATAGTACTGGACATGGAAGATGGGTCGGCCCATGAGTTTTGCACACCGATAGGGGGTCGTAGTTGTGTTCCTTTTAATCACAGATTACAATCTGTTGATGAAAATTACCTTTTGCATCCTGCCCCTATCGGGATTCGAACCCGGTACCTCTTAACCCTCGCTATTTAAATAACTTAAAAAAAACTTAAAAAATAAATAAAATTAACGCTTTAACAAAAAAAAAATATCAAATATTGTTTATTGAAAATTTTTCAACTATTCAATTTTCACTTCAAAATATTGAGTATTTTATCAAACTCGGCCAATAAGAACCTACTTCCAGAGATTAGGGCAAGATACCACGACATAGGTTGAATTGGCCTATCTCTAAAGAACATTTTCCGGTATAAGGTTTTCCCTAGCGGAGAAAATGTAACCTTGTCAATAGCAATGTTCCACCGTAAATCTAGAGTGTTTTATCAATCTCGGCCAATAACTAGCCACTTCCAGATATTAGGGCAAGATACCACGACATAGGATGAATTGGCCTATCTCTAAATAACATTTTCCTGTATAAGGTTTTTTCTAGCGGAGAAAATGTAACTTGTTAGTAGCAATTTTCCACCGAAAATCTTGAGTATTTCATCAATCTGGGCCAATAACAAGCCACTGCCAGAGATTACGGCAAGACACCACTATATAGGTTGAATCCTCCTATGTCTAAAGAACATTTCCCGGTATAAGGTTTTCCCTAGCGAAGAAAATGTAACTGGTTAATCGCAATTTTCCACCGTAAATCTAGACTGTTTTATCAATCTCGGCCAATAACTAGCCACTTCCAGAGATTAGGACAAGATACCACGACATAGGTTGAATTGTCTACAGAACGTTTTCTGGTATAAGGATTTTCCTAGCGGAGAAAATGTAACCTTGTTAATAGCAATTTTCCACCGTAAATTTTGAGTATTTTATCAATCTGGACCAATAACAGATCAGCTGTAATAATCATTGTATTTCATTAATATTCTGTATTTTTAAATAAATTTTATTTTAAAAATTTTACATTTTAAATATACTTCATTCGGAAAATAATTTTACAGTGTAATAAATCACACTCAATTTATTCTAATAAGAATTTAATATTGAGTGGTACTAACACATATATAATTTGGTTTTTTTGTTATAAATTTCACATCGGTAATATGGCAGTAGTCAATCTGAAATACCGCTACCTAAGGGAAAATACGAACCGTCGATTTTTCATGAGGAATTTAGGTATTTATTAGTCGGAGAATAATTCGTACTGTGAATGAAAAGGGAATTATTCTGAAGCAGAGATACTTGCTTCAGACTCTAAGGGGAAACGTAACAATCACGCAGACATTTCTTTTGCGATCAAACGCAGAAAGCTACTTTTGCTGCGACTAGAGAGTACATTGAAAAGTTGTGCTAAGAAACATAAATAGAATGTTCAAATTATTTAATGTACTAAAACATTTTTAACAGAGAATTTAATTTATTATTATTCAGACTAAACAACTCTGCTTCCAGTTAATTCAATTCTTGTTTTAAAGAAATCTTTATTATTTCCTTATAATATTACCAATCACCTCAATGATCATCTAGGAAGTGTTTTATTAGTTTAGTAGTCTATTCTTGTGGTATGAAATCTATCGGTTCATCCAGCTCTGTCAGTCGTTTAATTCTAGCTACTCAGGGATCCACTAATTCTAAAGGTTTTATTCTTTTCAGGCGCTTGGGTTCATTGGTTCCACCCAGTAGGTTCTGCAGCTCCTCGTTTTCATGCTGCTACAGTTGTAGTACACGACTCCTGGCAAATTACTGTATTTTATTGCTAACGTATTCCATGTTTAATTCTCAGTGGAGATTGTCATTATTATGTGCCAATGAGCATTCACAATGCTACGTAGTACTTTGTTTTGAAAAGTTTGTATGATCTTAACTGTAGTTTCCCTTGCGGAGCCCCAAAACTGAGTGTCATACGTTCAGATAGGTTTTTGGATTTGTTTATATAACAGCAATTTGTTGTGCGTTGTCAGCTCGGAATTTCTTCCAATAAGCCAGTGAATTTTTCTGAATTTTAAATTCATTTTTCGCCTTTTCTTTTTAACATGCGCTTTCCATCTCAGCATAGAGTTTAGCGTCATACTTAGTTTTATCAAAATATGAAATTTGTTGCGAATTCCGTCTAATCGGAATATATTAAAATTTCATATTTTTAAAGTTGATATGTGTTGATTTCGATTCAGTGTTATTCTATATTTTTCTGTCCAGTTATTCACTATAGTGAATAGCACTTTGTAGTTCACAGTTCCTTGTAGACTCAACAATACTATGGCATCAGTGGTCATAATAACTGTGTCATCATACGTTCCTATTCTAGCGTATACTATGTTTGGTAGATCATTTGTATGCAGGAGGTATAATACAGCGCCCAGAACACTACACTGTGGAACCCTTGATAACATTTTCTTTATTTTTGAGTATTCCCCTTCCTGTCTCCCTTCCCTATTGATTTGGGATATCTTGTTGGAGCTTTAATTCCAGACCACGGTGCCAAACCTTATCAAATGCCTGGGCGACGTCTAAGAATATTGCTGAACATACTTTCTTTTTTCCAGCGCCTGCTCAATTGCATCGGTAATCATATGTACCTGTTCTATCGTGTAGTGCCCTTCTCGGACCCAAATTGATGTGCTGGTATAAGATTTCTGCTCTTTGTAATTAGCTTTAGTCTCTTGAGAAACAGTCTTTCGAAAATCTTTGATGTTGTTGTTAGCAAAGAAATAGGCCTATACGATGTTTTGTCGGAATATAACTCAATCTAAACATAGCATTGATTATGTCGTGTAGTTTCCTTAGTGCTCTTTCGAATAGCTTTGATTATTTGCCTCGTTTTATTTATTTCAGAG
The DNA here is from genome assembly GCA_963691935.1 of Nephrotoma guestfalica. Taxonomy (NCBI): domain Eukaryota; kingdom Metazoa; phylum Arthropoda; class Insecta; order Diptera; family Tipulidae; genus Nephrotoma; species Nephrotoma guestfalica. The sequence goes on from OY829914.1 coordinate 110,994,025, forward strand.
TAACAGGTAGCAAAGATACCTCGTCTATTTTGCTTATAAGTCTTAAATATTCATTATCCGCTTGACTAGTTGGTGGTTTCAAGGTATTTTCTAGGTGTTCAGCTTTTTGCTTCTCGCTGCAAGCCCACGTTCCATCAACCAGTTTTATAAGCGCACCTTTGGTGGCTTTCCATAGGGAATAGTCTGTGTCCGGTTTCCTAGAAAGCTAGCAACTGACTCATTCTAAATATACTTTATAAGTAGCTTAACTTTGTTTCACAAATTAATTGGGATTGTTTTGTCTTCAGAGACTCTAGTTCTCTGCCAAATCTTACGAGCTCCTCTTTTTTCGTTAACCAACACTCTCACTTCAACTGGATAGTATATACTTTTTGGTAATATTTCTTGCTGATCAGAAGTACTTTCTAAGGCTGCTTTTTGTACACTTTCCATGAGGCTTTCCAGTTCTTCTTCTATCATGTAAGCATTCGAGATCTGCACCTATAGATTGACGCTTCCTTCGACTAGCTGCCGAAAGTATTCCCAGTTTGTTTTGTTATTTGTTAGTCTTGGGGAGCTTGCTTTTCTTATTTCCGTGTCATTTATTGTCATTAAAACTAGATAATGGTCTGACGATAGCCCTTCTTCGTTTTCGACTGTTAAAATTGTGTCCAGTGGCTAGGCACCTTCTGCATAGATCATGTAAGTTGACAAGCTGCATTAGTTCTATGTAAAGCACCAACATTTAACATTTGTTCAGAAAAAAACAAAATGCAACAATATTTACTGTTGGAATACACTACACGACTTTTGGTTCGTTAACAATACTGTCCAAAAACACACCAATATGTATACATTATTCAACAACACCTTTTATTTATTTTCAAGTACAGACTTTTATTTATATTATAATTTGTCGTATTAATTGTATTTGTTATGTTTTTTCTTTTCTTTATAATTTACACAACTAAAAATTATGCGTTACAATTATTCGTAATATTCAGTTTTATTTTCAAACAAAATAAATATTTTTTCTTTAGACTTTCCTTAGAGCTTTTAGATACATTTTTTTCTATCTTTTATTATTATTTCTGGTTTTCAACCGTTCTTGTTTGCTACCACGACTCGAATCCCCTTGCCAAACTATCATTTCTTTTTCTACACCTCGCAGTCATTGTGTGCCCGCGCTTTTTCCCCTCTTTCGCAAAATTGACCCGAATACACATTTGCATTCTATTGAACGAAATCAGCTGATTTAAATTTTCGAAGTTGTAACCCGATAAGCAGTTGTACGGTTGGAAATAAAGTTGTAGATTACGCCTAAAAAGTAGATAAGTTAATTACTATGGTAAGTCTAAACAAAAAAAATGTACCCAATTTAACGTAATCGTTACAGTTTCTAGCAGTTGGTACCGCTGTTCTAGAAACTTAAGATGTCCGTTGGTGGATTGAAGCTCCTTTGGATTTTCTAATGACATCTCATATGATTTGAGAGCCTCGTTGTCTAGTGTTTTCGTTAGAAATCGCACTAACCAAGCACCCCAGGTTGCAATGTCGACTCTTAAATTCTTTATTGCATGTAGATTTTTCCTGACGGTGTCATGCAATATTCTAATTGCAGATGCTGCTTCTTGTTGAATATTGTATAGGGAAAAATTAGCGTTAATATGGTTGTTTATTAGCAACCTTTTGTTTTGATATTTGTTGCCTAGTATTTCCATCGCGCTTTTATAATTGTCCCCTATTGGCTGCAAATGTTGAGTGATTTTGCGTGCTGCTCTCTCCAAATGTGTTTTGAAATATATACATGATTTTGTGTGTATCTGTTAGACTAACGTTTAGATTTACCAATTTTGAGAACAGTTCATAGAACCCAACTTAGTCTTAATAGTTCCCATCGAACTATGGTATCTCAATTTCCTTTAACCTGTAATTTTTTGGTTGCTGTTTGTTGCTGTTTGTTTCACTTGTTTCAATCGTCTTATGTGCCGCCTGTTGTAGCTTAGCAGCACACTCTTCTGCACGGTTGCTAATCTCGAAGTAAATGTTGTTTCTAATATATTCTTGATATTCTAAGTCTTCTTTAGTTGTTTCTAACAGTATTTCTTCGTGCAGCTCACCTTTTTTTTCCATCGTCGTATTTAGTTGTTGTATTTTTTATTTCAGGTATTCAGCTTCTTTTCTTCCGTTTTTGAGGCCGTATGCTTGCGTGATGATATTATCCAATCGATTTTTTAAATTAACTGCTTTCTGAGCACCTTTTCCTTGGGATCATCGTTGTTAACTTGAATCGTCGGGATTTTCAACTTGCATACTGCTTTTTGTTGTGTCGTAGTTGTTCTGGCTGTATGAGTTCTTTGGATATCCATGTCATTCAGTTCTGCTAGCTTAGTTGTTGTTACTATCGGCAGTTTTTCAATTGCGATGTCATCTGCTGCTTTTGTAGTTGGAGTTGTTGCGGCAGTTTACAGCTTATACTTAATATCAGCTGTTATGCTATCACAAGCACGTTTTATGTGTTTACGTTCTTCGATGTATGGCAAGTTGTCTATGCCTTCGTAGTTGATGAACAGCTTGTCGTTTTCTTTGTACCTTATGTAGATATCCGCGACTTCTTCTCTTCTTTTTTCCAGGTGGGGTGTTTTCCGGACAGCTGGATCCTTTCTTATATTTGCGATTAGTTTGTGTATCTGTTCGCCTAGATCACTTTGTTCTTTTAGTAATTTCTCCATTATAAATTCTTGTTGTTGTTGTTGTTTGGAGCGTTTCACCTATGATGCGTGATTCTTTTTCCTCGAAGGACCAATGTTCGACAACCACAAATAAGCGTTTCACCTGTGATGCGTGATTATTTTTCCTCGAAGGACCAATGTTCGACCGTATTTTGGTCAAACTACAAATTTGATAGTTGACAATAAACGATCATTACTTAAAATGTTTCTCGCTTGCTGTTGGACAGAAACACGTTGACTGTTGTGTAAGAACTAATAATTATTCTATAATTTATTTGGTTTATATACAAAAAAAATCATTTATAAAACTATTAACTATGGAAAAATAAATGTAAATGCCCTAGTCAATATAAAAACCGATATATACTCGTATATTCCATGTCATCAGTATTTAGCGGATGTACATGTATATGGAAAAATTGATATATTCAATGTCATAATTTTATAGCATAAGGATTGGTGTTATAACAAGTTGGTTATTTAAGATTTTTTGGTAACTTCGCGTGTTTGAAGATTGCTCAATATCAATAGCGTTAAGTATTTATCGCCATAAGTAATGTTTTACAATTGAATCATAATTTAAAACAGAAATTTCTCAAATTTCTGGCCTTTTCCGAATTTTCAAAGCACTAAATTCTACATATATTAATTTATGATCAGATAAATCAGAATAAAAAGTTAAACTGCGTATTTATACTTGAATAAGTCAAAGAGCACGTGATCAATGATACTAACAGAGATTCCATTGCTAAATCGAGTGGGATTCAATAAATAATTTCTACTAGTACTCCCCATGACATCGTAATGAGGTTTTACTGTCTTATTATCTAATGATTCAAAAGCCTGAAACCACTACCCATTTGGTCTAGACATAATATATTTATTATAAAATAATTAGATTAATAGTAGTTAGAATTAAATTTTTTTGTTGTTAAATATTTTTTCTGTTACACTTACAGTTTGCTTATTTTTTAATTTTTTTCGGGCTGAGACTTGAATTTATCATGGAAACACACCACATAAAAAAGTCTTTTCGGGATGGATTTTTCCGACCAAATTAAAAGACATAAAAGAATTTGTATTACATACATTTGCTTTGATAATTAAACAACAATTTAATAAACATTTGTAATTGTCTGTAATTGTAAATTTGTAGTTGTTTGTATATAGATGGGCCGGTATTCTTCCAAGGCAGCGTTATGTGGATAAATGAGACATCATAATAAAATACTCGACTAATATTTATGGCCTCATAAACAACACGGTTCTGATCTGCAATGTCAGATACGTCGGGTTAAATATTATTTATTGTTACAGAAAAACTTTTTTGGTATGTACTCGCACGGCAGTCGCTGATCAATGCGGGATAAATGTGTTACGTAAAAGTTTTCAAAGTATTCGGGCAACAAACTCAATAGGAACAATTATCGATCCGCCGAGAAGTAAATTTTTAAATTTAAGCCAGAATTTTTGTGTTGGTTGAAAATCCCAAACGAAGCAAAAAATACATAAAAATAGTAGTATTAGTAACAATAATAAATAGACATAACAAAAAAATCCAAATCAAATATCGTTTGTTGTATCCAAATTTATTTTTCGTGTATTAACAGATATTTTCCAATTTACTGGATGATTTATCTATTTATTTTTATCCAAAAAATTTTATTTTTCTATATCATTTTGAACTACATATAATACAACTATATCGCTCTATATTATACCATCTGTATTGTATTATTTAACTGAATACTAAAACAACTGTATAGTTGTATTATTAACAATACACCATACAGAAGCTTTTTCCAATAACACTATAAATATAATGCACATAACCTAAGTATTAAGCAACAGCAACACTGTGCTGTATAACTATACAACGAATTTTTTGTTGCTGTTTAAAAAAAATCTCACAACTAAAAATATTGCTATTTAAACCAATCAAGCAGACAAATAACAATTTATTATGTAAAAAAAAACATATAAACGACTGTTGTTGTAAAAAAATTGTAAAAATCGCGATTTTATTCTAGGCGAATTACACATAAAAAAAATATTGCAATTTTATTACTGAAAATGTTGAAGGAGCAGAAACCAAGTGCATTTTAAATAAAATATGGTCGGTCGTAGGTTAAATTTATAAATTCGTGGATTAAAGACAGTGAATAATGTGCAAGCTTTGCTTTACAATTTGGATTAAAACTTTTGCATAACCTTTAAAATTCATTATAGATAGCAACAATGATGTGTTGCAACTTGGTAAACAACAAACCCATATATGCATACAACCTTTTTCTGAAACTGGCAATGTACCTTGAGCCGTCATAAAATCTTAGACTCCAGTTTCGGCTCTCACCCTAACCCTCATACAAAATAATAATAACATTCACGTATGTAACATTGCTTTTGACAAACAATTTAAACATTTCTCATTGGCTCGGAAATATTCGCTCAGAAAATTTGCAATATGATTTGGAAAGCTTAATTTTTGACGAACCGAACAGTTCACAAATTAAATTGACTTTAGTTGTTTGTTGTAGACAATAAAAATTAATCAAACAATTTTTTATATTTTATTTTAGTAAAACTTGTTTACAAAAGTATTATTCTATTTTGCTGGATTCAGGGTTAACACAGTTTTTTTATGATTTATGGTACTATTCCACTGCAACAGCGTTTTATTTTGCAGAAAACTAGAACGAGATAAAAATATAGATTCTCTCTGTATATCGGATTTTTTTCAGAAATTTTTGTTGTTGAGTTGGTTGCCATCATTATAAATAAAAAATTACAAACCTTGTATTTTTATGGCAACCAAACTGAAAAAAAAATCCCCCACTCTCAGCAAATTTTTATTTCTTTTATAATTTTGTGGTAGGTTATACATTTATTGTGTTCGGTGCGTCAACACGTTTGATGACACGATGGCATAATTTTCTAAAATTGGACTGAAACTCTCGAAAATTTAAGAATGATGCGTGCTAATCAAAAAGCACCAGTTGAAGATTGGGGTTGTGATAAATGTTCCGATGATGCCGATGACAAACTTCGTGATATAAGGTTTTAATCGCACTCATGCTTTCGAATCAATGCTTTCGCAACAATTACGCGAATAGGGATTAACACCAGCTCACCTAATCGAGATTGATGTTGGAACGCTTGACAAACTACTAGTACAGGTCTCATTTTATAAAAATAAAGCGGAGTTTATTATAAAAACGTCACAAATCCTATTGAATGAATACGATGGTGATATCCCGGATACAATTACCAACCTCGCAAAATCACCTGGAGTTTGTCCGAAAATAGCACATATTTGTATGGACTTACACATGTACATCGAATTGCAAATCGTTTGAAGTGGGTGGAAAAGAACCTGAACAGACGAGGGTAGCTGACATTATGCAGCTGAAAATAAAATGATAATAGAACATTGTTCCAATATAATTGTGTTTCCTAGTTTAATAGTTTTGATGTTAACTATCTTTTACATGATTGTTGTCTTGGTTCTGAACCTCTGTAATGGTATTGATTATTGCAAATTGAAAACATCGTAGACTCATCATTTCCAATAGAGAGTGAGAAGCCAGATCTTTGAATTGCTCTTGAAACATAATGTAGATAAGAATAGTGTTGAATGCCTCAATCCTTTTGCTAGTTTCTTCTTTCTTCATATTCGTGTTTTATTAAATTGACCGTGGATTCCAAAATCAACATTTGTTGCTTTAGTAGCTTCTAATGGTTTTGTTGGTTGGAACTTAGTTTATCAATACTCTCTTTGTAAGCATTGCCAACTGGTTGGTCGAGTGTACCGAATAATTCGTTCACGACCAACAAAGTCAATAGGCGATCTTCGTCTGCGAACATTTTTTCCGCCTAACGGCCAGTGGTAATATTGGATTACTCCATTTTTGAACCGTCACAAATGCTTATATGGGCGGTTCGAATTTCGAATTGAAGTTTGCATTATTGATAATGTTGTCCGTTTTAACATTTGTTTCCCACTTCTGCCAATTCCCATAATACTCAGCCCTGCTTTAAGCTCCAATTTTAAGCTGTCAGCTGCCTTTGAAGTGGTAAAGCTCGCTAGATAGTGGCAATTTTCGTTATTGGTTGTAATTTTAACTAGCGCCGTTGATAATAGTACGTAGTTTTCATCTTTCTCATCTGCGGCAGTATGTAGCGATGTGCTTCGATTGCCTATAGTCCCTACTTCATTTGTTGTTCTCACAAGTGTGCAATTCATTTTCGAGTGACTGCGTTTATGACAGTTCTTGCAGTGAGACGAGTTGTTTTTCTCATAAATACTCATCGCTTGAGTGTGGTGTCCCCTTTTGAATACATTACATGAGGTTTTTACATCTGATGCCAACAGTGTTGTTGCTTGTGTATTGTTTTTCGGTGGAATTATTGTGGGTTTAGAATGTTGATGGTTTTCTCGCGAAAACGTATAATCTCTCTCACTGATTCACTGTCAAGTTTCTTTGATATCGTGTAGATGATGATTGGATCCCAATTCTCATTACTGGTTTCGTACAATGTATGAGTGGCTGATGCCGATTCGATATTAATGGTGGGTGGTGCCATCAATGTATGGATGCCGATTATCGTATCTATCTTAGATAATCATCCATGCAGTTTCGTAGTTCTTGCCAGTGGCATGCAGATGATTCATTTATTTGGCTGCCCGGCCACCAGTGTATGTTTTCATATAACTCATTGTATATGTGTCTGTTAGTGTTTTCCCAATTCCATCCATTTCAAATGTTCCTCATTAAAGTGCGGTATTCTGATTTTTGGAAGTTTAACATGTGATGAATCCTCCGTATTAAACGGTCCAGTGAAGCTTAGAGAGCTGTCACTATTTCATCATACGAGTCTTCTATATCGTCGCAAGTTCCCTCCATGAAGTGTGATAGTGTTGTTTCTTCTTCGTTTGAGGTTTCGAGAAATATATTTTCATGGAGATCTGTGATTTGCTTAGTCTTAAAGCGCTAATCTTAAAGCGCGTTCGGATTTTTTTTCGTTGATAAGTTTCTGGGTGCCATCCATCCATCTCTTTCCATAGATTCTGCATCTTAATGTTTTGTTGACGAACGTAATGGTTGATTTGTTTGTTACGTGTCGTATCATTTCCTGGGTTATATGGTGGAGATTTGAACTTATTCCCTTGATCGTCACCGATGGGTGTTTGTGGTGCACCAGTATTGAGGCGAACACGCATATCTTTTAAAAAAGTGGTGTCGACCTCAATCTTTATTTCATGCGGTTATCTTAGATTCGAGATATTTTACTGTTTTTCTTTCGTCTCCATCTTTTTTGTAGTTGCTGTTAAGCTGAATCAACTTTTCAACTATTTCTTGTTGTTGCTTTAGAAGATTTTCCATCGCTCTGATGCTATTCGATGGTACTGTAATGCTGTAGTCAATTTGTTCTCGCTACTTTTGGCTCGAGTTGTTGCATTGCCTGCCAGTTGTTGTGGTGGCTTGAGTTTTTGAATTTTCTGCCGGTTGCTTTTCTTGGCTCGAAGGACCAATTGCTCAGCTATGCTTAAGAGTTTAATTTGATTTATAACCCCACCACTGGCGGGGTCTAACAATAAAGAACACGTTATTAAAAAATTAAAACCATGTGAAAGATTGAATCAACTTGTTTGCGATGGTGTCAAGTGTCCGGAAAGATTGAAGACTGATTATTTCGCATGTTGTGTTGTCCTCAACAGTTGGTACTAACGAATAATTGTACAGTGGAGGGGTAAATTTCAGTTTATATATAAATTTACATAACTTGATTTTTGAATTTTATGAATTAACTAAAAACATTTTATTTTTAGCATAACTAAATACGTGATTCTTCAGTCATTTTTATGCTCGGTCATAAAGACAATATAAGTTGTTTAATTAAATTGCAGAGGGAATATAAAATCGTATAGCTGCTGTAGGCTCCTCAGTACTCGCTAATAATTTATTTCGGTTTTGAAACCCTAACTGGATCTGAAACATCGAAGCCAAGAGGATTATTATTTCCTCTCCAGCTTCAAATCTTTGATTTGGAATTAATATCAACTATTTTATGAGTACCTTTATGTACATTTAAAGCAATTTTGTGAATCAGGGGTTAAGTTTACTCTGGATACCTCATATTATATTGTGTCCACTGATTATAAATCCATGACATCGGTAGCAGAGTTGCCATAACCTCAACGTTCACTTTGTGTAGTTGTGTAGCTTGTTATTTATAGCTATATCTTGCATTCTTTCAAAATCGGTCGAATCGAGGTGTAAAATTCCATGCTTACCCAAATGTTGTACATATATTCACGTGCTTTAACGATTTGTTGATTGATATAAAATCCTAAAACATCATTCACTAAAAGCTTAGAAGTGGATATATAACATTTCGGAAAGCTTTTGCAAACGTGCTTATCAACTTTAAATATATACGAGATATACTTTATATTTTAGGTTTAGGTTTCTACTTAAATTAAACGCAATAAATGACTTTTTACCTTATCAAAATACATACATATATACATACGTACATACGAACTACCAAACATCTTAAGAAAAACCATGAATTATTTGATAACATTTTTCATTCAGCATTATCTTTCTAAAATATATATATTTTTAGGCGTATACAGACAGATCTATGAAAATATTCTACACTATAAATGTTATAAATAAATAGAACATCAGGTGGTTTTGAGGATTCTTAAGTTATAGATTGTTTCGGTTATCTTTATTCACAACACAAGCATCAAAAATGTATTTAATATAAACCTAACGTAATGTATTGTACAAGAAAACTATAGAAACAATTCTTAAAGGTTACGATTTTATAAGGTATGCAATTTTTCAAATGGTTTGGTTTATTTATAGCTTACATTGTTAAATGGTGTATGTACAGTAAAAATATATGTGGAATATTATACGAAGTTGGTATATGGGTCTGTGAATTTCGTGAACGGAACGTGTATTTACCTAAACATAATAATTTTTATAGACCAATTGGCACAAAACCACCATTGCATCAAACGTCTAGCCGGGAGAAATTAGAATTACTGTGAACTACGAATATTTTCCAGGAAATTTCTCGACGTCCCTGTAGTTGCAATCGTATAGGACAGGGATTCATCAGGTATTGAATTCATCAGTATCGGAAGCATCAACAATTGAAATTTTGGAAAAACATTTACCGCGGCCCGTAGACCCAGGGGCCCAGCCTTAATATTAACAACGAGGAAACCTTCCCGGGCGTGCACGCAACCCCACATCAACGTTCCTAAAATCCTTCCCGGGAAAAAATTAACAAAAAATTAAAATTTTAGGAAAAATGTGTACGGAGCTAGTAGACCCCGGGGTCCAGCCCTGGTTTCAGAGATTCACAAACTTTCTTTCTTATTATTTAGATTTTAGATTTTTCTGCAAATTTTGTTATAAATTATTGTGATTTAAGCTTCCCAAAAAGCAGGTGAGATAAAAGCGCATTTCTTGCCAGATAATGCTATTTACTTTATAATTTTTTAAAATCAATAACTGCAATTAATCCGCAAAGCGTCTATTGTTGCTGGTTTATCAGCATAATCCAGTGGCTTTAAATAACCCTTTTGAAAGGAATCGAGAGTTTTGAAATCTCACGACCTCGGCAGCCAATTAATAATGCATTCATCGCAACGATTAGTGATGAAAGATATTTTTACCTTTCTGTTCGGAGAAAAACGATTAGCGCTAATGGTTTACCGAATCTCGAATAAGCCACGTTCAGCTGTCCATGGGAAAAATACGGCAATTCAAGCTTTATCCCACATACTTCCAACGATCGGCCTTGCGATTTGAAACTGAACACGCTTAAATTGAAATGGCAAGTCGGTAAGAATCAGTGGTATTCTTGGAATCAGAACATCCTCGCCTTTGAACTTTCTTATGATTATAGGTGCTTCAATAACGTTGTTCGTCAGCCTCTTAACAGCGAGTCTTGTTCCATTACATAATTTTGGTTGGTTCAGGTTCTGTAACATGATTTTCACCGAACCGACCTTGAGCTGCAAACTGTGCAGCGGCATTCCTGGCAAATCAAATGCATTTCGGAATTCAATTGGATAATTGACGACTTCATCTAAATCTGTAATGGGATCGGACGACTTAAACGAACTTGACCAGCGATTTGACTTTAAATTTTTATATTCAAATCGTCTACGTCCTTATTTTCCGCTACTAAAATGGCTTGTTTGCTCAAAGAGAATAATTGAATAATTAGAAGTTGTGAATTGACAACAATTAGGTGGAAACGACCGTGACCAGTCGAAGCATCAATCTGAATTTTTCCATTGCAAATGTCTAATAATTTTCTTGATAAATACGTTCGCCGATTCGTCATTTTGTAACTCGACTCGCGTATTCGTTGTTAACATGAAAGTTTTCACGTATCCCCAAAAATTCAACGACTTCAAGCAAGCGTTTATTTCATCAGCAGCTGTTGATATTGGAATGATTGGCAGTGCTTGGAAAAAATCGCCGACAGGCTGTATCATTGTACTTTCAAAAATGTCCTGAGCATTGCGCAAATCTTTCAACGTTCGATCGAGTGCCTCCAAAGCACGTTTGTGCACCGTACACTCATCCCAAATGATTATTTTGCAATTCCGTAGAACTTTAGCTATTGTAGATTTTTAAAAATGTTGCACGTCGGCTCATCTATTGTTTGTAAATTCAGTGACAATTTGAGCGCAGAATGACCTGTTCGCCCTCCTTCTAACAATGTGGCAGTGATCTCAGATAATGCCAAGACCAGCGCTATTTGACTTTGTTTGTGAATCGAAACTAAAATCAATGACATTAGGAACGTTTTGCCAGTTCCACCAGGTGCATCGAGAGGAAGATTCCTCCGTAGCCGTCATTGAGTGCTATCATCAATGTGTCGTATGCGGTTTTTTGCTGCTGATTCAAAAGTTGAACTTTTGTTCGTACTGATTGACTTAGCATCTCGATCGTATTGCCGTTCTAGTTCAAAGTCTCGATTGAATGCAACGTGGATAAGACGATTCGGCACTGACATTCCTAATTCAACAAATCAACGCGTCGTGAAAATCTCCATGTTAAATTCAAGTTCGATATTCACTGTTGCTGTACGCACTTGTTTTTGTTCCATAATTGAAGTTGGTTTGATGGAATACACGATAAGCAGTAGACACAAAAATAGTATCAGCGAGTGTATGATTTCTCGATATGTTGTGCCCAACTCACCATTAGCAATTCGTACAAATTCAAATGAAGTTGGTCCACGAACATTATCCAATAACAAACGGTGGTAATTACATTCGTTATTGCTTGGATGAACTGTGTAAATGCGGCCCAGATCATCGGTTGAATAATACATTCACGTATCTCCAGAAACAGGCTGTCCGAATTTCCGACGTTGGAATTTTCTTGATGATGCGTTCCATGTGAAATATTTCGGCATCTCCGAGTAAAGCAGTGTTCTTGCAAATGAATCACTTGCGCATGTCGCGAAGAACCTTGTTAGCATTGTTGCGAGTGGTCATTCAGCTGTCGTCCTAGCCGTTATCCTCTGCAGAGCGATGACGATACAGAAGGAACGATCATGGCCTGTGATTGTGTCAGCCAACAATGCACGCGGATAACGTTTGGCGGCTCATGAATCATATTAGACGTCACTACTTCATACAACTCTGAATCCGTTTCGGGTCCAGGAATTTCTGCGTAAATGATGTCGTCAATTTTATCCGGTCTTATTTTCTCCGAGATTGGCCGAGTAGTAATGGCTGCGTGATTTTGATCCATTTTCGGTCGACCGTACCATATTGGCACACGTAGGTCATCGCAACTTTCGCGTTTTCGTGCATGCGCCTCGAGCTTCCAACATAAGTCACTGGCAACATGATAAGTCGGCCGATATTGTTTACATTTCCATCTACATTCATGGCATCGCACAGGTGAATGCATTCTTAGGTACAGAATTTTTGCTTATTTAAACTTATGTAAATCAGACGTTCCGTTTCGATTTTGACATACATATCAACGGCGAACTGATGAAACAATCTGCGGCATTTCAATATGTGATTGTCCTCGTTTCGATGAATCATCAAACGATAGGCATAAAGATTCATCGTGCTTACCTTTTTGATTGTTTTTTGGCGTGTATATAAATAAAGACACAACAATTGTTGAAAAACAATTAACAAAATTGCTACGTACCGATGAATAAATTAATAATCTTGGCCAGAAAATGGTATTCATCCTCTCCACGGCAAAATATCAGCGGGTATTGTAATGCATCATAGAACGATGGGTTTCGCAGAAACGGTGAAGGTTGTCACAATCACGACGTCGATCCACAATATCACCAGACTCCAAATTCTCGCCAACAACCACAATGGAAACTTCATTCTACATCGGTGCATTGAAGCGGCCGTCGTGTTCGCCTGCTGGTCTTTTGTCTGCTCTGATCACTATTTTGTGATCATCCGAAGATATCATTCCTAGTGGAGTGTTGAACAAGTTAACCAATTGATTGTGTTCATTGCAGGATGGGTTGTTGCAGTTGTGTAATAATGTCGCGCTTTAGCGCTCGACTGATGGCACAACGCTGATTGGTTTCCATTTTCAGAATTTCCAAGAAAATAAATCTGAATAAATTTGTGAACAGCATTTGCTGGCGGCACAAATGCTCCTGCACGTAAAACTGAAGACAAATTTTTAATTTATGAGTCTCGGAGGTTCATTTGTGTGATGTGTTTGTGTATGTGATATGTGTTATATCCGAAAAAGAATTTACCTTAAAAGTTGGTGCTTCGATAAAATTCTCCCCAAATGATACCATTTGGACTGTTGTACATTTGGATATTCTTCAAAAAATGATTCGATCGAGGTTCTTGGCCAGAAAGCAATGATGGCAGTGGATCTGGTGGCGATGTCAATAATTTGACTGTCCCGCTCGGACAACATAATCCTGGTGGTTCGTGTCGAAACCTCAAAGCATTGTAATGTTGACAAACAGTGCTCATTCTTCCGAAGTCGACCGACACATCCGCGGCGTAATCGACTATTGGATTGTATCTGAACGCCAAACGTTCATTTCGTATTTTTACGTTCAGCATGTATATGAAGTTAGCCCGAAAAGTAGCCCGAAAAAAATGTGTCCTTGCTAAAAGTTTAATATTTTCGGGCCAGCCCGAAAAATTTATAAACACTGCATTATCTTAAATTCTAATCCCGAAATAATTTTTACATCAGTATATTTTGCTTTTTGATTTTACATGCCGAAATAAATTTGCAAAAAAATTAAATAATACATATATTGTAATAAAACAAATATAATATAATATAAAATATTTATTTATTAAAAATATTTTGTTTATTTACCATACAAATATATATTATTACCAAAAATATATTAAAATAATAATAATTAAAAACGAAATCATAAATTGCGTTACATAGGATTACGTGGTTGCACTCACAAAAATGTCCAAAAACTACTGCAAGTGCTGCTACAAAATATGATTAACATCACCAATCTACAATAAATATATACCCACATTACCATATCAGTGGGATAGAAGGTTCATATTAACCCGAGTCCGCACATACAAATCACAGCATAAAATTGAAATTTTCAGTGTTACATTTTATTCTGTAGCAGATTCCGCAGGAATATCCGACCACTTCGGCCGATGCCTCAAGTTAGTGTTGGTCACCATAAATCTAAGGCGTATACCCACATTACCATATCAGTGGAATAGAAGGATCATATTAACCGAGTTCGCTCGCTCTTAATGATCACAGCATAAAAATTGAAATTTGCAGTGTTACATTTTATTCGTAGCAGATTCCACAGGGATATCCAACCACTTCGGCCGATGCCACAAGTTAGTGTTGGTCACCATAAATCTAAGGCGTATACCCATATTACCATATCAGTGGAATAGAAGGTTCATATTAACCGAGTTCGCTCGCTCTTAATGATCACAGCATAAAAATTGAAATTTGCAGTGTTACATTTTATTCGTAGCAGATTCCACAGGGATATCGGACCACTTCGGCCAATGCCTCGAGCTAGTGTTGGTCACCAGAAATCTAAAGCATATACCCACATTACCATATCAGTGGGATAGAAGGTTCATATTAACCCGAGTCCGCACATACAAACCACAGCATAAAATTGAAATTTTCAGTGTTACATTTTATTCAGTAGCAGATTCCACAGAGATATCCGACCACTTCGGCCAATGCCTCGAGTTAGTGTTGGTCACCAAAAATCTAATGCATATACCCACATTACCATATCAGTGGGATAGAAGGTTCATATTAACCCGAGTCCGCATATACAAATCACAGCATAAAATTGAAATTTTTAGTGTTACATTTTATTCTGTAGCAGATTCCGCAGGAATATCCGACCACTTCGGCCGATGCCTCAAGTTAGTGTTGGTCACCAGAAATCTAAAGCATATACCCACATTACCATATCAGTGGGATAGAAGGTTCATATTAACCCGAGTCCGCATATAAAGGGTGTTTTTTTAAGAGGTTGCCGATTTTTTTTTGAATAAAACACATATAAAATTATGAAATGACCAAAATTTTTTTTTATTTGGTAGATAATTTTTTGGCATTTAACATTTAAACACAATTTCTGGCATATGGCTACCACGACTATTTTTCACAAATGTCATTCTGGAGGTCCAATTTTCCAGCACTTTTTCAAGCATTTGAGGGCGTATGTCAGCAATGACACGTTGAATATTGGTTTCCAAAGCGTCAATCGATTGAGGTTTATCCACATAAACCAATGACTTCACGTATCCCCACAAAAAGTAATCGAGTGGCGTCAAATCGCACGAACGCGGAGGCCAATTCACCGGACCATTTCTCGAAATAATGTTGTCGTTGAAAGTTTCTTTCAATAAGTCGATTGTTTCACGTGCTGTATGGCAAGTGGCACCATCTTGTTGAAACCACATTTCATTCATATCCATATCTTCAAGATTTGACAACAAAAACTCATTTAACATGGTTCTGTATCGATTTCCATTCACGGTAACGCGTCGTCCTTCCTCATTTTTAAAGAAATATGGACCGATGATCCCACCAGCCCATAGACCGCACCAAACAGTACATTTATCAGGATGCATTGGTAATTCTAGAACGGCGTGTGGATTATCTTTGCTCCAAATGCGACAATTTTGTTTGTTGACGTATCCATTTAACCAAAAATGCGCCTCATCACTGAAGAGAATTTTACGGTAAAAAAATGGATCTTCGTTCAATTGATTTAACGACCAATCACTGAATTCACGGCGCAAACGATGGTCGTGTGGCTTTAATTCTTGCACCAATTGAATTTTGTATGGCACCAAACCCAAATCTTTACGTAAAATTTTCCATAAAGTCGATGGACAAAGTCCAATTTGCTGAGCACGACGACGAATCGATAAATTGTCGTTTTCTTCGACACTGGCCTCAACGACAGCAATATTTTCTTCTGTACGAACTCTTCTCATTCTTGTCGGTGGCTTGGCATCCAAAAGAGTGAATGTAGACCGAAATTTGGTAATTACGTTCTTTATGGTGGTCTCTGACGGACGATTATGTGCACCATAAAATTCACGAAGTGCTCTATAAACATTTTTAATTGAACACTGATTTTGAAAATAAATTTCCACGATTTGAAAACGTTGTTCTGGAGTTAACCTATTCATAATGATTTGCCAAACAATACTGAGTAGAAATGCCACTTTGAGCTGTCAAAACAACTGTCATAAAATAAAACGACATCTATCGGAAAAAGAAACCTCCTAAAAAAACACCCGTTACAAATCGCAGCATAAAATTGAAATTTTCAGAGTTACATTTTATTCTGTAGCAGATTCCACAGGGATATACGACCACTTCGGCCAATGACTCAAGTTAGTGTTGGTCACCAGCAATCTAAAGCATATACCCACATTACCATATCAGTGGGATAGAAGGTTCATATTAACCCGAGTCCGCACATACAAATCACAGCATAAAATTGAAATTGTCAGTGATATATTTTATTCTGTAGCAGATTCCACAGGGATATCCGACCACTTCGGCCGATGCCTCAAGTTAGTGTTGGTCACCAGAAATCTAAAGCATATACCCACATTACCATATCAGTGGGATAGAAGGTTCATATTAACCCGAGTCACACAGTTGTCCCACTTCTATCCCACTGATATGGTAATGTGGGAAAATGCGGGATGAGAATTTAAGATAATGCAGTGTTTATAAATTTTTCGGGCTTGCCGAAGGAAGAGGTTCGAGATGAAAACTGATATAAAAATTATTTCGGGATGAGAATTTAAGATAATGCGGTGTTTATAAATTTTTCGGGCTGGCCCGAAAATATTAAACTTGTAAGAACACATTTTTTTCGGGCTACTTTTCGGGCTAACTTCACATACATACGTTCAACCATCTGTTTTATTCTAAATTGCTTTGTGCGTAAACTCCAACTTAGCGAGTCAAACTCAACTGCATCCGTTGTTCCGGAGACATAATGGACCACGCTTGAGAAATTCTTATTCGATTTGCCTCGACTTGACGATGATGTAGTTGGCTTCCGTTGCGCGTACGCCGGCCAATATTTCGACGCATTACTGGTCATCGCTGGTCAAATTACAACGAAAATAAATTCAAATTGATTAATTTTGAATGTACCCAAGATATGGTCGCCACCGATAACACACTGAAGTATCGTTTCAATATAATTCTTTTTCGCAAGATATCAATATTCAATGAGGGAGGAATTTATTGTTGTTATGAAAACATGTGGCAGCAGAACTATCAACCTGAACGTCGACGCCACCTTTGCCATTTTTCGATCCAACAAAAACTATACAAATTTCTAACTTTCCCGGTGGATTGTTCCAAAATTTTGTTTCATACAAACCTTTTGCTGACAATTACGAACACAACAAAAAAATCAGCAAATTCGGTCGAGCCGTTCTCAAGTGATGATCTTTCATACATGCGACAATTGATTTTTATTTATATAAACTTTTTATTTAAATTGAGGTTTGAGTTATTTTATAACACAAACTCTAACATATTAGATTTTACTAAAATTTCCAAAAGCTCGAAATTTACTGACATTTATAATTAAATAAAATTGAGAAGTACTTATGGATCTTTACAATGTAATAAGCTTTATCAAATAATTTTTCATTACGATTGGCTTAATCCTTGCCTTAACAAACGTTCAACGATTTTTTTAAAAATAATTATTGATTATCGAATAGACTTAATATTCATCGAAGCCTTGCCTAAATACTCCATTCTAATCCACTTCCAATCACCCATTCCTCTACGCTCCTACTAAACAGTATACTTACCTTAAATATTATGGGCCGCCACTCAGCATAAGAAGCATTCAAGGTTAAAATAACAGCTGTATAATACATACAAATACATAAACGTTGTATGCGGAAAATTCGATTATTGTAATGCTTTAGTTAAAATCAGTACGGAGCTTCATAACAAACTTCTGATATGAGATAAATAAAAAAATAAAAATTTCCTGTATCTGAATCCTAAGTTCATTCAATATAAAAAAATTTACTTTTTGTAATCATGGAGAAGAATGAAATATTCAAGTCATTATTCAAATCGCTCGTTATATTATATCCAGAAAAATAACAGATTTGTAAACGAGGTCAAAAAATATGGCATATAACGATAATAGAAACATCTGTTTGCTTAACGAAATGAACACTGACGAGAAGAACAAGGATTTTGTCCTAAAAAAAAAAAACTCTGATGTGGGGAAAATCATTCCGCCTACTTAAGTAAACAAACAGCAGGTAGTTGTAATATGTGCTTACCATTAGAAAAATGATTTCAAAAAAGTTCATTCCGTAAAATAAGATACACAAATGTATACCCTTTAACAACTACAATTGAGCATTTCATGATAGTGAAAAAGGCATCATCATTATCCAAGAAGAGTGTCCTTGACGAAAACCAGAAGAAACTTTGTCTAAAATTTAACTTTGGTTTTCTTTGTTCTTTGTATTTACGATTAAATATTTTTATAAATATTTGCAATAACTGAAAAATAAAACTTCCTGTGAAGGCTGTTATTTCCGGTCTGAATTATGAAGTTGCATCTCGATTATTAGATATAATAATACTCATTTTGTTGCAAATTTAATTTAGTAGTTTTTTTGCTTGTACACATTTTTCCCATAAACGCTAAACTTTTCAAAATATTTACAAAAAAAAGAAGCCATTTCTGGTGAACCGATTTCATTCAAAAATCCCTTTGAACTTCAAATTTGTGGAATAAGCTTAAGAATGAATTTTTACCCAATCAGTCAATCCTATGATCTGGGCTCTGAAAAGTAAACCAAATATTTAGTATGCGTGGAACAGCCGTCAGATAGACACAAAAAACAACTGAACCATAACCAACTTCGGTGAAATAGGAAGTGTTGTGCGTCTACGCCTATTCCCGAATTGTCTACATGTTGGTGTCACAAATAGTGTAGACAATGTCGAGAACTGGTAGAATATGTAGACAATTTACTTGAATAAGGATACAGATGGGTCAGGTTAGCATTATACATTTTGTTCAGTTAAAAGCAAAATAATCTTAGCAATAGTCCTTTCAAAAATCCGAAAAACAAATCATAATTCAGTGCTATGCCCCAACAGAAGACGCAGATGAAACAACCAAGGATGAGTTCTATGAACACAATTGATGGCAAAATAAGAAACAGATCACATAATGATTAACAAGAAATTTTTCATGCCATTACAAGATGTCGAGGAAATAAGAGGTGCAGAAATTTACAGTGACCATCAATTGCTAATATCGCAATTCAAAATGAAGCCTGTAAAATGCATCAATTCAAATCGGAAAAAATTTATTAGCGACAAATTAAAAGGTGTCGACACAACAAATACATTCTGTGAAGCACTTAAGCTTTGCTTCCAAACCAATGAAGAAACAACTAGCAACACACTCGGGTATAGCAAGAATACAAACGCAAATTCTGAATCAGTGATAAAACTTGGAAGAAAATTGAAGAACGCTCGCAAATTATGTTGCAAATGTGCCAACAAAATATGTCGGAGCTAAAACGTTAATACGATGATTATTACACGAGAAATCAAGAAATGAAGTGAAATCAAGAACCCGAACCATGCGCCACTACATAATAATTTACAAATATCCTACCAATAAGGGATGCATCTGGTGAGATCTTAACAACAGAGCTCAATATTCAAAGAATATTCAAAGGAGACAAAACGACAACTACAACGACTCTAACAGCAGTAATAACAGAAGTATGGACTACCGGTAGAATACCGCAAAAATGGAAAGTAGGCTTGGCTATAACGATTAGCGAAAAAGGTCACCAGAGAGAATGCAAAAGTAAAAACGGAACAAGCTGCTTCAGATCAGAGCGAAGCGGCACCGATCATATTAACACAACACGCACCAAAATCAAGTAGTCTAACTTAGGCCGGAGGCAGATGATATATCGAAAATTAAAGTTTGGTTCCGGTTAATAATGAAAAGGAATATCGTTCAAGTGACCTCTTCTACTAGCTCGGCAGGCTGTCAATCTTCTGCCAAAATTTTGAATAACTTTTCGTATAATGATGGTTCAATTAGTGATATTTGCTCGATGATGTTGTCGTTGAGGTGTCGAACTGTTTGAAAATTATATGCATAAACTTTACTCTGCAAGAAACCTCATAAGAAGAAGTCCAATGACGTTAAATCGCATGATTTTGTTGGCCTGATTGATTCCGTTGCTGTGTGGCATATTGCACCGCGCACAGTAATTTATTTCACCAATTACGCCAAACACCATTCATGAACTTGTTTTGGTTTCATTGTCTTTTCAAATAATTCTGTAGGATTTTCTTCAGCCCAAATGCGGCAGTTTTGTTTGTTGACATAGCCACCAATTTCAAAATGAGCTTCCTCGGTGAAGATAATTTGCTTGAAAAAATG
Organism: Nephrotoma guestfalica; assembly: GCA_963691935.1. Classification (NCBI taxonomy): domain Eukaryota; kingdom Metazoa; phylum Arthropoda; class Insecta; order Diptera; family Tipulidae; genus Nephrotoma; species Nephrotoma guestfalica. The sequence continues at coordinate 111,014,748 of OY829914.1, forward strand.
CTCATTTCCTTCTTGGTTTTATATGGCCCCATTAATGAATTGCCGACCTAATGCGTGGCCATTTGGCTTTAATTCTTATGTTAACTGTATTTTATAAGCCTTTACATGAAGATTCTTGTGTAAAATGTTGAACAAAGTTATTGGTTTGAGGTTGAATTGCTATGAAATACGAACAATTAATGTTCTTGACTCTTTAGCAACACTTGTCCTAACTGCTGCAATATATTCACTTGAACGACCAATACGATGATAAATTATAATTGAATCGTCTTAGGCGATCAAGCGTTTTAAATATACCTCCGTGCGAGCCACTCTGCAGGTCATGTTCCTCCCTGATCAAACGATTATGAAATTCGCTCAGCTCCCACATCTTCCAGCATGGTATATCCGTCAATTGCCTGTTGGCTTTTGGTTCTATTCTAATAAATATTTTACCATTCAGAACTCTAAAATTCGGGTACAATTGAGGATCCTGTTCTATTTTAGAGCGAAGATCGAGAAAAGATTGGTCACATGGCTTAATAAATTCGATTCCCGCATCGCGTAAATTTAAATCATGTTCTAGTTCATCAAGCGTCTATTCTGGATAATGCATCATGCATAATATTTTTGGGGACCTTAAAATTTTAAGCCATTCTTCCCCACCCCCCGACCTAAACTGGCTTGCAACTAGGGAAGGTTAGTACAACTTATATCACCGCGAACTAATTCAAACAGAGGTGTAAAACCAGAATTTATTACAAGTCATGACGATCGACGAAGCGCGAGGATTAACCTCACCAAATGTAATGTGTATTAGAATCAATTCACATTTGCCATAGTTGCTATTTCAAGACACATCCAGTCATTTAATTATTTTTCACCAGTGGCTAATGATAGACTCCACTCACTTTTACTGAAAGCTCGCACCTTTAACTATCAAAACATAAACAAAATGGCATTAAAGGCATTTGCTGGGAAAAATAGTGCCATAAATTCGGAATATAATCGCATGGCTCCCCAACCTTATCATATCCATAAAAACTATTAAAAGACATTTTACTATCAAAGTGTAAATAAAATGTCTTCAAAGGCAGCTCAATTTCATAATTTTGTTTTAAAACACTTTTTCCGGTTTAAATCATCTGTGAAACATCATTCAACGATAAAATCTTGAGTTCGGAATTCCTCCCTCCATTCCTTCCTCCCAAATATGTGGTTTGTAGATGTGATCGCTCAACCGAAACAATCATAAAAATCCAGCGGCGGAGTACTCATAGCCCGTCGATACATCACTACCTAATGATTTAACGAATCCATCGACCGAGGAATTATGTGTTAAAATTGCCATCAATAATAAGTCAGTACGAATTTACGTGACGTAAATTCCACGTGATCGTCGTACCAATCGTGACCATCGTATACCAAGTGCTGCGACATAATTATGGAAATTACCAATACGGCCGATCAATCAGACATAATTTTAATAACTGGAGATTTCAATCTCCGAAATATTAATTGGACCTATGGTGAAGAAACCAACGAGATTATGCCTGTAATCGTGAACCTTGGACCTTATTTTTACTAATGAACCAGTTTTATTAAAAACAAAAGAATCACAAACACTTTTCGTAATTAATGATATGCACCACAAAGCAATATAAATAATATTGGAAACCAATGTGCATAACAGGTTCCAAAATTACCAAAGCCGGAAACCATAATATAACTTCAGAAAGGCCAATTCGAATAACTTACTACCATATGTTGATCAAATAAATTGGAATGCCGAGTTTAACAGCAATGACATAGATGTAAATGTGGAAATTTTTTACACACATCTATTGATTTATTTATTCCAGTGTCTATGAGTAAACCGAACAAATATCCTCCATGGTATGGCGATCAACTTATCAGTCTTAAAAACAAAAAGGACAAGGCTTATAAAGAAAACCAAAATTTTGAATCTTATTTTGAACTGAGATACAGAAGCTATATTCGCAATCTAACGAACAAAATAAAAAGCGATCCCAGACACTTGGACATTTTTTAAAACCAAACGTGAAACTGATGGTTACCCAGCCTGGATGGAATTTAATGATCAAAAGTCTTGTGATTCACAGATCATAACCAACATGTTTTTCCGATCTGTTTATAAAGCAGAGGTGATTGATAATTATAAAGATCCAACCACTAGTGAATATAGTACATTCATATTTACTCCACAGATCGAGCAAGAAGACATCCAGCGAGCATTGGAATGATTCGGAGAAGGATGCAGTCCTGATGGTATTCCGGCTTCATTTTTAAAAAATTCTAAAAATTTGGCTATTTCTCTAAGCATTTTGTTCAATCAGTCAGTAAAATTGGCAATATTTCCACAGAAGTGGAAAATAACTAGAGTGACGCCTATTTTCAAAACTGGATCTAGAAATGATGGTTCTTGCTACAGAGGTATAGTTATGTTGTGGTTTAAGCGAAGAGTAAGTAAGACTACGTTGTTATTACCTTTACTGTGTTGTTTATTGAAAAGTATGACAAAGGGTGAACCACTCAAGAAACATTCAATATGGTTTTATAATATTTACTATTTGCATAGTTGCGAATTAATGAAAATAAAATATGATCCTATATAATGCAATTATTATTTTTACTTGTAATGAATTTATAATTATTTTTTGCATACCTGCAAATCAATAAGTTGAATGCGCTAGCATATAGGTAAGATATGAAATATGATTTTATATAATGCAATTGTTATTGTTGTTTTTACATGTTATCGGCCAAATGTGGTGTTGACTTGGACCTTGAGATCGTTGATCTGGGTTTAGGTATTGGTGGCATTACAGATATTAACTCCTCCCCCCATAAATTGAAGCTGTCCTCAGCTTTACCAGTTATGATGGATCTATTGAAGTTTGCTAATCTATTCCTGTATTTCTTGTAAATGAAAAATAGAAAAATAAATGTTAAAATAATTAACATAATAGATGATATGGCATAGGTGTGGGTGTATATGAAGTGCCATTGTTGGTGCATCTGCATTTCCCGGATATTTTTGATATTTGCCTTTGTCAGGTATGGGATATCCAGCGTTTCGATTTTTGTTTCGTTGACTCTTATGGTATTAAGTTGTTGAATAATACCATACTTGTTTGTTATGGATGACTTGAAGTTTGAGAATGAATGATTGATGGCTAGTTTTTATGGTGCAATCATTAAATTTAAGCAATTTGACTCCTTGAATTGCCAATGTATCCGGTCCACAGCTGGAATATATTATTTCTCCTTTTTGTGATGACATGAATAAGTAACCATCTTCTAGTAGCTGGGTTTCATCGTGGTACTGTGCTTGTACTAGTTTACAATCTGCTGCTTGATTATTGAGCAGGTTGGGTATGCATGTGCTGTTGTTGTGTTGTATTTGCTCCAATTGACAGTAATATACTTGTTCCAAAGTTTGGCAAGGTTTAGAAATTGTCATGTGCATATTTTCATGGGTTATGATATAATTACAGGAATTGGGAATAATGGAATCTTCATGATATACTCGTATGTTTTAATTTTGTTATAAAGGAAAATTTCTTTGTGAAATTGTGATATTTCTATTATGACAACCAAATAGTGTTGTTGTAATATGCTTTAACTTTAAGCAACGAATAAACTTGTTCTTGCGAGTGAAGTCGTAAGTTATTTTCTTCGAGATCTTTCAAAACATAACTCATTTCCTCGTTATCTAGGATAAATTTTGATATAACGTTAATTTTAGCAAAGGTAATAATTTCATGAATTTCTTGTGCGTGATCGAATAGTATTTGTATATTGTCGTCTATTATGGTGTAGTACATTAGAATGTCTGCGTTAAGTATGAATGTTGAATCTATATCAATTTTATCTAACATGATTTTCTTTATTGAGTCAATAATTTGGTTTACTGTTGAACTAGTTTCCTAGTGATATGGCTACGAGTCCTTTGTTGTTTTGTAGGTCAAAGGCTTCCAGGCTTTTTGGATGGGCTGACCTGTTTTTAAAAATGAAGGATATTAGTTTGTATTTTTCCTTATTTTATTCTTATGTACTGTTCGTTGGTTGTTAAAATGACGTCTCCGTCTTCGGTAACTATATGAGGAATATATTTGGGCTCAAGTTTGTTCCTCGTACTTTTTTTTCAAATATTTGTTGTCCTGGTACGTATGGACTACGGGAATCGCGTGAAGCGTTAAATTTTTGAATGTTTTTGGCCTTTGACAGGTTATTTAGCATGGCAATGTGTTGTGCTATTGCTGAATATTGGCGTCTAATGCCTTCTATATATTGTTCTTCGCTTTCCGGAAGATTCAATGAAATGGGTTTTATTACTAGGTGACCTCCGTGAAGCTCGAATGGTGTTAATTTTGTACTTGTGTGGATAGTGTTATTATACGCGAAAATTGCTTCATCCATCATTTGGGTTATTGATGCTCTTGAATTTTGAGCATGAATTATTCTGATAAGCTCCGTTAGCATAGGATGGAGCCTTTCTATGGGCGAATTTCCATTAGATGACTTAGCTGTAGTTATATGGAGATCGAATTTGAAGGTTTTTGCGAATTATTTAAAAAGAACCGAATTAAATTCTGTTGCGGAGTCCAATGTAATTAATTTAGGGATTCCTTCTCTACTAAAATAGGATAGGAATTTTTTTATCATTGTTTCCGTCTTCCGATTTGGAATCTCGAAAGCTGCTGCGTATTTCGAGAATTTGTCCACAAGGGTTAAAAAATGTTTTCCTGAAAGGGCAAAAGTGTCGCAGTGGATTATTTCCACGGGACCATTTGGTGTTTGAGATAATTTGAACTTTACGTTAACTGGTTGTCGTTCGTGTAATATTTGTAACTTGAACAAATAAGTTACAAATATTACACTTGTTAATTATTTGCGTAATTTTTTGTTTCATTTGCGGAAAATAAAAATTTCGTTTAAGTTTCTCATAATTTTCCTGAACTCCCCTATGATAAGGTTCGTGTTCATTATTTATGGTAGATGTTTGTTCCTTCTCGAATTCGAGATCAGTTTTCATATTTTGTACCCTTACAATTTTCTTAATATCACCTATATGTGGGTTATTTGCATATATTGATTGGATTTTGCTGAAGGTATTGTCATCCGTATAGATGGCGGTAACTTTTTTATTGTTGGTGTAACTGTTTAGTATTATGTCTAAATCAATGTTTGAAAATTCTGCTTTTTTGACTGTATTACGCTGGTTTCGATTAAATAAAACTCTAGCGTCTTCAGTTATTTCATTACAATTTGTATCTTTAGAAATATCTAATTGGTAGCGGAATTCATTTAAACTTGAATTGGATGTTGGAATTTGTTTGTTTTTTGTACCACAGGGTCGTCACTCTGGGTATTTATATTATTTAGTTGAGATAGCACGCTGAAAATGTGTTATCAATTTTTATTTTATTACCTTGAGTTATCTGCAGGTCCTCTAGGTCGTTTATTTCAGGAACAATGGGATTTTTATTGTAAGTAAACTGTTTAAATAAACAGGAAAATTCCAATTGCCTATTGATTTCAAGGCTCGAAAGGGCATCTACATTAGTGTTGGCAGAGCCTTTTTTATAAGAAATGGTGTAATCGTATTCTTCGAGTGCTAGTCGCCACCTGATAAGTTTTTAAGATGGATCTTTGGCGTTAAAGAGCCAAAGGAGTGGTTTATGGTCAGTGACGATATGGAATTTTCTACCATATAAGTAAGGGCGGAAATACTTTGTACCCCAGACTATGGCTAGACACTCTTTTTCAATCGTCGAATAATTACACTCGGTTTTAGGTAAAGTACGAGAGGCGTAAGCAATCGGAAGATTACTGTTGTTAAAACTTTGACTTAAAACAGTGCCTAACGCATAGTTAGAAGCATCTGTTGTTAATGTAAACGTTTGAGTGAAATCTGGATATCTGAATATTGGTTCAGATGTTAATAAATGTTTACATGTTTCCATGCAATTTAAAAATTCTTGATCGTGGTAGATCACTGAATTTTTAGATAAATAAGCTGTTAATGGTTTCGTTATTTTAGAAAAATCTTTGATGAATTTTCTATAGTACCCGATGAGACCAAGAAAAGATTTGATTTCTTTTTGTGTCGATGGTGTTTTGAATTGTTTAATTGCCTCAATCATTTTGGGATCGGGTTTTATTCCTTCGTGAGTTATAATGTGCCCTAAGAAACCGATGGATTTATGCAAAAACTGTGTTTTCTCAATTTGTATTTTTAAGTTGGCTTTTGAACTTTTGAAACACTTGTTTTACGTTAAGAAAATGTTCTTGCAAGCTGGTGCTGAAGATAATAATATCATCCATGTAGCACAAGACGTCCTTGCCTTGCAGGTCGCCAAGGACATTGTCAATTACACGTTGGAACGTGCTTGGGGCGTTTTTTAAGCCAAATGGCATACGAGTAAACTCGAAATGTCCATTAGGTATTGAAAAACAAGTTTTGGGAATATCTGAGTTCTTGATTTCGATTTGATGAAAACCGGCAGCCTAATCTATTGTTGAAAATTAGTTGGCTTTTCCTAGTTTTCCAAGAATATCCTCTATATTAGGTAGAGGATACTTGTCGTCAACGGTTTGAGCGTTTAGTTGTCTAAAATCGGCAACTAATCTCAATTTTTTATTTCCATTAGCGTCAGGCTTCTTTGGCACCATCCAAATGGGCGAAGACCATGGGCTAAATGAAGGTCGAATTATTTTATTTTTTAACAACTTATCTATTTCGATTTTAATCTCCGGCTTTTGATGTTCCAGGTGTCGATATTGCTTTACAAAATAAGGTTTTTCTTTTAACAAGTTTATCTCGTGTTTGATGTTATTTGTGAACGTTAGTTCTTGATTTAAAGATAAAATAAATGTTGGAATTGTTTACATAATTTGAATATTAGTTGTTTTTCCTCATTGTTTAGATTTTCCGTGTTCATCTTTGCTTCAAAGTCAACTTGCATAACTTTTTTGTTTGCAATGTGTAAATTGATTTCGTGGAAATTTTCGAACTTAGTGACGTTTATTGGAGTCATGAGTTCGACTATTTCGTCTTCTTGTCCTAGATTAATAATTTCTACTATAGCTTCGTATGGGGAACATGTGCTACAAATACCTTCCTGTGTATTTAGATTTTGTGAGAGCTTGCTGCTTTAAATATAAAAATTGCCTCTCTTGTTTGTTACCGGTATAGTTACCAATTGTTTAGAATTTGATTTTATCTTGATATATGGTGTTATTGACTTGAATTCCTTATGAATTTGAAGGTCATATGTTAGTGTTTCCAACTGGGTTTTTTCGATATTTATTTTTGCATTCATAATTTGCAAATTTTCGTAGCCAATGAGTCCATCAAAAAAATCGTGAAACTTAAAAAGGAAAAATTTTAGTTTCATTGGAATTTCTTTGAATTGCAGTTACCATTTAATTTATTTCCGTTGAGGAAAATACGGACCGTACTTTAAATTGCACGTGCTGGTGATCGTCAAATAATTTTGAAAATCTTGGATTTATATAAGATTTTTCTGCTCCTGTATCTAGCAGAATTTTTAGAGTTTTGTTTTTTCTAGTGAGTAACAAAAAAGGAAGTTTATTTTGTTGATTTAATTTATTTAAGAAGTTAATGTCTGTTCCGAGGCATCTTGCAGAAAATCCTCATCATCTATGTATTCTAAATTATTTACGTTTGGTTCTTGTTTAATATTTGTTCTCGGAAAAAATGTTTTCTGTTTACCCTGATAAGGCGATTTATAATAAGGCTTATTATCAGGCTTTGCTTCCGGTTTTTTATTAGTGGTATCGGAATGTTGTTTTGTATAGTTAACTGAAGTTCGGAAATTACGTCAGTTATAATTTTTTACCTGTGGTTTTTGTAATTGAATATTTTTTAATCTTAAGATGCTTTGTTCCTGTTGTACGAAACTAAAAGCCTCTTGCAAGCCGCTTGGTTGTGAAACTCTTAGCGAGTTACCTAAAGGATCAGGTAAACCTGCCATGAAGACTGTTAAACCAGTTAGTTGGTATTCTTTAATCAATATGCCCATTGTACGTTGATTTATTTCGGTTAATCAAACTTTGTTCGAAAGTAATGTTAATATGGCTTGAATTTTTTCAAAGAGTTTTTGGGGCTCTAAGTTAGCTTTTGTTAACGAAAATAGTTCAAGTTGAAGGTTAGGTATGCTTCGATTATTTTATTGCGTATATTTTGAATTAAAATTTTATAACTTGGTAATTCCTTAATAGGTTCAATTGCTTCTACCACTTGGTCTACCGAATCAAGAAAGTGAAACAATTCATCTTTCTTGCCCGAAAAGATTGGTAGATTTTTTGTAACTACATCTACTTTGAAGCTATCAAGAATTGAATTTTGTTTTTCTAGCAATTTTTTCATTTTGAGTTTTCCTATATGGATTGGTTTTATAGGTTGATAACCAAAATTGCGTTGTTTCAAGAACCTATCTACTCGTAGTTTTTCGGTATCAATTTAACGAAAGATCCGAAGCTTTTGGATATTAAATAATTTTGAGATTCGTTTAATGAGGAGTTGACGTGTGCGCCAGATTGTAATGATTAGTCAGTTAAATTTTCCGAATCGGACATAGAATTTCACGAAATTATTTTTTATTTGTGCACCTGATTACACTTTTTATATTATTATGGCAAGTTCCGATTTGAGGTTCTTGTCGGTTTTGAAATAAAGTCCCGATTTTAGGTTCTAAATTTCTATTACGCGCAAAAACAAGATATGTAGTTATTTATCGCGTAATAAATTTATTTTTTTACAAATAGTGTTTTCTATTTGGGCCACTTTTTCACAAATTTTATAAATATACTGTTGGAAAGGTTTTAATAAAAAAATATGCAAATTTCTAATTCACGTACCTTGCCAAAAGTATTATCGCTACTAACACGTTAAACATTCTCCAAGTTGAGTTTTATCACTATTTTCACTATATTTTATTATATCGAACAGCTTGCCACTGGTGAGTGCTATTACATTCGATTTATTTTGATTTTATTTAGTTATGTTAATATGTTCTAAACCAGTTATATGGTAAAGATTTTATATATTTTATTTCAACTGCGCCAGTTATGTTGTTGTTTAAGCGAAGAGTAAGTAAGACTACGTTGTTATTACCTTTACTGTGTCGTTTATTGAAAAGTATGAAAAAGAGTGAACCACTCAAGAAACATTCAATATGGTTTTATTTACTATTTGCATAGTTGCGAATTAATGAAAATAAAATATGATTCTATATAATGCAATTATTATTTTTACTTGGAATGAATTTATAATTATTTTTTGCATACCTGCAAATCAATAAGTTGAATGTGCTAGCATATAGGTAAGATAGTAAATATGAAATATGATTTTATATAATGCAATGCAATTGTGATTTTATATAATGCAATTGTTATTGTTGTTTTTGCATGTTATCGGCCAAATGTGGTACTGACTTGGACTTTGACATCGTTGATCTGAGTTTAGGTATTGGTGGCATTACAGATATTAACTAGGTATTACATCTATATCTGCAATACCTGAATTATTTGAACTAGTAATATGCAACTCATTCAAAACAGTGCTTCCGCGGTATTTATCACAATATCAACATGTTTTTATGCCTAAAAGATCAATATCCATAAATCTCATATAATTTGAGCTAGCTATTCTATTAAAGAAATTGAGAAGAACAAACACGTTGACGTAATAACTTTGGAACACATTTTCAAGTTAGGATTTTCCACCAGGTTTGTAGCCTGGTTCAAAACTTATTTGAAAAATCGAATCCAATATATTGAAATAGGAGGCAAAACTTCGAATAGAATTCAAGCAACCTCTGGTGTACCACTTTATTACTGAAGTAATAAAGTATTCCAATATCCTGATGTTCACAGATGGCCGCAAAATTTACAAAGCCATCGAGTCAGTCGATGCCAAATGTGCAGTCGATGCCAATAAACTACAGGAAGATATTGACAACCTAGCGTTATGGTTGAAGTTTAATTCTTTGAGTCTCAACGAAAAGCCAACTCTGTTATACAAGGCTACAAGATAAATGGGGATTACTTTCGTTGAAAACATGAGCTTCACTAAGCATATTGAGCTGTGCATCGCTAGAGCGAACTCCATGCTCGGTTTCGTCAAACGTTGGACGGGTGACATTTTTGATGTGGAAACAATTAAAATCCTGTATTGGGCTTACGTTCGATCCCAGCTGGAATATGCTGTTAATGTGTGGTGTCCGTTCTACGAAGATCATATCCAAAGTATTGAGAAAATTCAAAACAAGTTTATCCGCTACTTGACTTGGAAAGACCGATGGGTTTATGTTCATCATACAAATAGACGCGAATTGCTGAAAAGTATATTCAGTAATCCTACTAGGACTAATCGACGCGCCGGGTGTGCTAAAGTCAACTAAAATAAAGGTTCCTGGTAGACAACTAAGAGATCATGACTTCCTTCGTTTAGATAGACACAGAACCAACTACGGCGATAATGAACCAGTGAAGATGATGTGTGTAAGAGTTTCAACAGAATTAACTATTTATTTAGGTTAAGGCAATTTTATGTCCCTCAGTGATTGTTCTTGTTACTTAACTTTTTTATTTTAAATTTTCAAACCCAACGCGGATTTATTTTACTTTGTATTTTTTCAAGTCAAATTGTACAGGGAGAACTGTATAGATTTATAATGTGACTATGCATAAAAATAAAAATGAATTTGAAGAAAAATTGTCTTGTAGGAGTATCATTGTTAGGTCGGAAATTTTTCAGACAACCCTCGTATATGGGTAGAGGGACACACACACAAACAGGTAACTCCTGATCCTAAAACAGTTATAAGAAATATTTCAATTTTTAATCATTTATTTAAACTCACAATAACAATTCATACATCAGTTGGACTGTAAAAATTGCACCTTCCAACTCCGAGATTTCTATTTGTTATTTTCATCAGAAAGTTTATATTCAAATTCTATGCTACTGAAATTCTACATTATACTCAGGAAGTGATGAATGTCCAAAGCACCTATATATAATTGTAGCAGATCATGATGCATGTTGATAAAAAATCGAAATATTTCCGGTCTATGCTTCATGAATCAAAATAAAATTCTAAAAATGTTAAAAGATTTGATTGTATGCTTTAGAAATAGGGTTTTATTTACCGTTCACAAAAGGCTTTTTATTGTTCCATATATTTTATTCGGATATATTCAAATATTTAACAAATCACGCAAGCACTCCACACACTATGGGTTTTCTCATAATATACATACTTAACTATGTACGTTGAAGCAAAATCATTTTCAACGAGGTTTTTTTTCCTGTATTACCCCGGTATTGAATTCAGATGTTCTCGAAAATGTTCAGTCGGTTGTTTTCACAAAAAGATTGTTATGTTTTGTTTGAATTCAACTTAAAATCCGTAAATCATTTTTAAAGTTTCACTACAAAATCACACACAAGAAAAGAAAATTTTCCGTTTTGTACGAAAATCATAGAGTTTTCTCATTGCTTTTCTGTTACGGTTTCTTTTGTATTCATTTTCATTGAATACAGAAGGAAATTTTGTATTTTAAAACCTTTCTCATATGTACAATGTACATAGATTGTGAATACTTACATGTACTTTTATAAATATAAAATGTTAACTGGTTGGTTTAGAGATGTTGCTGTTGTTATTATTGTTGATCAACAAAGAAAATAAATTTTCCAGAAATATACAAAATAAATTCAATATCGAAATTATGGATTTTCATATTTTTCGTTTTTTATGTGATGCCAGTTTTAATCCCCAAAAGGTTTTTTTCTCCAGTGTATGACATAAAGCATACAAAAAGCACAAGATTCATTTTCCGTTTTTACGAAACTTATTTTCTGGGTTGTATATTTGTTTTGTGGGATGTAAAGTGATGTTAAGCACATATTTTCGATTTTCCGACCATTTTTTTGGTTGATGTTGGTTTGGTTCGGTTTCGCACACACACACAAATACAAAAAAAAAGCTTTTCAATTTTAAATTTATTAGATGATTGTTAGTGTAGGATATACAACAAGACTTTTTTTTAGTAAGTAGTTATGTTGTTAGACAATTTTTAATTATAAATTTGTATACACAATGTATACATACAGATTTTCAAGTTCTGTAGCAATTATTTTGGATAATATTTTGGTAGGTTGTGGATGGTTGAACATTTTCAAATCGAGCGTATAGATCTTTCGCTTATTTACATATAAACGATACGATTTTTTTATGCTTCCAAGCGACCTCATTCATATCAATTTGTTAAATATTTGTTTTGATGGAAATTATTTGTACGATACGTACCATAATTTATGAAAATTGGATTTTTGCTTTTGCTGGTTCTTTAGTGGTTCGTCGTGTATAGGTTGGATTTGCTGATTATGTTTGTTTATAGGCTCAGCATAAGGATACATTTATTTACTTTCAGGTTTTTGTTTGGTTACTAAGGAATTCATTAATAAAGTAAATATGTACGCAAAATATTGGCCGGGAAATGCATGTGAAGTTAGACCTAACCAGTACAGAACTAACTTTAGGATTAGTTTAGCACAAACTTCACACGCTTGTATACGCGCGTGAAGTTAGACCTAACTTAATCCTAACCAACAAAAACAAACGAAAATTTGTATGTATTGGTTAAAATGTAAACAAGAATGTCATTTAGGCGAAATATTGAATTTATGAACTAATTCCAATTGCAATTTATAATAAATAGTTAGGTTTAACATTTATTAGGATGGGATATAAGAATTTAATATTATCTTAAGAAATTTAGTATTTGAATATTTCGAAACCTAATATGTTTATCAAGAATGTTAGTATGTTTTTCTGATAGGTCTAGGTTAGGACCATCTATATTCGAAGCCATTTGAAAAGCTAATAATTTTTGTGCGATCAAATTAATTTTTTGTTAGACTTTACTAACCTGAGAAGTTAGGATTTTCTTAAGAAATTGCATATCTCGAGACCTAATACGTTTATCAAGAATGTTAGTATGTTTTTCTGATAGGTCTAGGTTAGGACCATCTATATTCGAAGCCATTTGAAAAGCTAATAATTTTTGCGCGATCAAATTAATTTTTTGTTAGACTTTACTAACCTGAGAAGTTAGGATTTTCTTAAGAAATTGCATATCTCGAGACCTAATATGTTTATCAAGAATGTTGTTATGTTTTTCTGATAGGTCTAGGTTAGGACCATCTATATTCGAAGCCATTTGAAAAGCTAATAATTTTTGAGCGGTTAAACTAATTTTTTGTTAGATTTTACTAACCTGAGAAGTTAGGATTTTCTTAAGAAATTGCATATCTTGAGACCTAATATGTTTATCAAGAATGTTAGTATGTTTTTCTGATAGGTCTAGGTTAGGACCATCTATATTCGAAGCCATTTGAAAAGCTAATAATTTTTGCGCGATCAAATTAATTTTTTGTTAGACTTTACTAACCTGAGAAGTTAGGATTTTCTTAAGAAATTGCATATCTCGAGACTAATATATGTTTATCAAGAATGTTGTTATGTTTTTCTGATAGGTCTAGGTTAGGGCCATCTATATTCGAAGCCATTTGAAAAGCTAATAATTTTTGCGCGATCAAATTAATTTTTTGTTAGACTTTACTAACCTGAGAAGTTAGGATTTTCTTAAGAAATTGCATATTTTGAGACCTAATATGTTTATCAAGAATGTTGTTATGTTTTTCTGATAGGTCTAGGTTAGGACCATCTATATTCGAAGCCATTTGAAAAGCTAATAATTTTAGTGCGATCAAATTAATTTTTTGTTAGACTTTACTAACCTGAGAAGTTAGGATTTTCTTAAGAAATTGCATATCTCGAGACCTAATATGTTTATCAAGAATGTTATTATGTTTTTCTGATAGGTCTAGGTTAGGACCATCTATATTCGAAGCCATTTGAAATACAAAGCCATTTGTCATACAAATTAAATAAAAAATTGAAAATTGGGGAGACTGCTAGGAAATTGTGTATAGACTTTTCATTACTTAGTACATGAGCCTATTGTAATCTCCTGATGACGTCTTAGAAGAATCCCTGTGATCCTCATAATCTTAGTCGACATATAAACTACTCAAACAGGTGAAATCGGTATGTCGTACAAATTAAATAATAAAAATAAAATTGGGGAGACTTCTCGAAAATGGTGTATAGAATTTTCATTACTTAGTACATATTGTAATCTCCTGATGACGTCTTAGAAGAATCCTGTCATCCTCATAATCTTAGTCGACATATAAACTACTCAAACAGGTGAAATCGGTATGTCATACAAATTAAATAAGAAATTTAAAATTGGGGAGACTGCTGGGAAATGGTGTATAGACTTTTTATTTGAAGAATCCCTTTGATCCTCATAATCTTAGTCGACATATAAACTACTCAAACAGGTGAAATCGGTATGTCATACAAATTAAATAAAAAATTTAAAATTGGGGAGACTGCTCGGAACTGGTGTTTAGACTTTTCATTACTTAGTACATGGACCTATTGTAATCTCCTGATGACGTCTTAGAAGAATCCCTGTGATCCTCGTAATCTTAGTCTACATATAAACTACTCAAACAGGTGAAATCGGTATGCCATACAAATTAAATAAAAAATTTAAAATTGGGGAGACTGCTGGGAAATGGTGTATAGACTTTTCATTACTTAGTACAAGGACCTATTGTAATATTCTGATGACGTCTTAGAAGAATCCCTGTGATCCTCATAATCTTAGTCGACATATAAACTACTCAATCAGGTGAAATCGGTATGTCATACAAATTAAATAAAAAATTTAAAATTGGGGAGACTGCTGGGAAATGGTGTACAGACTTTTCATTATTTAGTACATGGGCCTATTGTAATCTCCTGATGGCGTCTTAGAAGAATCCCTGTGATCCTCATAATCTTAGTCGACATATAAACTGCTCAAACAGGTGAAATCGGTATGTCATACAAATTAAACAAAAAATTGAAAATTGGGGAGACTGCTGGGAAATGGTGTACAGACTTTTCATTACTTAGTACATGGGCCTATTGTAATCTCCTGATGACGACTTAGACGAATCCCTGTGATCCTCATAATCTTAGTCGACATATAGACTACTCAAACAGATGAAATCGGTATGTCACACAAATTAAATAAAAAATTGAAAATTGGGGAGACCGCTGGGAAATGGTGTATAGACTTTTCACCACTTAGTACATGGGCCTATTGTAATCTCCTGATGGCGTCTTAGAAGAATCCCTGTGATCCTCATAATCTTAGTCGACATATAAACTACTCAAACTGGTGAAATCGGTATGTCAAACAAATTAAATAAAAAATTTAAAATTTTGGAGACTGCTGGGAAATGGTGTATAGACTTTTCATTACTTAGTACATGGGCCTATTGTAATCTTCTGATGACGTCTTAGAGGAATCCCTGTGATCCTCATAATCTTAATCGATGTATAAACTACTCAAACAGGTGAATCCAGTATGTCATACAAATTAAATAAAAAGACTAACGGCACATCGTTTGAATAGGATCGGTGGAAGACCGTCATAACCCGCTCCCTTGCTAACGTCGAGAAGGAGCAGTTGATCTAAAACCTTTCGTTCGGTAAGTTTGAAATGATCGAGTACAATGGAGGTGGAAGTAGTAGGAGACCCGGTGTCTGATGACCGAAGTGGTTTGTAAACCGATGCAAAGAATTTGGCAAACATATTGCAAATGTCGGATGGCTGACTTGCGGTTGAGGGCTAGTAAGACATAATCGACGGAAAACCAGACACCTTTTTCTTACTGTTAATGAAGTTCCAAATTTTGTTTGGATTAAGTAGTATTCTACGCCGTGAAGGCTGTAAAGGGAATGAAGCTTGTTGCATCGTTTCTCGAGCAGCGTCAACTCGGTATTATACCATGGCTCTCAAAAGCCGGATTTATTATTGATAACCCGCGGAACGTGTCTCTCGATACCACTCCCGAGAAGCTCATTCAAATTCGCACCGCACTGTAAAAAGTCCCAATCGGCAGTGCTGAGAAATTCATTCAAGGATGCGTAGTCGGCCATTCTAAAATAAAGTGAAAATCGTTACAAAAATTATTAGTTGTACATTTAGTTTAAAAAATATTTATCGTAATTGGTGTACGATAAATGCTCTCGCGTCCAATGAAGTATATATAAATGAATGTTCCATTAACAAAAAGAAATATAATAAATTATACAAAAATCAAATTTGAATTTGGTATACGTGCTTAAAATAATTATATAAATTTGTCGTGTATTGAAAAACAATCTTTATGCTACGCGGCATGTCAAAGTAAAACAACAAAATCTCAGATGCAGTCTCTTTGGCAATAAAAGTAAACAATCCGTTATCACAGAGTAGTAAACATACACGTAAACAATAATAAAAAATTGTTCTAATTGATACACGATCTTAATACGAGCATTTAATAAAATGAAATTGGTAAGTAAAGAGACATACTCGTTGTTGTGAATACAACATGTATATACATCATCAGACTGCTGCACATTCAGATACCATACACCATCGGTTCTAATTTAATTTTAATTAATTAATATAATATAAACACTTTTATAAACACTTTTTGCATTTACATACTTTTGTATTTTTTTATGTAAACTGCTTAGGCAGCCGTAAATTTTATATGAAAACAGTTCTAATGTAATATAAAATGCTAGAATAAAGTAAAAATTCAACTTAAACACTTGTTCCCATTAATAGGCCCCACCAGTGGTAACCTATTAATACGTATTATATTAAAGACATCAGACATAGCTCATGCGAATATAACCACAAGCTGTCTAGTCATAACATTGGTCCTTCGAGCCAACATTTCGAACCTGCTGATAAATATATACAATGACAACAACAAGTAACTATAATTATAGTAATTCTTATTCCACTAAAATGGACTTTAATACGCTGTTAGAACAACAAGAAGCGCAAACAAAATTCAACAGCTTCATACTAACTACTAAAAAGATGGAGAACATCGAAAAACCATCCGTTACCTCGAATCAAAAATCGCCGCATTAAAGAGTCTGTATCTAGATTACAAGACTACAGACCAAATATTAAAATCGTCGACTAATCCGCAACTCGAGCAAAGTCATCAATATCTTCGAGTCCAGGAAAAATACCGGATAAACTTACGAATCCTTCATTGAGGAAATGCGCCAACGACTCAACAGCGGTGCACCAAGCACTCCGGATGGACAGCAACAAGGAAAATCATTCCAATTTTCGGCGATCGGAACAGAAGGGAACGAATCCAACAGAGACCAGTTTAAAAGATACCTCAAACAACAAGGTATCAAATTAGAAAACCTTTGGAAAAAAATAGAAGCCACGCAAAAAATGGTCAAAAACGGAAGTTCGCAGCATGCGCTAAAACTGGCCCTAATTCAGATGGAAAGGCAGATGAATCAGATCTCTGATCTGAACGAAACGATATATTTGGAGGCTTGCGAAGACGTAGAGAACACATTGGACTACTTCACTGAGAGGCATAACGATGACATATCACAATCCTATGACCACATAGTAATAGAAGTCCAATCATCATTAGAACAACCAAAAGCTGACAAAGAAAACTTGTTCGAATTGAAACTTCTAAAAATTGGTATACCACACTTCAACGGAGCGCACATGAAATGGATGGCATTTCATGATGTCTTCGACAAGTTAGTGCATAACAACGGAGCACTAACGAACACACACAAGATTAATTACCTAAAAACATACACCGCAAAATTAATCAATCACCTTCACGCCATTGGTGAAAACTATGAAACAGCTTGGTCGATTATCAAAGAAAGATACGACAATCGCAGAGCCATAGTAACAAGATATATCCATACATTGATGTCACAAGGGAGCATCGGAACTGAATCTGCTTCAGCCATTCGAGTGATATACGACACTACCAACGAGTGTCTTCATGGAATAAGAAATATGGGTGTCAACATCGACTCTTGGGATCAAATCATAATATACGTTATAACCAAGAAGCTCGACTCTAAAACCTTAAGACTATACGAGATGTCGCTAACAAACACAAAGGAATTTCAAACTTTAGCGAATCTCATGATGTTTTTGGAAAAGCGATTTACTGCATTGGAATCAGTTTTTCGCGAAAAAATCATTACTATCCGCAAACCTTCAACTTCGGCGGTAAAATTTAATCCAACAGGAGTAGCCTTGTTAACAAATAATACGACATGTAAAATCTGCCAAAAAAATCATCATGTCCAGGACTGCGGGAAATTCAAAAACATGAATATATACGAAAAAAAATCAATTGGTTTCATTATTGGAGCTCTGCAGAAACTGTCTTAAAAGCAACCATTCAACAGTCGAACGCACGCTGAATCAATCATGCAAACAGTGTGGCGGACGACATCATCAGCTTTTACATAACAACAAGGACAACAATCCAAGAACAACGAATGAAACTAGAACAGCAGACAACCGCATCATATCATTACACACTGGTAAAGAATTAGAAGACAAAGAGTACGTGCTGTTACCAACAGCACTAGTCAAACCGGCAACAAATGATGGAGACTACCGGTATCTACGAGCAATTATTGATCCTTGCTCACAAACAAGCTTCATTACTTCGAGTAAAAAAGTCGAGTAAAGCCAACATGAACATAACGGGAATCTGCGGAGACCAGAAAGAAACCAAAAAAAATCAGCCACACTGGCAATAATGCTGCGATTCAACTCTGAATTTCAATTAACTATAAAAGCCCTTGTAGTAAATAAAATAACTCACGATCAGCCACAGCAAACAATAATCAGTCAAACATGGGATAATCTAAAGAACTTACCACTAGCCGATCCAAACTACCATACACCAGGGCCGATAGACTTACTTTTAGGAGCGGATTATTATGCGGATATTATACTACCTGAAATCATGACGCCAAACAAACAACAACCAATAGCTCAAAGCTCCGAGCTAGGATGGATAATTCTGGGAAAAACCACCAAATCAGCTAAGTTAAATGAAAACTTAACAATCTCAGCTGCGATTACCACCGAGAAGAATTTTTTGGAAGAAATTGAAAAAACTCTTAAAAATTTTTGGGAAATCGAAGAGATATTCCAAAGCAGCGTCAAACAGTCATCAAATGGCAGGTACACCGTAAAACTACCATTTAACAGCATTGATGAAAAATTAGGCGATTCAAAAAAGATGGCAACAGCTAGATTTCTCCAACTAGAAAAACAACTCTTGAAGAACGACGACTTAGCGGCTCAATACAAAAAATTTATGGAAGAATATGATCAGCTTGGACATATGCAGAAAATTGATTCAACAGCTGGACCTACATACTATATGCCGCACCATGCCGTCTTCAAACCATCAAGCACTACAACAAAGTTAAGAGTGGTGTTTGATGCCTCAGCAAAAACATCCAATGGTCGGTCGCTAAATGACATCATGCATGTCGGTCCAAAATTACAACAAGACCTTTGGCATATCGTTATGAGATGGCGAAAGCACAAATACGCATTTACCGCAGACATTGAAAAAATGTTTCGGCAAATATGGATCTCTGCAGAAGACAGGAACTTTCAACGCATACTTTGGCGTGACTCACCGACTGAGAGACTGCAGAAGTACCAATTAAAAACTGTCACGTACGGAACTTCATCAGCCCCTTCCTTGCCGTCAGAACACTGCAACAACTGGCAGAGGATGAGAAAAAATCATTCCCATCTGCTTACCAAGTGGTAAAAGACGGTTTTTATGTCGATGACCTCATGACAGGATGTCACACGATAAAAGATGCGCTGCGGGTACAAAATCAATTACGTCAACTACTTCGAAGAGGCGGTTTCAATTTAAGGAAGTGGAAAAGCAATTATAAGGAATTACTAGCTAACGTCACCGAGACCGGAAGCACAGATGTATACAAAATTAAAATAGATGAAACCGTCAAAGCTCTAGGGCTTTATTGGAAGCCTTGTACGGGCATCTTTGAATTTAATGTATACGTCCCTGCGCACACTGGATTAGTGACGAAGCGGATCATTCTCTCTACGACAGCTAAACTATTTGATCCGTTAGGATGGTAAGCTCCAATAATAATATCATCGAAACGATGCAAAAACTTTGGCTTCTAGGGCTTAATTGGGATGAACCGGTCTCACAAGAAATTGCAAAACAGTGGGTTATCTACCTAGAAGAACTTACTCTGCTCAACGAATTGAAAATCTCCAGATGGATAGGATTCACAAGTGAATCAATCGTCGAGGTCCATGGATTTAGTGACGCCTCGGAACAGGCATATGCAGCTTGTGTTTATCTGAAAGTATGTAACAAATTTTGGTTTTACACATCTGTTCGATTTCGTACGCGGTGGTAAGTTGTACTACCCTTCCCTGGTATTGTCCGGTTTACTTTTTTGAAACGTCAACTCCTATACTTGCGTAAACAATATTAAACTTGAGAAAAAAAAATCAAATCAGCGGTAAAACGGGAAATTGCGGATAAATTAAACCGGGAATCTGAAAGAGTATAAATGAACGAGCCAAACAAAATGTAGGGGGAATTGAGATTAAAATTTTGGATAGCAAAAAACGCATGAAAGTGAAACGTAAAAAAAAAACAAATTCTAATTAAATTTAATTTGAATCAATTATTTATATTGTATTATAAAAAAATAATAAAATAAAAAAAAATAATGTTAAACTAAGGATAAATAAAACTAAAATTGTTGGTTGCTAAACCTTGTGAAAAAAAAGGTCGTGAAAATTATAAGAAATTATTGTGTTTGATTTCCGACTACTCGGAGTGGGATTTTCACCTTGGCTGATTGTTATAAGGGTGTATGCTAAAAATTAGTCGCAGCAAACGAACTTTATATCCATTGGGATAAAATTGTGGCGGTATATTGTGCAGTGTGTCGACTTAATCTAGACAACACAATCCAGATATTATTCGAATCGGTTGTGTTCTGATATATATATATATATTACGAGTCGCATGTTCATGTACATCGGGCGATCCAAAAGTGACGCTAAAATATTCGCGATTAGTGGTTTAGTACTGTGGATTACTGTTTATTGATCCTGTCCCTGCGAATACACACAATTTTCCAGTATATCTAAATCGAACTCGAGGCAACGTAAGTGCAACATATTTAATCCATCCAGAGCCTTAGTGGAAAATTGGCATGCCACTTGAGTCATCAGCTGCAATCATAGAATGAGATGAAGGACACCATCATATATTCATCATTCAACATCGGTGACGTAGATATTTTTTTTATGTATAACCATTTCGTTTATTTGTTTTAGGTCGTTTATAACGTTTCATATTTATAAATCATATATATATATATATAATTTTTCATATTATTTATTTCCATATTGACTGTATGTTAAAGTTCTTTCCATTTAAATTTTTTTTAAATTCATTTTGCTATAGTATTTTAAGTTCATTTTTGTGAAGAAATTGTTTTTTTTTCAGGGTTGCTTTCATTCATTATTTTTATTAGAAGTTACAGTCTGGAAATAAGAACTTTGCATTTGGTTTGGTTCGGAAATTTTTTTGGTTGATTTTTTTTTGTTTGGTGTAATACGAGAAAGATGCTAAACTAAACGTTTTTTTTTTGGGGGGTAGATGATTACAAGCAATGTTATGTTAGGAGGCCTTCTATAGTCAATTCGGATTTTTATTTTTATTTTTTTTTGCACACTTGAATATATTTTTGTAATGATGGCGGCTTGCATGAGGTTTAACGGGACTCACCCATATCCGACTAGAGGCTACCTTAAACAGAGTGTGCGACCACGTGCAAGGTCAGTGACCGAACCATCTAGTTACAAAGTAGTCGCTGGACAGCAAGTTGACATCAGCCTTATAGCAGGAAAAACAAGAGTGGCACCGACAAAAGGTAACTTTACCACTTTTAGAGTTAAACGGAGCGCTCCTAGCTGCGAAACTACTACAAGAAGTCAAGCAATCACAAAACATACAACAAGCACCAACTTATGCATGGACTGATTCCACGATAGCTCTTTCACGGATACAAGGCGAAATTCAAAGTTTAAAATCGTACGTTGCCAGTAGAGTATTAGAAATCCGAAGCTTGACTGAACCACATCAATGGCATCATATAAAATCAAAAGATAATCCAGCTGATTGTGCTAGTCGAGGAATAACAACAAAGGAACTTATAAATCACAACATCTGGTGGACTGGACCGCAATGGTTAAAAAATAATAAAAATTATCATTCGATGGAAAGATACCCAGAATCTGATGAACAAGCAGACGCTGAACTGAACTACTAACTTCCTGAACTACATGCAAATATGGCAACTGACACCGAGAACGACAACCAGTTCATACACTTAATGTAAACATCTTTATCAAAAGATGCAAAAAAGAGAATGTAGACGAGCATGATCTACATGAAGCAGAACGTATCATCATAAAACAGACTCAGCGTAGTCGTTTCAAAGCGGAAATAGAAGAATTGCTGAAGAACAAGTCAGTCAAGAAAAAAAACAAGTTACTACAACTAAACGCTTTTTTGGATCAATATGGAATTTTGCGAGTAGGCAGAAGACTTCAGAAAGATTGCTAAATTATGAAGAAAAACATCCTGCGATACTTCCTTCTAATCATCAGCGCACTTGAAAACAGCACATGGAGGAATTCAACTTACCCTCTCATACCTACGTAAGAAGTTTTGGATCATACGTGCAAAAAGTGTCACTAAAACGTTAATTCCAAAATGTGTCACTTGTCACAGATTTGGAGCTCATCAAGGGAGTAGCCATTTGGCTAATCTGCCATCTCCAAGGGTGCAACCGTCAAGGCCATTCACTCATACTGGCGTTGATTATGCAGGTCCACTACGGTTAAAAACGAGCAGAAGTAGAGGATATAAAACTTATAAAGGCTATATAGCGATTTTCATCTGCTTTGCTACCAAGGCAATTCACATTTCAAGAGATTCAGCTCTAGACGAGGATTATGCAGTGACATGTACAGCGACAACGCAACAAACTTCATTGGAGCCAACAACCAACTGAAAAAAATGAAAAGGATGCTCTAGTGGACTTTAACAAAATCGTATCAAATGAACTAGCTTCAGAAGATATAACATGGCATTTCCAACCACCAGCATCATCTCATTTTGGTGGATTATGGGAAGCTGGCGTGAAGTCAGTCAAAACCCGCCTGAAGAAGATTTTGGGAAATACCACACTGACCTACGAAGAATTGACAACCGTTTTAAATCAAATAGAGACACAACTAAATTAAAGACCCCTATGGCCAATAACTAATGACATAAATGATCTAGAGGTACTCATACCAGGTCACTTTCTAATAGACTCATCAATAACAACAGTGCCCGAAGGTGATCTAACGACTTCAAACATTAATAGACTGTCAAGGTGGCAGCTACTGGAAAAATTAAAACAAGACTTTTGGAAGAGATAGAGCAACGAATATCTTCGAAGGCTACAACAACGTCCAAAGTGGTTACATACGAAGCCACAAATCAACATAGGGGATCTCGTTCTTCTAATAGAAGATAACTCACCTCCTTCTAAATGGATGAGAGGTAGAGTAGTGGAAGTCCATCCAGGAACAGATGGACATGTACGAGTCGTCTCAGTACGCGGCGCAGAAAATTATATTTACAAAAGAGCCATCACAAAACTCTCAGCTCTGCCAAAAGAAGAACCACTAACAACAGATAGGTGCGAAGATACAGTTGTGGCCAGCGCCGAAAATAATCAATCGGATTTACATAGACGAGTGACAAGAGCAAATACCAACCCAAGGCTATTGCTGTATACACTCTCAATAATCTGCATGCTGGGAGCGGTAGTAGTCCAAGGAACAACAATAAAATACAACATATCACGATTCACCGCTCATCCTGGGATTCACTTTGATAAAATTGGTCAAGGTAATCTAATCAACGGTGAGTGGAAGATCATAACGTACTTTAATCTTACACAATATTTGGCTGAACTAGACTATCTAGAGCACTGTACTCGTCAGCTGGACAGATTATGCATAAACGGGACTAAGCATGGGGTTATGCTGATAGCTCCGGCCCACACGGATACCATAAAACATTGCGAAACTATTGTATCCCAAATAAAATCGTCCCACATTGAGTTAAAGGAGCAAAATAATATAATAAACTCTTTAGGTGAAAACAAAATTGCTCGCCAAAAACGGTCTCCTTTCGATTTTATTAGCACTTTCTTTCAACGGAGAATATCTTTGCAATATTCATCAACACTACACGATTATAATACAAATACAAGCAATTGTGAAGTGCAACTACTCAAACGAATTGGAGATCTCTCAACAAGCTGTCAAATCAGCAAAATTAATATCACAACACTGTTTATCCCCCTGCGTAGATACAATGCCTGGATCTTTGTGATGAAATCCAGAACGCTTTGCAACCTCATATGCGAAAATAATAGCGATAGGACAAGTGAAACAACCACTATTTTCCAACCTACATCTTAAAAGGAGACACATTTACAGGCACATTTAGGACATCTAGCAGTAAACTCGAAATATCATTTTTGCCAGGACAAAAATTAAATCTATATCAACAACAACCTTATCGGAAATTAAAGTTATAGAAACCTCAATTCAGCAGCAAAAGCGACTGTTAGAGGCATCAACAGCCGATGTAAATGTGCATGACTATCACCATTACGCGGCAATATACTTGTTCTTCAAAGTAATGCTTGCGGTTATTACTTGCATAATGCTTAGAAAAATAAGACATCATGCAGTCACCTCCCAGCAGGCTGACCCACTACCGGATGCATAAGGGCCCGGGAATATGTTGTGAATACAACATGTATATACACCATCAGACTGCTGCACATTCAGATACCATACACCATCGGATCTAATTTAATTTTAATTGTAATATAAACACTTTTTGCATTTACATACATTTGTATCTTTTTATGTAAACTGCTTAGACAGCAGTAAATTTTATATAAAAAGAGCTGTAATGTAATATAAAATGCTATAATAAAGTAAAAATTCAACTTAAACACTTATTATCATTAATAGGCCCCACCAGTGGTAACCTATTAATACGTATTATATTAAAGACATCAGACATAGCTCATGCGAATATAACCACAAGCTGTCTAGTCATAACACTCGTAAAAGGTTCTAAACAAAGTTAATTGGTAAACGATCTTAAAACTATAGATCTGGCAATAATAGTTAATAACATTATGTGACAATCAGAAATTGACAGTCTGAACATTGTTGTTTTCTTACGTATCACTTCGAAAAAGCGAGTTCAAAAATCCTATGCCATTGAATGAATGTATAGGGTACATTTTCTTCATTAGGATTACATAGTCGTCCTCCGTTTTCTTCATTAGGATTACATAGTCCTTGGCGCATAAATATTTAAACTTGTATTCCAATTTTAGGTTTTTGGCTGCAGCGCACAATCTCGATTGCAGTGGTGTTAAATGATGCATAACTAAACATTTTTGTACTGGATGATTTGAAGGCAGTGAAACGTCTAATTGCGAAGTGCGAATGGTTCTTTTTATGCGATAATTGTTAAGAACTGCTAAGAATATCATGGTACACCCTGTCAGACCCATTAGAAAATCATATAACTTTCTTGGAACATGCTATTTTGTTTCAGTAGACCACCAGTATCATAGGAGTTCATGCTAAATGAAAGAAAATACTGGAATGACTTTGGAATGCACCTAAGGTCAATTAAAAAATCGCATCTCCTCTAAATTACTCAATATCAATTCGCCTGAATGTTTATCTACATCAATACTATTACAATAGGTTTGTTGTGTTGTATTTTTTTGGATTTGGAGGAATACTTGATCCGACAAAATCGATGATGTTAATGAATAATAATCGCCTCAATAATATTATGGACTCTGCCAATAGTCAAACTAGCGCTTTTTGGGTTGATAATACGTGGTGGTGTACACCTTAACTACCCGACCACCAAGTGGCATACTTGAGTAGAGTAGAATTCATAACAATATATGCAGAATCAACCAAACATGCTCAGTAATCCAACTTAAAATATAATTGACAATAAAACCAAGTTTAGTTGTATTGCTCGTCTCTTGATCGGATCGCGCAGTTCAAATTTCGCGAAATTACGGAATGCCGTTCACTTGATTTTGAATCAAAGTTTGTATATCTAAAATAAAATTCTTATAAAAATTTCCATTTATAATTTGAACCAAATAAATAAAGCATTGACAGCTTAGAGCTTAGACTATCTGGGATCATTCACATGCACATAGTATATATAAAAGTTATACGGTTTTATGCATTAGACATTCAAATCAAATCCCGGTCTAGACACCTTTTATTTATATGTTTTGCATTTTATAACAAAAGCTCCCAATTAATCTTTTAGATTTTACTCAAAAGATTGAAGTTTTTCTATTGTAAATTTAATCCACATGATTTTCAATTGTAATTAAAATTAAATCCAGAGTATATTGGTTTTTCACTTGATAGTAAAACCAAATTTCATGTTTTAATCAGAAGTATGTGCTGCCACATCTAATGAATATTAATTAAAAATGAAGTCAAACCACTTATGATGATATAGTCTTAATCCAAAAATATACATACATACATAGAAAGATTAAGTTTATCTATTCGATTACCCCACGAACAAAGCAACAACAACAACAAAATGAATTAAAATTTCAACGAAAAACAATTCCCTCCTTGCGCCTCTAGGATATAATCGCACATCCACACAAGAAAACAGATGTCACGTAACATGTATAGCTGTGAAACGATATAATCTTCAATCCCAAGAATACAAATAAAATTATTTTAATATGCTTATAAGACACTCTCGTCTTCAGTTATAACAATGTTATTCTTTTTGTCATCGTTTTTTTTTTTTTTTGTTTTTCTAACATAATAAATCACAACCACATACTCTTTCGGTATATGTACACCAAAAAAAATAATAAAAGCACATCTTAATCAGATCAATAAATCAAAACCACCAAAAAGAGAGCAATAACAAAATAATTTAAATTTAAGATTATTATCACGTCCTAATATACATATACATACATACGTAAATGTGGGGAGGCTGAGACGATATAAATAAAATATTAAAACAATCAAAAACCCTTTATCTATATCCTAATTTGTGAATTACGTACACTGTGCTCGTAAAATCACTAAAATAAGCACAATTAAAATTAATTTCAATAAATTATAAAGATAAAAATTATAATTTGGTACGAATCCTCTCCCACACATAAACTAGGGAGATAATTTCTTTCCCTCTTTTTGCTGCTTTCAATTAAGACAGTGTGGCAAAAATTATATATTAAATAAGAAAATTAACGACAGCAACTAGCTATGTACACTAACTGCGGAACTAGACGAGAACAAAATGCTGGAAAACCATATCATAAAGTTTAGTTTCTTTTTCATGATTTTCCATAATTTTCATAATTTTGTATTTCTCTTGTATTTTCAATTAATTTTATAATTGGAAAAATTTTCTTAATAATTAAAAAAAAAAATAAGGAAACATGGCAGAAAAGTAACACACAGCAACACACAATACACAGCTTTTTAATAAATTTAAATCCGATGGAACAAAGATTTTATTTACTTTTTTTTTGTTTTAAAAATTCTGAAAGCTTTTTTTTGTTTATTAAAATAATTCTTCTTGTTTAAATTTTGAAATTATGAAACAAATAAATTTGTTGTGCTTTTTATACGTAAATTTAGTTAGGAGTACAATTTAGTTTTTCTTCTTCTACTTATTAGATTTTTTATTGTAGAATTAATTTTTGCTTACTAATAAATAATAGTATTTTATTAATAATGTTCGTAATTTTTTAATAAGGGTGAAATTAATGAGTAAATTATGAGAAATATAAACAAAAGTTCGAAATAATTACAGGATTATTAAAATGGTTTCTGGATATTTAAATATGTATTAAGTTACTCATATCACAGAATATAACATTATCCAGAACGGCCATTGAGTAGAACAAGAAATTTATTTTCCTACCTTATATTGTTACGACTCTAAACTGTAATTAGTTTAATAAAAATTAGCCACTGAACAATCACACTGATAGATTTATTTGCTAATTGTCAACAATAAAAAAATCACAATTTAAATTTGGTGTCATTGTTACGTAATTTTTACTCGAATCCAGGTGAGTTATTCAAATAAAATTTGTTAAATATACTTTTCGTGTGGTTTAATTGTATATACAAGTTAAGATTAACGAAGAATTAATCATGAAAAAAATATTTTTTGTTTGGACTATATCCGTTTTATGGATAGTGATCAATTTTTTTTTTTTATTTAAAGAAATCTATTCTGTGATTTACATGTATGATTTCAGAATTTAATTTAAAACAAAAATATAAATCAAATTTTGATTTAACATTTGTGGTTCTATTAAAAGTTAAAATGTTCGTAATAAGAAGTTTTATTACGAGGTTAACACAACGAAATTAACAACGGCCTCTAGATAATGAAGTTAGTGAATTAAGAAATATGAAAAAGGCAGTTATGAATTTTTATGATTCAAATTAATCAAGTGATTGAAATTATTAATACTAACTTCTAAATAAATAATTCCAATTAATTGTGTGATTATCAATAAAATTATAATATTAACAAAAAAATGTACTTTATAACAAAAAAAATAATAATAATAGTCAACAAAATCAATAACTTTTTATTTGTAATTGTGTTTCAATAAATTCATATACAAGTTTACGGAAATGCTGAATGTTACTCCTGCCAAGCAAATGCCTCGCTACATTTAAATAATGTTAGGAAAAGGTAGAATTATGATATCAAAATTTAAAAATAATTTTCACATTAATAACTGACCAGAAACAATCTGCAGTCAAAACTATAAGCGAAACAGTATTGTTTCCGTATCACTACATTAATACGAAAATTCGGGATAAAGGTAAAAATATACCGGACAACTTAATTTATTGCGTCACACCAAAAAATGGGAAATCAATATTTACTATATTTAAGTTATCAAATTAAATTAACTGTGATGAATGATGTTGAGAAATAATATTCGCGGTCTACGCAAATGGCGGAATCGGTTGGTTAACTCAACAACATCATAAAAAGATCTATTGAAGGAACGGAAAAAATTTAAATAAAATAAAAAATTAAATTAAATTGGAATCGACTCATACATTTGGACGAATTGTTCCGTAACGGATTAGACTGACAAAAATACCCTGCAATCACAACTCTAAAAGAGGAAACGCGTTTGAAGTACCTAACTTAATCCTAACCAACAAAAACAAACGAAAATTTGTATGTATTGGTTAAAAGTAAAACAAGAATGTCATTTAGGCGAAATATTGAATTTATGAATTAATTCCAATTGAAATTTATAATAAATAATTAGATTCAACATTTATTAGGATTGAATATAAGAATTTAGTATTTGCTTAAGAAATTTAGTATTTGAATATTTCGAAACCTAATATGTTTATCAAAAATGTTATTATGTTTTTCTGATAGGTCTAGGTTAGGACTATCTATATTCGAAACCATTTGAACAGCTAATAATTTTTGCAGTTGTGTGATTAAAAGGAACACAACTACGACCCCCTATCGGCGTGCAAAACTCATGGGCCGACCATGTCCAGTACTATAGGCTGGCATGGAGCTATGCAATGCGCAGATGGTAACTTAAATCGGTCCTATAGCCGTACGTCTTCGATTTGGCAGGGATGCGTAAAGTAAGACGGGATAATCAACCGCGAAAGAGCAGGGAGTGCTTCGGCCCAAGAAAAAGATTGCATGGATTAAAACTAAAAACTAAAAAAAAAAAAAAAATTTGCGCGATCAAATTAATTTTTTGTTAGACTTTACTAACCTGAGAAGTTAGGATTTTCTTAAGAAATTGAATATCTCGAGACCTAATATGTTTATCAAGAATGTTGTTATGTTTTTCTGATAGGTCTAGGTTAGGACTATCTATATTCGAAGCCATTTGAAAAGCTAATAATTTTTGTGCGATCAAATTAATTTTTTGTTAGACTTTACTAACCTGAGAAGTTAGGATTTTCTTATCATTATTGATAAACATATTAGGTCTCGAGATATTCAATTTCTTAAGAAAATCCTAACTTCTCAGGTTAGTAAAGTCTAACAAAAAATTAATTTGATCGCGCAAAAATTATTAGCTTTTCAAATGGCTTCGAATATAGATAGTCCTAATCTAGACCTATCCGAAAAACGTAGTACCATTCTTGATAAACATATTCGGTCTCGAGATATTCAATTTCTTAAGAAAATAATGAATTCTTATATTTCATTCTAATAATTGTTGAACCTAACTATTTATTATAAATTGCAATTGGAATTAGTTCATAAATACAATATTTCGCCTAAATGACATTCTTGTTTTACACTTTAACCAATACATACAAATTTTCGTTTGGATTAGGATTAAGTTAGGTCTAACTTCACGCGCGTATACAAGCGTGTGAAGTTTGTGCTAAACTAATCCTAAAGTTAGTTCTATACTGCACTGTTAAAAATTTTCGCTACGATTTTGGTTATAAGCTTATAATGCGCGTTATAAGTTACAAGCTTGTAATCAATTTAATTATAAACCTTGTTTCGAAAAAAAAACGATGCAATATAATTTGAATCGCGTTACAATTTATATTGAGTTTGGCAACGCATACTTTGTTATTTCTATTTAACGGTAGTTTTTTTATAATTTTTATCTTCATCTCTGATTTATAACGCAAAAAATAGTGTGTCTGTCTTTTTTTACGATTATTTCCTTTTTTACTTTTCTTTTTTACGTGAAATACACACGAGTTGTTACTGATAGCTGATATTGCATTTCATTCTCGTATGGTTATTTCAACTCGAAATACTTTAAAAAGTTGTCAGATTTGTATGAAATTAATATAAAAATATAGAAGTGAAAAATTATTTTATTTAAGGGTAGGTAATTTAATTAAATAAACAAGTAAAAATTTAAAAAGTAGTTAGTTTTAAACTAGTTTTATTAAACGTGAAGTGCCAGTTACATTGGTATATCAAAATGGAGTATTACACGCAAGTTTTTGTCCGGGTAATGTTTAAAAAAAAAATAGCTCGTATAAAAATTATAAAACATGGCGACGAGTGGGAATACCAAGACTTTTTGTTATCAGGTATGTTTTAATATAATATATCCGTTTTTATGTGAATGTGTGTGTGTGTGTGTGTGTGAATTATTGGAATTCTGTGCAAATCCGTGTTACATCAATTTGTTTTAAATTAAAAATAAATAGTTTTTGATATTGTTACCGCGTTATTGTAATAATAGGTTGTTAGTAACTAACAAAAAATTAAGAATTATTTGTTACTGATACAGTAATAACTTATTACCGTTTTCGTAACAAATTACTTTTAATTTTTGCGTGTCAGTAATTCAATCGCTTTGCAAATAGATTAGATTTTACGATCATTGCACAAAATGGTAGGGTGGAAGATACAGTTATACACATAATAGGTTCTATTAATGTTTCTTTGTGTATTAATGGCTTTGGTACTTCACTTGTTAGTATTTACACAAGTGATTTGTCATAGTAGGTTGATACCATTTCTATATTATCAATGTTTAAGCTTTTTACTTTGAATTATTTTTAAACGCATTTTAATAATATTTTTCAATTTTTTTCCTTTCTTTACTTACAAACTTTGTTCTGTAGTTGCAACGGCGTTAAATATGTCTTGCTTAGACATAAAGTATTTTACTGACACGTTAGATGTTCAAATTGAGGAAGAGGTGTAAATAGTCAAATAAAAATAAATAATTTAGGAGTGCCGCAAGGATCAATTTTAGGGCCTACTCTATTCAAAATATTTATTAATGATTTATTGTTGAAAGATCTTCGTGGTAATGCACAGGTATATGCAGATGATATTGCTATAGTTTACAAAAATTATAATTTGGCTAATTTAATGAATGACATGCAAGTGGATTTAAATTTGTTGAAAGAATGGTTCAATATAAATTTATTACTATTAAATGCTAAAAAAACGAAGTACATTATTTTTGAAAATAAAATTATAGATGATAGTATTATAATGGATAATACCATACGTTATGATGGAGAACCAATAGAGCGGGTCAAATCATATAGGTATTTAGGTTTGGTTATAGATGCAAAACTTAAATGGGATCTTCATGTAGAAAACATAAAGAACAAGATTATGCCATATATTTTTATTTTAAAGAAGTCCAAGAACATTTTACCTCGGAAATTATTAAGCAACATATATTACTCATATATATATACACTCATTTTATATATTTGAATCCGATATGGAGCGGGACAACCAAATCAAACCTAGACGAACTTCTTATTTTGCAAAAAAAAGCCATAAAATTCATTTTGGATGTACCGATAAGGACTCCATTTTCCATAATTTTTACACACTTCTTATCACTGCACGCCATAATTGAAAAAGAGGTAATTCTTGTCAGCTACAAAATTATCAACAATTTAATAAAGAACAATTTCGAATTAATCAGGTCTAGTGACGTTCATGATTATGATGTCCGACGCCGTTCTTTTATCCGTTCTACATTATTTTCCACATCCGCTTCCGAAAATAATGTGTTGAGTCGTGAATTGTTGATATACAATAGTTTACCAAATAATATTAGAAGAGAAACAAGTCTAAACTTATTCAAAAAAATAGTTTTACATTTTATTGAAAATAAATTTAACCGTTGAAAACTTAAGATATTTACTATTAGGACATCTTCCAGCTATTCCACAAAATTAATTTTGATAATAAACCTTAGAACCAGGATGCAAATTTCAACAACACATATCTAAACTTATATTCAGTTGCATGCTTTTGTTCTTAAATTATTTTCATTACAGCGCTCTATTTTAATTCACAAATATTTCTGCTATACGATTCTAATAGAATTGACGCAGTTTTTGTTTTAAATTCAGTTTGAGAAAGAGCTATTTTGTATTCAATTGTATTTGTAAACTAGATTGTACACACTGAATAAATCAAATAAAGAAAAAAAATGATGTTGACCAAAACGTTAACGGGATTTAAAATACGTATGCTACTAATGTCCTTTAAACAAATGAAAGTTGTTGTTGCAAAAACAAACAAAAAATTAATAACAATAAATAAATAGAATAAAACAATTAATATCGTACCATGAAGTTGGAATGAAAATAAATATTGTGATCACGACGTGTAAAAGACAAATATATAAATCAATACTCGTGTCTAATTACGAAAGAACTTTAAAGTTTGTGATTGTGAGAAAAGCGAAAATGATTAAAAACAAAACGCTATATAGCAAATTCAGATGAAGATGCAAATACAGGACAAAAAAACGTCATTGTGGTAAAATAAAATTAAAGTCAGTTAATAATAAACGTTATCTTCGATCAACAAATATGTTCCGTGGCAATGGAAAGTAGCAGAAGTAATCATGATAGCAAAACCTTGCAAACCACTTAACGATAAACAAAAATCATACAGGCCAATTTCATTGCTGCCAATTATGTCAAAACTCTTTGAACAATTATTACTAAAAAGACTTAAACCAATAATTGAGGACTGACAACTAATTCCTCCACATCAATTCAGGGAAAAGCACTCCACAATTGAGCAGGTGCATATAATCACCAACATTATTGAAAGAAAGTTAGAACGTAAAAAAGTATGCTCCAGCATGTTTCTGGGAATCGCCCAAGCATTCGATAAAGTCTGGCACAGTGGACAGGAATTCAAGCGGCACAGAGACCTGCCGAGGCAATTCTATGCCATACTAAGATCTTATTTATCCAATAGACATTTTCGTGTGAAATATGAGGATGAATACTCCGAACTAAAGAAAATCTCTGCCGGTGTCCCACAGGGGAGTGTCCTAGGGCCAATCCTGTATTTATTATATACAAGGGATATTCCAACAACAGATGAAGGAACCATAGCCACCTTTGCAGATGACTCAGCAATCATGGCGATTGGAGGTAATGTCGCTGGTGCAACAAGCAAACTCCAGAAGATTACCAATGCGGTTTGTAACTTGACTAAGCACGGGAGAATCAAGCTTAACGAGACGAAAGGCACACATATTAACTTTACATATCAAAAGGATTCCCATCTACCGATAGAAATTAACCCACGACCGGGCCATATGCAAACAAAGCTAAATTCTCGATGTCAAGCTCAAGTGGAAAGAGCATCTCAAAAGAAAAAAAAGAATTTAATATTAAGTTCAGAAAAATGTATTGGCTCATAGGTAGAGGCTCTGAGCTTACAATACACAACAAGCTGCAGCTATATCGGTAAATACTGAAGCCGATATGGTCCTACGGTATTCAACTCTGGGGATGGACTAAGCAAACAAACTCCAAAATGATACAGACGTTTCAAAACAAGGTTCTCCGTAGCATAGTAAATGCTCCGTGGTACACAAGAAATGAAGACCTTCACAGGGACTTACAAATATACTGTTAAAGTTAGCCGAAAGTTTTCAGCCGAAAGGGAATTCAGGTAGTGTCTTTGCTATGCCTACCGAAAGATGGTAATGCAGATATTGTTTTTGCTATCCCAGACGAAAAAATATTTTATAGCCGAAAGATATATTACATGATATACCTAGTTCTACAATCACCTCTAAATAACCAGAATACAGCAAAAATATGTCTGGAAATAAATAATTTTACAAAATTGGCCCAAA
Source organism: Nephrotoma guestfalica (assembly GCA_963691935.1). Lineage (NCBI taxonomy): Eukaryota > Metazoa > Arthropoda > Insecta > Diptera > Tipulidae > Nephrotoma > Nephrotoma guestfalica. The sequence goes on from OY829914.1 coordinate 111,049,589, forward strand.
TCCTATGAAATGTAAATTACAACAAATTTAGAAATTTCCAAAACAAAATTAATAAAACGTTCTGTATTTTGTAGGTCACCCACTTTCCCATCGATTCTACTATGGCCATTAGACACTGAGTTCAATGGATTATATCTCGAACTGGCCGGACTAGTGGGTTACATAAGGTCTATCACGTTTAACGTATTTGAAATAATTTTTTGTCAATTTTTGTATGTTTAGTATTCGAGATATAGTCCATTGAATTCAGTATCTAATGGCCATAATAGGATCGATGGGAAAGTGTGTAACCTAGAAAATACAGAACGTTTTATTAATTTTTTTCGACATTTTTTAAATTTATTGTAATTAACATTTCATAGGATTTGGACCAATTTTTTAAAATTATCCAGACAGATTTTTGCTGTATTCTGGTTATTTGGAGGTCATAGTAGAACTCGGTATATCAAGTAATATTTCTTTCGGCTATAAAATATTCTTTCGTATGGGATAGCAAAGACACAATCTGCATTACCATATTTCGGCTGGAATCTTTCGGCTAACTTTAATAGGGTCTTACAGATGAAATACATCAAAGATGAAATAAAAAAGCATGCCGCCAAACACTAAATAAGACTTCAGGAACATCCAGGCCATCCTTATATTCGCCATATGATAGATAACCCTGTCGTTGAAAGAAGAAAGAGGCCACTTGACCTAGTAAACATACCAAATTAAAATTACATGTTAAATAGGTTTAATTAGTTTTGGGACTAACCATTTGGTTTCACCCCAACAAATCAGAATTGTTTAAGAAATGTAAAATTTGTAAATTTAAAAGATAAATTGCTAGATGAGCACAGTCTTAGTTGTAATTAATAAGGAAAAAAACAAGTAATTTTTTTCTTTTTTTGAATTTCTGCGGTTTATATAAACATGACATCATGTCTGCAACTCCACGCCTACGTCCCTGAGCTTTAGCCGGAGCTACGTATAACCGCTTAAAACGCTGACGACTTGTCTATTAACGGTGAACTCTTTGTTATGCTGTACAAGAAAGCGTAAATTTATCAGCGGAAAATAAGAGATTTCGCTACTCGCCGCAAGTGGCAGTACCAGCAGAAAAGAGCATTTATTTTGTTATATAATTACCAGCGAAATTTTTCTATTCATTTGGTATCTCTTTTTTCACTAAATAAAACATCCCAGCGGAATAAAATATTAAAAGTGATCCTTAAAATGACAAATTGATTGATATCCGAAGTAAAGGAACTCGGTAAATGAAATCTTGAAATTTAACAATATTCCGTCCTTCCGCCACTCTAAAAGAATGACGATGAAATTTGGATAATAGTATTGATCTTCCCAAACTTAGGACAAAATTCTAGGATCTGGTCATGCTGGACTAAACTTGACCATTTCATAACCAATACTTTCGAAAATTTAAATTTTTTTAATAATTTATTTTCAGTTTTTGGCCAATATCTGAAAAACTTCCACTAGTACCCAATACTTTCGGTTGTTTTTCTAATAGCTTAGGTCATACTGAGACTACGAGGAAAATTTGGGGAAAATTTATGGATTAGAATTTTCACTAAATTTCAAGATTTCATTTACCGAGTTCCTTTACTTCGGAGATCAATCAATTTGTCATTTTAAGGATCACTTTTAATATTTTATTCCGCTGGGTTGTTTTATTTAGTGAAAAAACAGATACAAAATGAATAAAAAATGTCCGCTGGTAATTATATAACAAAGTAAACTCTCGTTTGTGATGGTGCTGCCACTTGCGGCGAGTAGCGAAATCTCTTCTCCGCTATCTTATACAGCATCTCCTTGTTCCGTTACAATTATAAACAAATACATAAAGAAAAAATTTCGCTCTCTGACACGTTGATATTCACGAGTAATTTTAAATGAATCATGTTCACTACTGCAAGTAAGGAGTATGTAAAACTTAACATTTAAAGTGTTTTGGAAATGTTCTAATTGAAGCTAGACATTATCTGAGTTAAACGCGGATAAACTATTTGAACTTTATTTAAAAAAAACTATAAATCATGAAAAGTTTTGCAATGAGGGGGTTAAATTCTACCTGCTCTCGAAATAATCGCTTACAATACAATCAATTTACTTATATAAAACAAATTTATTGTGTTTAAAATAATAAAACGGATACGATTCCAAGATGTTAAATAAAATTCACAGAACTATGAACACCCCTTATTAAAATAAAACCATTTTGACTTTTTGCGGTGAAATTTTTATTATAACATAATTATATTTAATACAGCTTTTTTGTTGTTGTCGGTTTAATTTAATTTGAATTTTGTTAATGAAAAATCTGTTTTAAGCCTTACCAACCAGCATCAGCAATAAAAGACTAAGTAAATCAAATTATATTCGGTATCGTGTATAAAAGAATAACAGGGGTAAATTAAATTTCCATTAATTAAAAACCATAAACCATAGAGTACAAGGTAGATAAATAAAAAGTATTTACTGTATATCCTACTTTTATGTTTGAAGAAATTATATTCATGAATAATTTGGTATCAGTCTTTAAAATATATAGATATCGGAATACGAAAAATTTGGGTTAACCAATTACTATGGTATACGAGTACAACAAGCACAAACCAAACAAATAGAATACAAAAAAGGGATTTTCGTTTTGTCCCACGGAACCCCCCAAAAATAGCAAAAATATTTATATATAATTGTCATTCATTCGATTTGCCATTCAATACTAACCATACAGCAACAAAATATTAGAAAACTTTTAATTCTTTTCCTTTTATTGAAAGCTTTATGTTTTGTTCGTTTTCTTCGTTTATATGTAAGTATACCAGTTTATCGAAACTTTTTATTTAATAAAATGCTTTTAGTTAAATTGATCGATATTCAAACTATGTTGTTTATATATAGTATGTTATGTTTGTATGTCGATAGGGCGAACAGAAATTTTCTTTAGTTGTTTTTGAAAACTATTGGAAAACTTTTGACAACAATAACCAGAACAAGCAAAAAATATTGAGCTTTCAATAAAGTTTTGAACTTTATATAAAGAAAATATATTATGGTATAAAGCTTTGTGTATACTGTGTGTTAAAATCGCTTTGATGATGGGAAAATTACATTAGCGAACAAAGTTATCCGCAAGGTGAGAACTGCCAAAATTATTAACGATGCTGCGATATGGAAAAACAACTGTCATGCTGAAATTATAAACATTTTTAAATGTATGAAAATCTTATCAGCAGTTCATCTGCAATATTTTAGGTATATCTGCACCGAATATACCAAACATTTCCCCAGTGAATATTGAATTTCCGAAACATAATTGAGATAATTTTCTTCTTTACACTTCTTATAGTTGTTAATATACATACGTATAATCATATCGACACGCAAAACACGATTATTATTCATGAAGTTATACATTATCAAAACCACAACGTGCATTGATTGTGGAAGATATGTTGTTACGAATGACAACAACAAAATCAGTTTTGAATTACAAATGAGATTTAAAGTTATCACGATTAACATAATAAGTAAGTCAATTGTCCCTATTGTGCTCGTCCGTGTACCACATATTTTGGATTCAAATTTTGCATATGTCTTATACTTATATACAAAGGTGGCAATTAGACTTAATTCTGAAAAGGAAGAACTGTTTGTAACATCGTTAGCAAATTACTGAAATTCTAAATTTCACTAAAAATTTTGGATAGACAAAGTCACATAGAGAAGAGATTTGACGATAATGACTATGATAATAGCAGTGTTAATTACACGTTCTATACATAAGAAACATGTCTACGTATATACGCCATTAAATATACTTATCAACTAGGAATGAAAACATTCAGATAGACATCGACATAACAACAAGAGAAGCGAACTATTAAAAATTATTACTTGTTATAACTAATAAAGGCACAAAGAAGGAAATATTACCCATGTATGATGATGTTGTTGTTGTTGTTGATGATGATGACGATGATATGATAGGCAACAGAACAAAGATACGGAACCCTAAAAATTGTTAATTTGTATTTTGTTAATTAATTTAAACTAATTAGTAGCTATAAGATTGGTATCTGCTTTTTAATTTAAAACTTATATTAAATTTGTTGTGTGAAAAAGAAAAATGCCGAAAAACAAATTTGGAGCATGGAATCGGTAATCAGTACCAATTTATCTTTTCTTGCGTTGTGAAAGTTGAAAATAATTACGGGAATATGTTCGAAATGTGTACGTTTCTCGTGATATGTATCTTGGTTTTGTGCGTGTGCTTGAATTATAAATTGAAATCAATTTAATTTTTTTTAGTTGCTATTGATAACCAAAAATTAGAGGAGAATAGAACGGTTTCAAGCATGCAGAAACTTACTAGAATTAAATGATGGGGGTTGCACACCATTTTTAAGTTTTACCTCTACATCGATACTGTATAGGAGATGATGTATGTAGTTAGATATACTACTTAAATCCCTCTGCTTTAATACTAGGATGTAATTCGACTTCCACCTCGGTCATTCTTCAATCGATGGTAATTGCGACAGGAAATGATGTAATAACGTGTATTTCAATTACACTCACTTTTATATTTAAATTAATTAAATAAACAACATCTTTAACAATTGATTAATATTTTTTATTAATAATTAAAATCAACGGATTTTGTTAATACTAATTGTATTTTATTGTGGTACAATTATTAATTTCCAACCGTTGTGTCTTAACATTTTATAACGACTAGTGATGAAAATTACATAATTGTTTACTGGTATACACCCTGGCTAAGGACACTATGGTTTGTTAGTTCAACTAAGGCCAGAATGTATATCAGTTATAACAATTGTGCCAAACTATATTTTTGTCATAAAACGTACTCATTATACGATATAGAAATGTCATGAAATTTTGACATGTTTTCCATAACGATGTCACAACAAACTCAACGAAGATAACAATAAAAATAAAATTTAACATATTTATTGGTATAAAACTAATTACAGAAAATGAATGATACGCCAAATACACTCCCCTTCCAGTGGAATTTAAGAAATGTGGTAAGTTCATAAATTACACGATACAATTACACGTTTGGTTCCTTACTAATTTGCACATGTTGATCAAAAACTATCTTCTTTTTAGATTTTGGAGTTTCAGAGATCACCCCTTTAGCCCTATCATCTAAGTTTGGTGATACATTAGTTGCTAATGGTTGGTTGATTGACAACTCATCTTTATTCTCAGTATAACAAGGTTTGAGTCTATCAATCGAAATATTAACATTTTTATCGTTAATGTCTAGCTCAAAAAATTTCTCATCTCTATTCAAAATTTTAAAAGGACCGGTATATGGAGGTTGAAGTGCTCATTTAACAGCATCAAATACATGAGAGCAATCTTCTAATTTCCTACTAATGAAGAATCTCCCTTTTGATTGTCGAGATGCATTAACCTGTTTAAATTCCTCAAAATGTTTTTTTAAATCACTTATGAATTCGATTGATGATTGTGGAATTGAAGTATTTGGTGGTTCAATGAATTGCCCAGGAACTCTAACGGTACTTCCATATACCAACTCTGCAGAAGTAGTTTTTAACTCCTCACTAAATGAAGTACGTAAACCTAACAACACTAGTGGTAATATTTCCGTCCAATCTGTTTTATTATAACACATAATTGCTGCCTTTAACGTCCGGTGACAACGTTCAATCATTCCGTTGCATTTGGGATTATACGACGTAGTACGTCTTCTTTTAAATCCTAATAGCTCCGACAATTCCGCGAAAAGATTCGATTCGAATTGAGATCCCTCAGCCGTTACTATAAAACGTGGAACACCAAATTTCGCTATCCAATTCATATAAAATGCACTTGTTACCGTATTTGCGTTGATATCTGGTATAGGAATTCCTTATGCCCAGCGAGTATACCTATCAATCATAGTCAGGCAGTATTTTTGGTTATTTGATACGAGTAACGGTCCAACTAAATCAATATGAACCTCTGTAAAACGTTCCTTAGTAACCTCGAAATTACCTATTGGTGCTTGTGTGTGTCTCGCAACTTTAGATTTTTGACAAGCCAAACATGCTTGTGCCATTTCTCTAACGTCTTTCTTAATTGAAGGCCACACAACATGATTCCACAATAATTTAACTGCTTTTACTCCGGGATGTGACAGATTGTGTACCGACTCAAATACCTTCCTCCTCCATTCTCTTGGGATGAAAGGTCTTGTTTGTCCCGTCGATAAGTTACAGTAAATAAATTGTTCTGGGTTAAAAGCCAACGGTCGTCGAACTAAGTTCAGTCCAGAATTCTCGTCTTGGAGTATGTAATTCAGTTCTGAGTCTTGCAACTGATCTGTAGCAAGTTCGTTATAGTAAATAGTCTCGTGTATGTTAAGTATGTTAAGTCCGTTGTAAACTGTCCAATAAAGTCTAGTTGACGTCTTTGTCTTGGTGATGCTTGGCCCAAATTTTGTCGAAAGGCGTAAATGAGAGGTTTGTGGTCCGTGATGAGGATGAAATTTCAACCCTCGAGATAGAATCGGAAGTACTTTACCCCTAAGTAAGCCACTAACAACTCTCGATCATAGGTGCTGTATTTTTTCTGTGTCTCGGTTAATCTGACGGAATAAAAGCCCAGTGGTTGCCAAACCTCGTTTACCAATTGCTGCATGACCGCACCTCCCGCTATATCCGAAGCGTCTACCATGACTGATAATTTTGCTGACATATCTGGATGAGCTAGAAGGGTGGCATCACTTAATTTAGACTTAAATTATTCGAATGCTAACACTGACTCTTCTGTCCAAACGATTGGTGCTTGAATGGCACCAATCGTTGGCAATAGTTGAATTCGAATGGCACTCCGACTAAGTCTACAGGTTTAATTTGAACGTATACGATTCTTTGCACTACTGTAGTATGAACCATATTTTACGCTTTTACATTTTATTGTAACAAATATAAACACTGTCACACGAAATTAAAAGCAAATACATCTGATAATGTCATAATGCCACACAAATTTCTATTTTGACAAGAAAATACAGCAAACTACCACTGAACTAAAAATTTGCTCATCTTTTTTTTGATCGGATTTCATGATACGGTTTTGTAACAGGTCGGTATTTCTAGCCGTGACATTTTACGTACAGCCGAGGTTTCCGAACGGATTTCACGATACCGTCCCTGGTTAACACCTGTTCCTCCGAACCACTTGTTCCTTCGAACTAATATTAGTCGTTCAGCCATTGTTTTACTTAAATTTACGATAAGCTGGCAATACTTGACAATAGAATAAACATTTTATAAATTCATTAATATTTCCAACATAGGGCGATATTCGCGAATACCCAACTGAAAGGTTTGTTCTAAAATGTGGATGTTGCAAAATTGCGAGAATTTGAAAACAAAACGCAAGAATGAAAATTATTTAATTGCGATTAATACAAAAACTATTTATTAATTGTTGTCCGACGTTTGCTTATAGGGTGTTCACCAATAGGGGCCACCTCCGAGTGCCGTGGAGACGTTTGGTGTTGTCTCCAACATCGCCCGCCGCTCTCAAGAATTTTAGTACTTTAGTGTTCATTGCGGTTGTCTGGAATAGAGAGCAGGAACAGATTTGTCACCGGTCCAACAGATCCTGGGTGTGTATCGATGATCCTGTTAAGCTGGTCGTTGCTGTAGTCAGTAATTTTTCAGAAGTGATAATATATTCTCTGCAGTTTCTGGTAACGATGAGACGGTTCATTTTCACATTTTCAATGTTGATTCAGGTATCGTGATTGGTGCCCGGTCCAATTAAAAATTTCCCTGGGCTGAAGATTGTGCATTCATCAGGGGTTTTCGACATGGAATACAACGGTTGCGAGTTCAAGCATATCGCATAGCAGTGTCGTCAATTCCTCGAACGTTAGTAAAGTTTTGCCCATGATGCGATGTAAATGATGCTTAAACGATTTAACCCCCGCTTCCCTCATTCCACCGAAATTCGGCGAATCAGGAGGAATAAAGTTAAAGGTGGTACCATCCTAAGTCAATAAAGCAGCGATCTCAGGATTTACATTTCTCGTACTGTGCGACAATGTTGGTTGCACAATCACAAATGCTTTCGTTTTTGTGCAGTTTGATGAATATTGGACCTGCATAATCTACGCCACTGTGCAAGAAGGCAACATTAGCTGTGGACCACGGTATAGTGTTGTATGATGTGCCTGTGAAATAAATAAATTGGTAAGCTTGTTGTCTTTGGGAAGGATATTCGGATGCTTCGTTGTGTATGAAAAATATGGTTTGCGGGCCTGTCCTCCGGTCCTCTCGCTACTGTCACTGCAGACGAAAGGCTGCAGAGATCGTTGTGCACTCTTGTCTAATATAGGATCCCCAGGTTGACATCTTGATATTTCGGCACCGAAATGAGTTTCTTGAACCAGCTTAACCCAGAACTCGAATGGCCGAGCTCGAACGACCGAATGAGCTCGGGTACGGTAATGAAGTCTTTCGAACCCGTTGCTATGCTGAGACGTCGATATTGGATGAACCGTCTGCATGAACTCGCGATACGAAATAATTTTCCGAGCGATGAACATGGAGCGAATAAGTAATATAAGTTATTGTGAATTGTCATGGTTCTGTATGTGTGACTTAATTTCTCGGTATTCAATGTAAGTGTATGCCACGCTAGTTATTTGACATAGCCATTGACTAGGAGCTTCTCGTAGCATAACAGGACCTGACAACCACAGCGGTGGACTACCTAATAATGCGGGTTCGATACCACGAGACACACACTCCGTGGGGTTCTGCTTAGTGTCGACATGATTCCAATATATGGGTTAACGGTAATCCAGGTTGTGCGAAACCTAATTGACCACAAACGTCTTCCAGAGATTAGGCGTGACGCATTACCGCCCAAGTATTACTTACGAGTCGGTCCATGTATACATTTGAACTTGAGGCACGTGAAGTGATTAAACTAGCTTAGACAAAGCATAAGAGCACAAGAAAATGAGCACACTTGCAAAAGCTCTAGACATGGCAGGCGGATTGTTTTCATTGGTGCAACCTTGGCCTTCGATGCCAGTATTGTGGTTTTGACAGATTCATCTGCCACGTTTTAGTACAACAACCTCCGCTGCGTGGGCTTTCTCAAAGGCATCGCTGAACCCGTGAATTTTGAAGATTACTGCGTTTTTTCGAATGATTTATCAAGCGATCAATTCTGAGAGCCTCCATGGATCTCAAACTTTATCGATAAGTAAACATTGTATATGATAGAAAATAAGAAACTACGCTATTCGCCACAAGTGGCAGCACTATCGAAATGGTCTCTGAAGTAAAGAAATTTGGTAAATGAAATTTTGAAATTTAACAATATTCCGTATTTCCGCAATTTCTTAACGAATACGATGAAATTTGGATAGTAGTATTTATTAGGAATTTTAAAGTGATTTTTGGACAAAATTCTAAGATCAGTTCATGCTGGAGCAAACTTGGCCATATCATACCCAATCCTTATGAAATTTGGTTTCTAGATTGATTTGTGGTTGAAATAAAAATTGTTAGATGAAAATATGGTATTTGTGCATTCTACACGATTAAAATGGATTTTGAGCGAGAGAACTCTGCTATTTCTTAAATAATAGTTGTTAAATTTGCATCGCATACAATGATAATTTGGACAAAATTTGTCGATTCGAATTTTTTGATTTTTTGCGGAACTCCCACTAATAACTGATTATTAACATTACCACTACTAGCAGATTATCTACTTTAACGAACTTTTAATAGGTTCTATTCCATTGAATCATGACACGGACGATAAAAGACAAAAACTGTTTTCAACAAAAATTTAGCCTCAGTGTACAGCTCAGACGGATTGGTTTATTTTTGAAACTTGATATTTAAGCCTTTTCCATAGTCATTTTTGGTCGAAATTGTTTTACCAGCTTCTTCGTTTCTCGCAATTATTTTGAAAAGTAGATCATTTACAAGAAAAATGATTATAAACTAAAAGATTCTAAATTAATTTTGCAGTAATATCGGTTTAGACCAGTTTTCCAAAATTTAAACGGATACGACGGGTTTTAATAAAAAAAATTATACTTAAATTCGGCCTCTGTACAGCCCATATTAATTAATCGGGATGGAACTTTTTACTTAAGGTTTTTCTATAAATTGAGAGGTCTCAGTGATGTTTGGCCGAAATTGATTCACCGGTACTTTCTTGCAATTATTCAGAATTTATAAGAAAACGGTTAAAACATAAAGATTGTAAATTAAGATTCAATGAAAACTTGTGCATTCATTTTTTTTAATTTTTAGCGGAAATGACGAGTTTTGTTAAAATAAGTTTATTTCACCAAAATTTGGTATCTCTGCAATCCGGGTTGATTGACCATTTGGAATCAAACTTCATTAATCTTTTCCATTAATTCCATTCCTTACAAAATTTTGTTAACATCTGTGGTGGTGAAAGCTTCCGATAGAGCTTTTTCAATTTTTGCAACGATATTGAAAAGTTCAGCATTTACAAAAAACAACAACAATTTAAAGATTTAAATAAATTTAAAGATTAAATTTTCAACAAAAGATGGACTTGTACGTTTTCTAAAATTTGAGTATGAAAAATAATTTTTATAAACGACAATTTTACGAAAAATTAAGTAAGTTTAATTTTTCGCTTTGAAAATCAAATTCTTAATCTTTTCCCTAAATAGGGAGATCTCAATGATTTTTGGACGAAATCAAACCACCGGAAGTGACAGTTCTCTAGAGTCTTTTTCGTTTTTTGCAAATATTTTGAGTATATCATTTACAAGAAAAAAAAACTATATATAAAAACGATACTACGAGTAAATTAAATTTGCAACTATATCAGACGGATTAGTTTTCCAAAATTAATTGAAAATAACGATTTTTGGCAAAAAAACAGGTTTTCAAAAGTTCGGCCTCAGTACAGCCCAGACCAATTAACTGTTTGATGGGAAACTTCATAATTAAACTTTTTCGATAAATTGCGAGATTTTAATGACGTTTGCCCAAAATTGGTCTACCGGAAGTAACAGTTTTCATAGAGCTTTTTCTTTGTTCGAATATTGTAAGTTTTTATAAAGAAACTTTTTAGGCTGGCAGCTTTCGTAAAACTTACTTCCAATTTTTCTAATTATGTTGAAAACTATAGCATTTACAAAAAACGATAAAGAACTAAAAGATTCAAATAAATTTAAAGATTAAATTTTCAGATTGTTTACACAAGAATATTTTTAGCCGAAAGGCTTAATTTTTTAATTTAGTAATGCAGTGTATACTCTATTCGATAACTACGGAAATTTGTGCGAAAATAAAATCGGGCGTTGGCCACAACCGGGGTTGGCGAGGTTGATTACGCAATACAATCTATGTGATGCACTTTGTTTGCACTTTAAATGTAAACATCTACATGTGACCGATATGAACTATTCTTTAATACAGTTTGTTGGAAATCTAGAAACAAAATCAACGTCAATCGTATTAGACGAAAAAAAAACGGTGCATCTCAGACAGTACAAGTAAGATCATTCAATCACTACTGGCGGAATAACAGTGATCTGCCAACGTCGACGACGAATAGTAGACGTTGTCTACAATGTCGACAAGTTGTCTACGCAATCGCGTCCAAATTAGTATAGTTTCCGCGTGAATGCCCATCTCTGGCCTGAACGTAATCACACCTCCATTATTTTTGTTCAAATCCTGCCACTTTCAAGGGAACGATTTCGGCTAAACATTACTGAGATCTACCAATTTATTGGAAAAGTTAAAATATGAATGTATCGCGATCAATCAATCCGTATGGGCTGTAAAAGAACCGAATTTTTGTTAAAAACAGATATTTTTCACAAATCATCTTTCCGTTCAAAAATTTATATGGAAACTTTATTTTTTATTTTTTTTTTATTATTTAAAAAAGAAAATATCAATTGTCCAGTGAATTTAATATCATTTGAAGGTCAATTAATACCCTGTTTCATTCACGCACACACCACTCATCCACACAATTACAGTATACCAGTTAGTTAGTTCATAGTCGTTTTTCTCGTAAATGATATAATTTTCAAAATAAAATGGAAACATGTAAATGGTAGCTACAACTACTGGTACAGCAACGTCGAATTAATCGGGCGAAGTGAAACTTTATACTTTTAACATAAATTGGGAGATCCCGGTGATTCTTGGTCGCAATCAATCACAAGATGTGGTTGCTTTCATAGAAGCATTTTCTTTTTCCGCAAATATTTTGAAAATTATTGGGGGTACAAATAGGTTATGAGGCTGTTTTTACAAGTTCGAAGCCTTAATCAGAGAAATGGGTACAATATAATTTATTCAAAGTATTGTCCATTGGTAGCTACGCCTTTTTCGCAAACCAAGAATCGACCCAATTTATGGCTTCTTCGTCAGTAGTGAAGTGCTGCTCGGCCAGGCCCTGAGACATCGACCGAACCAGGACATCCCATTGTTCCCTCTCAAGTTTCCTTGACGACCGTTGCAACATGTAGCCGAGCGTTGCCGTGCTGAAAGATCACTTTGTCATATCTTTTGGCATATTGTGGGCGTTTGAGCTAAAGTACTCGGCTTAATTTGATCAACTGTTGGTGATAACGTTCTCCAGTTATGGATTCGTTGGGCTGGAGTAGCTCATAGTAAATCACTCTGAACTGAGAACCGTTCGCACGTGAAAAACAGAAGTTTGACGTCTCCTGGCTTGAGATGATACGGAGCCCAATCACTCTTAAAGTTCAAGCGAGCTCTTCTTGAGTTTGGCATGAATCAAGGTCCAATCACGCCTCCAACTCAGCGTTTTCAAATTTTACTGGTTTCCTCTCGCGTTCTTTGTCACAAGTGTCAAAATCGCCACGGTTTTATTGATGGAGCATGTCCCCAATATGCTTCACACCCAAAGCAGCCTTTCTCACAAATTATGTTTTGTTGGCCACAAAGTTGACATGGTTAGAGCACAATAAATTTATTGTTTACACTTCAGCGAGCTAGTCACAAGATGGCCCGATGCGTTTTAATACTTGTTACGCTATCTTTCGTAAATCCCTCAAAACTTGTTTGTACTTCTATTATATGACTTATGAAAAAACGATTATGGACTAAAAGATTCAAAATTAATTTTATAACAATATCACTCCTAATCAGTTTTCCACAATTTAGAGAGAAATGACGATCTTTGCAAGAAACCGTTTTTCAACAAAAAGTCGGCTTCTGTGAGGTCCAGATGGATTAATCGAAATGAACAACATGCATAAGCTTTTTTCATAGGATAAAGTGATGTCTATCTGTGTTCTCTCTACCCATTCAGTTTGTCTGATCGGGATGAAACTTTACAATTAATCTTTTTCCACAAACTGGTAGATCCCATAGTGATTTTTGGTCGAAAATGGTCCACCGGATGTGGTAACTCCATTGGACCTCTTTCGATTTTACAAATATTTTGAAAAGTATATCACTTACGAGAAAACGACTGAAACTATAAGATTATAAATTAAATTTGCAACAATTCCTTTCCAGATCAGTTTTATAAAATTTAAGTGAAAATGACAACTTTTGAAAAAAAAACTGTTTTTCAACAAAAATTCGGTCCGCTGCTAGCTAGCCCATACTAGTCGGCCAAAAATTACTGGTGGGATCTCTTCCAATATCCCACCAGTGATTTTTGGCCGACTTCGGTTCACCGGAAGGAGTAGCTTCCATACAAACTTTTTGTTATTTTCAAAAAAATATTAAAAACAAAAGGATTGCAAATTAAATTTCAAACAAAATTAATCCAGGTCATGTTAAAACAATTTCCATAAATGACGAGTTTTGGTAAAAAATATCTTATTTGCCAAAATTCGGCACCTCTATAGTCGAGGCAGACTGACTAGTCGGAAGTTAACTCCATTCTTAAACGTTTTCTATTAATTGGGAGACCAGTTTATCCAGAAAAGCAATCGTTTTTTCGCAATACAAAAAACAACATCCAAATAACTTAAAAACTTGTAAACCGAGCGACTCAACATATAACCTCAATGATGGTCTCATTATACGTATTACGGGTGGGGTTAATGACGTCGAGAGTAAACAGCGAGAGTAAAAACCATTAAAATCAGAGATGCAATGTGCAAGTGATCTTCCGAAAACTACTCCAAGACTACAAAGCTGACTAACATCTACGCGTCTAAACATTGCGAAACTCAAACTGACATTGATATTAAACCAGCACAAAACAAATCGATCATCTCATCATTTAAATCTTAACTTATGTTAACAAGAGGAGTAAAAAATAACCACCATGGAGATTATATTAACGGATATGAGTTGGTTAAAAATATTCCTTCTATAAAATTCTTGTTTGCTTAACTTCAGATTTTAACCTGGATAAATGACAGACACTTAGTAACTTCATCTATTTTAATTTGTGTTGCCTTAGATGAGAAGTTGGAATATTGTAATATTAAGAAACACTTCCCCCAACATTTTCACGTAGTAACTTTACGGATTTCCCAACTACATCTCCGGTATTTTACAATGGTTGTCCACAGATTCCAGCTATAAAAATTCGATCATGGAAATAATGTTTTACATTAAACACTCAGACAGCCTAATTAAATGCCACTTAAAGGCCCATTACATCAAGAACATTCATCTACTGCCTTTCTCTGCCTCTTCGTTACGACAATTGAACATATTTATATTTGATAACGTCGCCAAACAATATCTTGAAGAACCGACCATAAAACATCACTTTGGTTTTGATGGGAATAATATGGTGCAACTGTGTGAAGTCACTAACACATTTATTACCCAAACCAGATATTTTTTGTTCATCGGGTACGGAAATTATGTTGGATCACTAGACATACAACTCATTAAGAAAAACATAAAGATGCCGGATATTACAAATATTCAGGGTGTACCTGGATGCGGTAAATCAACCTGGATTATAAACAAGCATAAACTTGGCAGTGATCTTGTTTTATGTGCTACAAAAGAAGGGCTTGCCGATATTAAACTAATGGTAACGTCTCGTTGTGATCACGAAAACATCGATTTTAATAAAATCAAATTAAATTGCAAAACGATTGCCTCGTATCTAATCAATGGAAATCAGACCTTCGATACAGTTTTTATTGATGAGTACATGATGGTAATCCTTTGCAGGATATATAGGATTCATGGTTAATCTAGTAAACTCATAACAATCCACAAAGCACCAGGAATTGGAACCTCACCAAATGTGATATGTATAAGAATCAATTCTCAACCACTTGAGCTGTGATAGTGTATGGCCCAGAAAATCTAAGAAAAGTTTGGTTTATGAGAAATATGCAATTTACTATCAAAACGTCAACAAAATGGCATCAAAAGCATCTACGTTTTATAACTTCGTTTTAAAATCAAACTACCTAATCTATGTAACTTGTTATACTTCATTAAAACCCGGCATAATGAGCAGTGAATTTTTTGGCCATGATTACGTTTTCTACAGATGCGATCGGTCTCCAGAAACTAGTTCAAAGGAATCGGGTGGTGGCGTACTGATACTAATACATTCTCAACTCTGGAATGCTCCAGTAACTATAGCCCCATCGAGAGTCGAACAAATTGGTGTAAAAATCAAAATTAACCAAACCATTCAAATAGTGTTCATTACGCAACTTGCATCGATGCGATTGATGAAGTTATTAATACAACAAACTCGTCAGATTTAGTTATTGTGCTTGGTGATTTTAATCTTCCAAATATAATATGGAATCTGGACCCGGAACTAAATTGTATTTTTCCAAGTAAAATAACAACAAACGCCGAATCTTTATTTGTGGACACCATGCTTGGTTATAATTTGAACCAGATAAACATAATTGCTAAATAATTGTGATAGATTACTGGATCTTGTCTTTAGCAACGACATTGACCTTCAAAATTCCGGAATCCGTGTTATCTTTTGTAATTAATGATATCAATCACAAGTCTTTTGATATTTATTTGATTCAACTAATTTAATGGCGAGTTCGGAACACCTACAACCAATCAAATACAACTTTTAAAAAACAAACAAACCGCGCGGAGCTACAAAGTTACCTAGAATCCATCAACTGCCAAACAACTCTCAATTCCAATGATATAAACGAAAATCTTGATAAATTTAATGACATTATGCAACAAGGCTTCGAGTTTTATGTACCTATGTGCTGTAAACCACAAAATGCTTAAACTCTGTGGTTGGATGAAAGACTAGTTAACTTAAAAAATCGGAAGTTGAAAGCGTATGCCAAAATGTTGAAAAGCGGATTAGAAGCCGACAAAACAATGTTTCTACAACATAGTAACGAATTTGAAATTTACTTCAAATCGAAATACAGGTCGAATCTCGATCAAATTCAAGGAAAAATCAAAGTAAATCCAAAACAATTTTGGAAATGATTTAGGAATAAAGACGAAATTGACGGATACCCTGCAAATATGACCTATAATAACACCAGCTCCTCAAACTCCAAAGATGTAACTGACATGTTCGCGAAGTTTTTCCAATCAGTCTATAAACCAAACGTTACTAGTGGATTGTACGAACAACCCAGCAATACCAACGTATCAATAACTCCTCCACTTATATCTGAGGATAACATTTTATCGGCTTTAAAGGTATTTGGAGACGGTTGTGATCTTGACAATATACTCTCTTCTATTCTGAAGGTGTACGCTGACATTTTAGCAATTTCATTATGTTACCACTCATTAAGCACCGGGGTGTTCCCGAAAAATGGAAAATTTCAAAAATTACACCAATTTTTAAATTTAGCAAACGAGACGATGTTACATGCTACAGAGGAATATCAACTACATCATCAATTCCAAAATTGTTTGAGTTAGTTTTATGCAACAACTTTAAATCCACAATTGCACGTCATATATCAATAAACCAGCATGGGTTTATGCCTGGCCGATCCACATCAACTAATCTGGTTGAATTCACCATCATAAAGCAGTCCGCAGTTTATTCGCATTTGGGTTTTCACTCGATTATATAAATTGGATCAAGTCTTATCTTTCAAACTGGCGACAATTGGTAATAATGGGAAATGAGAAATCAAACGTTATTAAAGTTACGCCTGGTGTTCCCCAACGATCTCACATCGGACCGTGGACATTTACTGTTTTCATAGATCATATAACCCAGATAACCAAAAACTCAAACGTGCTCATATTTGCTGATGACGTGAAAATTTTTCGAACTATTAATGGAATGCTAGATACGAAGAAACTTCAAGAAGACATCGATAGATTAAGTGAGTAGTATGATCGAAACTTGCTTTACTTAAATTACTTCCAACAAAGTCAACAACGAAGTTAAGTTTAAAGATATTCAAACCTTATGTTCACTCTGTTGCGCTTACGCTCGGTTTCAACTAACTACAAAACGCTGTACCGGTCTCTAATCCATACTATGCTGTACACATTAAAAGAATAGAAAGCATTCAAAAGAAGTTTCTGATTTTCTTGTTAAAGAAAAGTGACTGGAATTACGACCGCAATTTACAATTCCATGACAATGTGGCTCGGTTACCTCCATACTCAGCAAGATGCACGGATTACAAAATATGCACGCTTGGAAATAGACGACTTCTCTTAAGTGCGGCTTACTTTGGTAACGTTTTGCTTGGTGACATTGATTCAGCATACATTTTGGAAAACATATCAATTCATGTACCTTGCAGAACATTTCGACTCCATGAGTTTTTAGCACTAGAACACCATTCCACAAACTATGGAGAAAATAACCCCATTAATAGGGGGTCGTCTAAATCTTTCAACGTCCTCGGCGACTTATTTGATTTTAATTTATCAAAGGACAACTTCAAAAATATACTTAAGAATTATTTTTTAAATTTTTAATTGTTAAATAAAGATTTGATTTATATTTTTGTGTTTTAATTTTCTTTATTTGATTTTTTAATGTTTTTGGTTTAAATTAAATTCTGAAATCATACATGTAAATCACAGAATAGATTTCTTTAAATAAATAAATAAATAAATAAATAAATCCTTCCGGAATTTGGCAGAATTTTGTGTACCGGAAGTCTATGTATCGGAAGTGGCATTCAATGGGAATTAAAAGATTTAAATACATTTAAATATTAACTTTTCAACCAACATGGGTTGACCTTGTTGGATTTCTGATTTTTGTTAATTTGGGTACCTACACTTTTCATAAATGTTAAATAGTTCACTCCAGTTCGTTTGATTTTCCCAATACAATATAAAAATCTACACGATACCTCACGTCGATGTCGATTATTTTTATCGCTATGACAAGCACAATAAAGGTGAATATTAACAGTTTCTAACTGTTTAATGTGAAATTAATTCTAACTGTAAGTTTTAGTGAAAAACAGTACCAAGACCGATAACTTACTTCATCCCAGATCACCGCTGCAATAAATGAACCCCTTTCCAATCCTATCAGCAGAACCATAGTTATATATTTTGATCGTGAGGTAGGGTTAGAGCCGTCGTATAACCAAACGAAAAATCTTACTGCGGCCCCAAAATGTAATTCTTAACCTTCACTAAACGGCAACATAAAAAAACATTACAGACGGCAGAGTCCGACGGGTGATGTGTATGGTCGTAACGAGAGTGGGAGAAAATTATAAACGAAAAAGTATTATAACGGGAAATTGTGTTGCCAAACATGTTTGTGTGTGTTTATATGATAGATTGTGTTTTGTTTTCTTTCGTTGCAACACATAACATTATTCAATTTGGTCGTGAGAGATGCACAGTAAGGACGAGTTTTTGCATTAGCATATAAAGTTTATCGAACAAATAGTGGGTGTTTTATTAAAAAAATTGTCAAAGAGAAGTCATTCGGCGATGGAAGCAAGTAGTGTGAATGAGCCATCCGGTAGTAATGTTGTAAGTATTAGTGAAACAATATCTGGCCAGGATTTGCCTTTCAACAGGCAAGTATTATTGGATTTAACAAGGTTTGTGTATACTAGGTGGGCTGGATTTGATAAGGTTTGTTTTATTTAGAATGTTTTTTGCAATGTACTTTTGTTGATTACTAGATTGACTGATGGCGATTTGGAAATATTGTACGTTGATGATGATGGTGGTACTATTGAAAGTAATACCGACGATTATGTTTGGGTGCCGAATGGTCATGCATCGGATGAAGAATTGGAAGATTAGAAGTAGAATACAATGCCACTGCTGAGGGCGACGCGAATATTGAAGAGGATGCAGATGTGGATTCTGATGCTGCTGAGGATGTATCACTGATAGCAAATTATATGGCCCCACGCTTGAACGAATTACCATTGCCGCAAAAATTAATAGCACGCGATGGGCAATAGCAAATAGCGCGAATAGCACAGAATGGGCAAAAGAACCATTTTTAACCTATCAAACCAGTTCTCGCAATGTTCTTCGTGATTTAGGTATGTACATATTATTCATCTCAACATTATTCTTCATTTATTTATATGTAGAGAATGATATTCTTGTCTTTGCGCAGGTGGCCCTACAATCTAACGATTAAACACCCGTGTCAATACATTCAATTCCATTTTCGTCATACCAATCGCAAAGGCCAGGCACTTGCTGCCTTATGGAATAAAAATATCCACATCGCGATGAACGTTAATGGCAAAATATTGATGAGATCGAATTCGACGCATTATTGGCTATATTGCTGGTCATGGGTGTACGCAAATCAAATTGTGAACTTCTAAGTGAGCTGTGGACGCGCCAGGCGAACTGCATTTATCGTGCCTCAATGAGCCGAGAGCGTTTCAAAGCCATATTGACAACAATTCGATTCGATGATGCGAACACACGAGAAACGAGAAAGGCGACTGATAAGGCGGCACCTATATAAGAATTGTGGTTGATGATGAACGACAATCTCAAAAAATTTGTAACGTGCGTTCCATTTACGCGTCGCGTGTCCGCGCAACTTTCGTAGCACAGTGTATAGAATTCATTACGCCTAAACGATTGCTACACACTATCATTATACCATTTAAGTTATTGTT
Source organism: Nephrotoma guestfalica (assembly GCA_963691935.1). NCBI lineage: Eukaryota > Metazoa > Arthropoda > Insecta > Diptera > Tipulidae > Nephrotoma > Nephrotoma guestfalica. Next base: position 111,069,672 of record OY829914.1, read on the forward strand.
ACGCCTGCGATGTGGACAAGTCGATAGTACAGTATGCTTTCGGCGATTGTTTATTGTTATGATCATGACTTGCAATATTGGTGTATGCACCCATACTCGGTCCGAAAAATTGTACCATTTTTTTTATGGTTGCATTAATTTCAGTGTTTATATAAGTGAAGCAGCGTACCAAAATAAAATGAAAATATTATCGCACGAGTGATGAACATCAACCAAGTCGCTGACTCGAAACAAATATTGTTGCGTAGAATTAAAAGACACCACGCCGGTGTTTGACTGCCTTGATCAAAATTACAAAATGTAGTCAGTTTATTATTTCAATTACAATATTTTTTTGTCTTTCAACACTAACAGTTACAATTGACAAAAATATGAAAGAGACAACTTAAAATTAACCCTACGTGCAGATCGATTGGAAAACAAAGTTTTGGTTCTTCGGTATGAATTAACTTACATAACGTAACTTACATAACTTATTCGTTATTACGTAAAATTTAGTGGCTTCACATTAGGTAAGCAATTTTATCATAAGCGTACAATTTAATTAATTAATATTTTCATTTCAGATTCACCGGAATTTATGACATCTAGGAATTAATTATGGCATTAAATAAATTAAATATCTAATATTAATTAAAACAATTGGTTTTGTGTAAATTAAATTTAACGAGAAAAGAATGTAAGTATTAGGCGTTAGCATACTCCCGCCCGTTAAGAAATGCTTTCTTAACCCATAAATGCCAGTGAAGCCGATCTAATCTGCACTAATTCATACAAAACAAATAAGAATAACAATTATGCGTTAATAAGAGTTGTCATATAATTTGCTGTTTGGTGTTCATCAATTGGAAGCGGCACAAGCTTAACAATGCTTCGAATGATTTCTCCTTTCGGGGTTTTTACGGTTGCAACCCGTACCTTCCCATCATTTCCTGGATACACATTGATAATTTTACCCATTAACCAAGTTGCTTTCGGTAAATTGTCTTCCTTTATCAAAACCAATTGATTTGGTTTCAGGTTCGGTTGGGCCACCTTCCATTTCGACCTTTGCTGAAGTGACGAAAGATAGTCGTTTGACCACCTCTTCCAAAATATCTCGACTCGTTGTTGAATGTTTTGGTACATGGATAACCGATTTATTGGAATTCCTTCAACAAACGGCTCTGGTAATGAGACCAGTGGGGACCCAATCAAAAAATGACCAGGCGTTAAGGCATCGTAGGTGTCAGGCGAATCGGACATTGCACAAATAGGCCTCGAATTTAATATGGCTTCTATCTGAGAACTCACGGTATATAGCTGCTCGAATGTTAATGGCGCTGTCCCAGTTGATCTTTGCAATAAATATTTGTAAGATTTGATGTTCGCCCCCCATAAACCTCCGAAATGAGGTGATTTGGCCGGTATAAATCTGAAATTAATCTTAAGGGGCGTTAAGAAGTTACTTACAAGCGAAAAATGTTCTTCCGATTTGAAAAGATCAAATAATTTGTCGAGATCCTTCCGTGCTCCTACAAAGTTGCTGACATTGTCTGATAAAATTTCAACTGGTTTACCTTTCCTTGCAATAAACCTTTGTAAAGCCATAACAAATGCTTCGGTGGTTAGGCTTGACACGACCTCAATATGAATGGCTTTGACTCTAGTACACACGAACAGTGCTATATATCCTTTCATTGGTTTAAACGGTCCGCGCCCAGAACGATCACGAATCCAGATTGGACCACTGGTAACCCTATATTCCGGTAGATTGCCCATTATTTGGGCGTTTTGATGTTTTCGAAGTTTGAAACATTTGACACAATCCAATACCTTTGCCGAATAATTGTGGTTAGAGAGGTGGCACCGACGTGTAAGTGGAATTCGTGCAAATATTTAATCAAATGTTTTGTATAAATGTGATCCTTTGGCAAAATTATTGGATGTTTTGCATCAAATTCACAATCTGACATTGATAACCTTCCACCAACCCTCATGATTTGATTTTTGTCGATGAATGGGTGGAGCATTATTAGTTTGCTGGCTTTGGGTACGTTATTTTTCTCGCGTAATGATACGACTTCGGCTTTGAATGCATCAAACTGCATCCATCTAGCACATATGTTTTCAGCAATTGAAATTTCAAGCACGTTTGGTGGTAGTATTAAAGGGACATCAACGGCGGTAGATTTTAAGATTTGATCGTTTCGATGGTTTCTTCTGAATAAAAGTATATTAATATGTTTATAAGATTTGTTTATAAGAACATATAAAGGGCAAAATTATATAAACTGATTTGTATCGTGTATTGCTAAATGATATTTATATAGTGGGTGTATCCATTACTATAACTAAACAAATAAATAATAAACTATAAAACCAAAAACAAGAACAGAAAACGTAATAGAATAATTAAACCTAAAGTTAAATGTTTTATTAAATCACGATACCTAATCAATCGCAAAGTGTCATATTGGAAGTCGTGTGACGTGTCAGAAGCAGTGATATAAGAAACAAAAGCTCTGTAAATCGTGTTGTACAATATAGTGTGGCGTTTGTAAGCTATCTTTAACGGGGAAGAAACTACTCGTGATCTCTATTCTAAAAGTGGTCCGATACGAACCGAATCAACCAAACCATTATCTTATTGCGATATCGATTATCACGTTGCATGTTATATCGCATTCATCGAATTGGTTGCACGCCAGTTATACCGCTTGCCATACTACACCGTTTCGAATAATATTTTTGCTGTATGGTTATTGAATGATTAAACACCGAAAACGGCGATATACGAATTGGTCACATTGGATACTTATCGAGGCGATATATGAAAATAGAAGTTGCTGCCATATGATTAAAATAAACCGGATGCTGAGGTTGATTGAATTAATTTAAACGACAGTGGATAATCGCAAAACTGTTATCGTTTATACCGGGGCCAAGGATATTAGACATACGGGAATATTTGGTGACGTAACAAATTAGAGTTATTTCTATTACTAACAAATTATATTACTATATGCTACTAATTATATTATTTAGTTAAGTTTATTAATTATTATTAAGTTTCTTCGATCAATTTCTAATATTTAAATTTTATCGATGATTATTTTTGTAAAATACAATTTCAACTTTTCTCACGAACATTTTAAAATTTCATGGGGCGTCGAACATATAAGAGGTTGATCATATTTTCTTTCTGGGTATATGTTATTGAAATGGTTAAGCGAAAATAAATCTTGATATGTCTTAGGGAACGAAAGCTTCGGTTGCACACACATTCGAGTCTTTATTTTTGAACCTCATTCAGTAGTTATTAATTAGTAGTTGTAATGGATACTTTTGATATTTAGAACGCTTACAGTTAAAATTATTTTGCAACGATGACCGTACAGCTCATATCGAGAATACGAACCCACCCTCGGACTGACGGCTACCCGATTTAATAGCGTTCATCATATAGCTGTACCAACGAAAGAGGTCATACGTTACAAATACTTACTTAAATGTATATGTATGTATGTATTAAAAGAACCTGAATAAACGATAAATGTCGTTATGAAAATGCCGTTTTGTACCTATACGTCGTTTTGAAATATTCAATTTTGGAAAATGCTGTTTGAAGTGCCGTTTTGAAAAATGCCGTTTTGAAAAATGCCGTTGTGAAAAATGCCATTTAGAAAAATGCCGTTTTGTACCTATGCCGTTTTGAAAAATGCAGTTTCGAGAACTGCCGTTTTTTAAAATGCCGTTTTAAAATATGCAATTTCGACCGGGACCCAAAACTTATAATTCGGTAAATCTTTTGTACCGATGAATAATAATTGAATAGTTGCTCATACATATTGGAAGTTACTTTTACAGTGCTTGATGCACAAACTAATGATGCATGGTTTGACACTAATTTCATCTTTCGTTGTTCCGGAGTATCAATGTCTAAATCCTTTGAACTCATTGGCCAACACGATTTATCTAACTGCAAATATTCTGGACCAGACCACCATAATGTGTTACTTAATAATTGGCGTGGACTCAAACCTCGTGAAGTGTGATCAGCAGGATTTAGCTTAGATTCTATGTGATTCCAATGAACTTCTGGTAGTAGTTTTCTGATATAAGCTGTACGATTAGCCACGAAGTTCTTCCATCTGCTAGGATGATCTGCCAACCAAGCCAAAACAATTTGCGAGTCAGTCCAGGCATACACATTATCATATGATAGGCTAAGTGCTGGTTGTAAATACTTGTATAATTTGGTTCCCAAAACAGCTGCGCACAATTCAAAACGTGGTAGGGAAGTTTTTTCTAAGGGGGCCACTCGACTTTTTGCAGCAATTAAACGTACCTCACTATTTCCCGTAAACTAACCTTGAAACTGAAGCAATCTCGAAACGGATTACAGTGTAAGCCCAATGTCTTATAGTATGTTGGATCATCGTCGAGCGAAAACGACTCATCAGTACCTCGATCAACGACTAGTATGGTTTGCAATAAGTTCTCATCATTGGATATCCACTTTCTAATTTTGAAACCTCCTTCGGCTAATAAATGTGAAATTTGGTGATAAATTATTGTTGCTGTCTCATGATCTTCACAGCCAGTTAACATATCGTCAACATAAAAATCCCTTCGAAGTATTGAGGATGCCTTGGGATACATTGCTTCATAAATGTTTGCTAGCTCAAGCATGGTGCGAATAACTAAAAACGGCGCACTGCTGATACCGTATGTTACCGTTTTCAGTCGGTAGTGTTCGAATCGCTTACTGGGATCATCACGCCACAAGATTCTTTGAAAGTCACAATCTACATCTTGTACCTTCACATGGCGATACATTTTTTCTATGTCAGCCGATATAGCGATAGAATGAATACGAAAACGCAACAGGATACTTGTAAGGTCATATTGTAGAGTAGGACCAGGTAACAAAATTTCATTAACTGACGCACTTGATGATGACTTACATGACCCATCGAAAACCACCAGCAATTTCGTAGTGGTGCTAGAAGCCTTACATACAGCATGATGGGGTAAGTAAAAATGTGGCTTGTTAAATTGTAGTTTATCTTCTGGTATACGCTCCATATGCCCGAGAGAAATATATTCCTCCATAAAATTGCGATACTGCTCGGCGATCTGTAGTTGCTTAGTAAATTTGCGTTCCATCGCCAATAATCGTCGTTCAGCATTGATGTAAGATGAGCCTAAGACCTCCGTTGATTCCTTAAATGGAAGACGAACTAGAAAACGACCACTGTCATCCCGTCGTGTTGGGGCTTTAAACTATTCTTCACGCTGCTGATCTTCCGCTTTAATTTGTCTATCGACAACAATTTCCTCTAATTGCCAGAATTTTTCCATCACCTTCAAGTAATCATGATTTGTCGTTGTTGATATGTGAAACGACTGAACATTTCCGGTTTGATCCGAGGAAATAAGTTTCCCACCAATAATCCATCCAAACAATGTATGTTGCGCTATTATATTTGGTTCAATAACAATTTTTTCCGGTAGCAAAACATCAAAAAACACATCATTACCAAGGATCAGGTCAATAACTTCTGGATTTGCGAAACTCGGATCGGCAAGTTTAAGATTGTTGATAACATTCCATCTGGATTTATTAATTTGTCGAGCAGGAATCTGTGAAGTTAGTTTCGGGAATATATTGACGCTATTTGTAATTTCATACATCCTCGTGCTGAGGCTGCTGGTTTCGCTGATAGTACGCTTATTACACAAGAGGCTGGAAAACGTTTTAATTTAAGATGCTGTGCTAGAGACTCCGTGATTAATGTTGATTGGGATCCGCTATCCAATAAAGCTCTGGCTGGTTGCGCTGTATTGCTTCCATCAATAATATTAACTTGCACTGTTGATAATAGCGCTTGAGCTGCAACTTCTTCATACGATGTGGTTGCGCAAGTTGCTTGTGAACAATCAGAGTTACCTTTAATATCATGCGATACATTACTTTCTTTAACGGATGTGGCTTTGCTTGATGACGCGACGTTTACTTTATTTATTGGGTCGGCTGTCCCAAAAACGTTAATTGAATCTTTACTTAATGGCTGTTGATTATTAACAGTACCACTGATAGACGAATTAGTTGATTGAGCAGAAATCATAGTATGGTTGTTAGTAGAATCATCATTAATATGAAGTAGAGTACTGTGTTTTTCTGCACATATTAAACACTTTCGATCAGATTCACAATTCTTTGAAAAATGACCTACACGAAAACAATTCCCACATAATTGATTGGTTATTACAAATTTTCTGCGTGCCAGAGATTTTAGACCTTTAAACTTAAAACATCTATACAACGGGTGGTTCTTCTTACACATAGGGCAGAAGTTGAACTTATAGTTGTCTCGTTTGTAGCGGCATGACTTTTGATGTTTGATTGTCGAGGCTTAGTTGTATGTTGCTGCTTTGTTGACGTACATTCCAAAGCATCACATATTCGACTCAAAAATTGAAGCAAATCATTAATAGTTGGATTCGCATTATCGCTCGAATGAATTGCCCATAACTGCTGGGTTTCAGGATCCAATTTTTTTATCGTAATGTACAATAGCCAAGGGTCACGGCCTTCCCATTCCTTTCCTAATGAGCGAATGCCTCTTAATGCTTGATCGCTGACATCACATAATGTTCGTAAAGATGTGCATGATTGCTGTACATTTGGCAGATTCATAATTAACTCTATATAATCCTTGATAATATTTTTCTTCCGATCGAATCGATTCATCAATTTGTCCCATGCCTCAGTGTAGCTTTTATCCGTCATTGGGCAAATGACGTAATAATTTTGCAGCATCTCCTTCTAATAACGTCTTTAAATAGTGGAATTTATTCACATTCGTCATCGCTTCGTTATTATGTACTGTTTTTACGTATTGGTCATAAAACGATGGCCATTCTGAATAATTGCCATCAAACGATTGAATCTTGAGTCGTGGTAAACGTATATCACTATGAATAACCGATCGATCAGGATCAAAAATTGTCCGATTATAAGCGGACTCCGTGGAATTATTTTCAAAAACTGGAACAATGCTCGGTGTACGATCCTTCAACAATTTTTTCAGCATTGCTTGTGTCTCAAAAAATGAATCTTCAAATGCATCATTCTCGACTTGTTGACTAACAGTCGACAATATGGTGATTTTATCATTTATATCATGAAACTCATTCCATGCCCTCTCAATTTTCTCCAGTCTCGTTTCGATTTGTTCTTTATTTAATGCCTGATTTTCAGCTGATTCGTTGGTTCTATCATCGGCGAATTTTCTAATATTTGTCAACGTTGCTTTTATTGTTCCACGAGTTTGCTTTAATTTCGCAATGTCTGCCATATTTGGTACAATTCTTGTTCTCGGCGCTTAAATCAAGTACAAATTCACTATCAATTTGAAATTACTAAGCACAAAATGAACACGTGGCCGATGATCAGTTGTTGAATGTGGCGAGTAATAATAAGAGTTATAATAAGACGAGACCGGTCAGCTGTTCGTTACCAATAAAATTCACTGTTTATTTAAACGGTATGAGTTAAACACTATACAATAATTTTAATCGAATTGTAATTTCATTGTTCAAGTCACATACACAAATACGTTTAACACAATTTACTGGTTTAGTCAGTTTATTATTTCAATTACAATATTTTTTTGTCTTTCAACACTAACAGTTACAATTGACAAAAATATGAAAGAGATAACTTAAAATTAACCCTACGTGCAGATCGATTGGAAAACAAAGTTTTGGTTCTTCGGTATGAATTAACTTACATAACGTAACTTACATAACATACATAACGTTATTACGTAAAATTTAGTAATTAATAAATATTTTCATTTCAGATTCACCGGAATTTATGACATCTAGGAATTAATTATGGCATTAAATAAATTAAATATTTAATATTAATTAAAATCAATTGGTTTTGTGTAAATTAAATTTAACGAGAAAAGAATGTAAGTATTAGGCGTTAGCAATAAGTATTATATAAAGTAAATTTAAATAAATAACAAACAAATTTGGTTAGTATATAATTATACAAAATATTATATTATTATGGCACGATATAAAAAGTGTTTTGTAATTTTAAAAGCGTTGATTTGATATGCATATCATTTATATTAATGTCAATGTTGTGGTTGCTCTTGAAAGGATCAAACGATTATTTATCTAACACCATCTTTTCTTTTACGATATATGCATATCTATGAAAATCAAAATATATTATATCATACGTATGCCCTAATACCGTTAAACAATTATTTTCATTTGGTAAAAAACCAATTATTTTAACGAAAGTTGGTTCGTTGCTTTCTTGTCCTATAACATTTAATTTAATTATTCTATTTTTTTTATATTTGATTTTATTAATAACGACAGACTCAAAATATTGCATAGTGCCATCAAACATTTTTTTTCCAAGTCTATAATAATTCTCATGATCTTCATTTTTTGCGTTGGCCATAGAAAGTCGCTGCGAAATAGTCTTACAATTATTTTTACGAGACGTAGTACTTCATACAATCGCTTTTACAACTCTATGTTTCCCATCAAATCTCATACACCAAAATTGATTTAAGGGGCGCATATTTTTTATTATGTACGGATAATGGCACAAAAATGGTGTTTTGGTCGAAGAGTTAAACCAAATGTTTCTCTGAATGATTCGTGATGCAAAGTAATTAAATGATCTAAGTAGTCTATAGTATTGTTATCTATGTCATCTTGAAGAACAATTTCTAATATTTGTCTCAATAGTAGAAATACTTTCCACTTTTCATCGTTTTCAGGAATAAATTCTCCTATTAAAACACCTAAAAATTGCGCAAATACAGCGTTTCTGACGACGAGTACTTTAATATGTGACTCTTTAGATGATCACTCGAAATACTTTGGAGTTTGTTTATATTTTCATATTCACCAAAATCAAAATTTAAAATTCTGTTGTTAAGTTGTGCTAATTCAAAATATTTGTTGGTACCTATGAAGCTTTCTATGTCATGCATAATATCCACTGAAAAGTTCTCAGTTGCATGGAAATTTTCTAATTGATTAAACAGGCAGTCTTCGAGAATTCCAGTTTCTGAAACGTTGTTTTTATATAAATCTTCCGCATAGTTTTGTCTATTTCTTAAAACCTTTGAGCACTGCTTAACACAATTTTGTGTTTCTTTTTTCGGCATTTTGCAAAGTCTACAATAATAGTTCGCAGAAAATGACTCTGTGAACCCTAGCAGCCCATTGGGGCCTTTATTATCGCCTACACATGCTGCCACTAAGAAAACAACTTTTTTTATCTCAATACCCGTAGTTTCTAAATATTTCAACTCATCTAACACTGGTTGAAATATAGAATTTCCATACTTTTTTCGATCTAAGCTATGAAATAACATAACTAAAAATTTTTTTTTCTAATTTTGACTGCAGCGATTGTGGAATGAACGGTAATGCAATATAAACAGAACCCAATTTTGTAAGCCTGCTCTTGACCCTAAGGCATTATTAGTTTCAAACTCGTCGAAATACAAAATAAGGGGTAATACTATATTTTCTTATCATGCTTATTAATTTTATATTTCCAGAAATTTGTTTGAATAAAACTACTTACGTCCGTAGATGGTAATTCTAAGCTTTTTAGGTAACATAACACAGAATTAAATAATGTTGGAGAACTTAAAAGGTTTTCTAATATTGGTTTCATTGGAATCAGGGATGCCTCGACGTTAGTTGTTTGCAATAAAAGATTATTGTCAAGTCTAAAGCTGTCTACTCGTTCTCCAATGATTACACTTTTGGGTTGAATATATGAAACGGCTTTAGATAAGTCCTTTTTTCTTTTATGATCTGTCGCAATATTTTTAAATGAGTTTTTAAACTTTGAAGTAATATTGAGGGCGAAGCTGTGCATTTCTGCATAATTTTCGTTAACTTTAATTTGCCGTTCAATATACGAAAATACATTTGTGTTATATTGGCAAAAAATTGTAATAATCGACTGCACATCTTTTCTGTTGATATTTTTCGTTTCATATAAATCTTTTATTAGAACAGAATTTAACTGTTCTATGATATCATCCGTGGTTACATTATTTAAGCCATCAGGGTTTATATTAAATTTGGTGTCACTATTAAAATTTTCACAATTTGCGCTTGAACCAGGTACATGAAGATTTGTACTCGATATCTCTTTAACAGGATCAATAATGGAATCTATAGCAAACGATTATTTGGTATGTCTAAATATGTGCTTTCTAAAAGTGTCATAATTAGAGTAACTTCGGCTTCTGTCGCATATGTTGCAACGAAACAAATTATCAAATTTATGACAAAAATTTAAATGATCTAAATATTGTTTTAAGTCTTTTATCTTAACATTACAAGTTTCATTAAAACATTTCATGTTGACTTTTCTTGACGTCCAATTATCAATTGTTGAATTTTAAAATTGATATCCACAACCACAGTTTTTATATGATCTCTGAATGAAATATTTCGTTTATTGCAAATCATGAATAGTTAATAATTATAATGTAAGGACATACCATTTAACGTATATGTATATCTAAATAATAAGCAACTGGAACATTGCATAAACTCTTCAACTTTATTTATCAAGGTACTGATCTATAAAAAATAAAGTAAATTTGAATGAATACCACCTAATACAGTTTCGAACTGATAGTATATACCTAAAGGGGTGGAAGATACAATTATAACGGGTGATTTTTTAAGAGCTTGAGAACTTTTTTTTAAAAAAAAACGCATAAAATTTGCAAAATCTCATCGGTTCTTTATTTGAAACGTTAGATTGGTCCATGACATTTACTTTTTGAAGATAATTTCATTTAAATGTTGACCGCGGCTGCGTCTTAGGTGGTCCATTCGGAAAGTCCAATTTTGGGCAACTTTTTCGAGCATTTCGGCCGGAATAGCCCGAATTTCTTCGGAAATGTTGTCTTCCAAAACTGGAATAGTTGCTGGCTTATTTCTGTAGACTTTAGACTTGACGTAGCCTCACAAAAAATAGTCTAAAGGCGTCAAATCGCATGATCTTGGTGCCCAACTTACCGGGCCATTTCTTGAGATGAATTGTTCTCCGAAGTTTTCCCTCAAAATGGCCATAGAATCGCGAGCTGTGTGGCATGTAGCGCCATCTTGTTGAAACCACATGTCAACTAAGTTCAGTTCTTCCATTTTTGGCAACAAAAAGTTTGTTAGCATCGAACGATAGCGATCGCCATTCACCGTAACGTTGCGTCCAACAGCATCTTTGAAAAAATACGGTCCAATGATTCCACCAGCGTACAAACCACACCAAACAGTGCATTTTTCGGGATGCATGGGCAGTTCTTGAACGGCTTCTGGTTGCTCTTCACTCCAAATGCGGCAATTTTGCTTATTTACGTAGCCATTCAACCAGAAATGAGCCTCATCGCTGAACAAAATTTGTCGATAAAAAAGCGGATTTTCTGCCAACTTTTCTAGGGCCCATTCACTGAAAATTCGACGTTGTGGCAGATCGTTCGGCTTCAGTTCTTGCAGGAGCTGTATTTTATACGGTTTTACACCAAGATCTTTGCGTAAAATCTTCCATGTCGTCGAATAACACAAACCCAATTGCTGCGAACGGCGACGAATCGACATTTCACGGTCTTCAGCAACACTCTCAGAAACAGACGCAATATTCTCTTCTGTATGCACTGTACGCATTCGTGTGGTTGGTTTAATGTCCAATAAAGTAAACTGAGTGCGAAACTTGGTCACAATCGCATTAATTGTTTGCTCACTTGGTCGATTATGTAGACCATAAATCGGACGTAAATCGCGAAACACTTTTCGAACCGAACACTGATTTTTGTAATATAATTCAATTATTTGCAAGCGTTGCTCGTTAGTAAGTCTATTTATTATGAAATGTCAAAGCATACTGAGCATCTTTCTCTTTGACACCTTGTCTGAAATCCCGCGTGATCTGTCAAATACTAATGCATGAAAATCCTAACCACAAAAAATCACCCTTTAATAAACAATTATACTAGCGTATAAGTAACTGCGCTAATTTTACACCATTAAAAATCGGTAATGGTAAAAACTCTTGACTCATAAATAAAATTGCTAGCAATTTGTCAATTGGTTCACCCGTATAAACTAAATACAAAATTGCTAACTATTTTAAAAATGGTCAGAATAAGATGGTCAAAAAATATTTAAATAATTGAGTGTTGCTTAAATATTGTGATTTAATGCATAACTTCTCGTTATGAGCGTAATTACAAAGTACAAACTATTAAATAAAAATATGACAATTCCCAGACTTCTCTATCTATATTTTAGCAACGCTACTCGATGATACAAAACTCATCAATCGGGTGAACCGGTACGTTTTACCTTAACAAAGTTGTGGTCTCGAAAAGACGAAGGATAAGAGTGGTATTACCTTATATTTGACCGAATAAAAATCACTTTATTTGTGAAACAGATTATCTATTACCTGAAAATTAATCAATGCATAATCATACTTTCAGTTTTAAACTAAAATAATTGCGACTAACAAATTGGCTTTCAGGTAACTATTATGTAATGTGGTTTAATATTACGATAGCTAAAATTATCAATATACAGTTTTTATAAATATGGTGACTATAATTATTTCACAGCCCCAGTCACAAAACTATAGATGCTTAAGATTAATTTATAAAAATTCAAATAAAATAAATTTAAACATAAAAATAACTAGAAATAAACTTTTCAATTAAATTTAACAATATTAATTTGAAATTTCTGTTATTAATGAATTTAGGCTTATATAGACAGGATCGAATTTGGTTGTTATTTGATAGATAACTTTCTGTATAAAAAGCCAAATAACCTGACTTCCTTCCGGGTAGTTTGCATTCAGCACTTGAAATGCCTTGAAACATAAGTCAACGGCCGCCAGTGAATTGTCTGCCTTGTACAATACACTATTAATTATTACGTAGGATCTAACAATTTTATCTGAAATGAACAGAAACCATCGTTAGCGTTAAGCACTAATTAATTTTTAATTAAGACGATTACTTACCCAACGTATCACCAACAAATACCACGGTGGGTTGGAATGTTAAGTTGTATTTTTTGTGTCGTAATGTAAAATTAAATTATTGATTAATTAGAAAAACATAATTAATGTAGAATATATACATAATAACTTACTAGTACGTGAATAAAAATATTTTCTAACAAATGGTAACAAATATGGAAGTAAACATAATAGTAAAATTTCGTTAGATTTTTGCTGCTTTGTCAACTGTATTTCTGGAGAATTTTTTGAATCGGAAATTTCAATAATTTTTTTATTAATTTTTCCCCAATTTTCATTTAACTTGTTTTCGAATCCTTTGTATTTAATTTCAAAATCAATTAGAATAAAGTCACTTCCGGATGACTTGAAACGTATCTCTCCATGCTGAAATTAAATCTTCGGCCGGTTCAATGTGTGTCTGAAGAATCTCCAATTGTGACTGTGCATCTGACGAAGTACTGGTACTATCCGCGGTGTATTGAAGATTTGTATTCATAATACGTAATATTTTTTTTAAATAATTGTATGCCTCCCATAATTTTCCTTTCGCTACCGAGCGTGTATTTGAATTATAAGGAATGTAGTATAAATATTCTGGCTCGTTTGGGAATTTTGAAGTAATTTGTGCGGTTAGATCCAAAAATCGATCACTTTTAATTACAAACTTTAGTTTGTCTAGAAAATTATTAAATTCTGCATTTATAACCAAAGTAGCTAAAAAGTTTCTATTTTTATTATCAAGAATTTTATGTTTTCCATAATAATTTTCTATGATTATTCCATTCGCACATTTAAGGTAGTTTTCAATACTTTCTGCAGATACAAAAATAATGTTAGAAGACAAAATCTAGAAATAAAAAAAATCATTTTAATTAAAATTTCTATTCTAAAAAATTAGCAAAATCTTACATTGTTTGATTCTTGTGTTGATATAATTGAATCATAATCCTCTACATTTGAAAGGCTCATCGTGGTACATTCCGACACTTCCTGTAGAGCAAAAAACTGTTATTAAAAAGATGTTTAATTACAAAAAATAAGTAGTACTATTGATATACCTGGTTTGGTTTGAAATGTCGTTTGTATTTTGCCCAAAACTCATTACGAGGGCCAGCTTTAGGAAATAATTCCTTGAGACATTCGTATTGCAAATTTACAAAGCTCTCCTTTGTAAATTCATCTTCTGTGGAAATAAATCTCACATTTAAATAGAAATAAATACTATAAGTATAGTACTATGTACTTTACAAATAGTATTAAATAATATACGTATAGTAATTGCAAAATATACATATGAGATTACCTACTATACATATAGTATTAAATAGTATATATAATCGTATCGTACACAAATTGATGTCTGACATGTATCATCAAATTATTATAGCAAATTTTTATCTTTTACATATTTTTTATTAAATTGTCCTAAACTTATTTGTATGTTACTTAATCTAATAAAAATATATTTTCAAATAACTTACGAACTAATATTAAAATAACCTATTCTTAAAATCAATACAATATAAATACCAAATACTTAAGTAGGCGTTAAGATGTAACGTGGTCCAACCTTTTAGAAACATATTCTAAACTAAAAAATAGTATAAACCGCATCTTAAACTTATCTGTTGGAAAAAGAATACGGCGATATTTTACGAGTTGCATCAAAATTAAATATCAAAAGGTTTTGGAATTCATTTTACACAAAAAATTAATTTTAGGTTACACCACTTAACAAATCAACATCAGTATATGCATACTCTAAAATATATGTGTTTTTAAACTAAAACTATTGGAATAATGATAATTATAGAACACTAACACATATTATTTGTCCCACAATTTTGTTACCACTTAGAAGCCAATATGTTAAATTGATTTTCTTATTAAATGTAAACCACATGTTTTACCGAATACTAGACTTTCGAATAATTTCAGAAAACTTACCAATAAAAATGTGTGTGAGATTACCCAATCGCCAACTCTCCAATAAGGAGCTAATAAATTCGATATCGTTTTCCATTTAAATTATTGTAAGCAATTTTAAAAATTTCGTATTATTAATTCGCACCAAAATTTGTAATATTTACAATAAACACTTCACTTGTTTTAACACGTCTTTTCTGATCGGCTTCACTACTGATTATAATCATAAAGGGAAATTGTCTCTCTTCTAGTTTAGTTACAATGCTTTATTAGAGCGAGACCTATATTTATAGAAGTGGTTCCTATTTTAATTTCTTAAAAAGAGTTTGTAGAGATGTCAGGGAGCTTCAAGCTTCTAGCTCTACGTATTCTATTGAAATTTTGAGTTTTAACGTTGAAAAACCAACAGGGGGACTGTGCGGTCTATTGAGCGTTAATGTGGGTAAAAATCAAAAAACTTGATTAATTGGAAGAGAGATCGACGAAAGGAAATATCAGAAAGAAAGATTTGTAAATTTCTCATAAGAGTTTGCAATATACATAATTATTGTATAATAAAATAAAAAATATACACTAAATATTTTTAGAAATTACTAAAATATGTGTGGGCCGTCGAATCTGACCTGATATTTAGTACAGGTGGATTTCATTTTGCATGCTTTGTTTATCACTAATAGAACGGAGGGAAAATCACAGTCTTTAGACAACGATAAAATCCATTAATAAATGGTTAGCCACAGTGTTTGTTTTTCAGAACACCAACCAAAAGCAGACCAACATTAATCACATTACCGATTGAGAGATAAGCAATTTTACTTCTGAACTGAAAAAATAACTTTGTGAGTTTTAAGGAGCAAAATAAAAGACAGAACAACCCATAAATAATAAAATATTTATAACATTCCTCCTTTCTTGTAGTAAATCGACACATATACATATGCGGGTATTTCGTTTAATATTAAATTGCTTCAAGACTAAACAGAAAACTTAAACTTCCAGAATGATTTCATGGATACTTTGTACTGCATAAATTATTCATGTATTAAATTAATAACGCCTTAGATGTAATCTTCCTTTTGCCCTCCTTACATACATCTATACCCAGATATATTTATAAATGAATTTGTGATAAGTGGATTTTCGTTCGTTTGTGGTTTTTCGTTGAGAAAATTCTCGAAATAATGCTGAATAATACAAAAATTAAAATTTGAGATGCTGTATAACAACAAAGAAGAAAACTTTTCCTATACTTTTCTTTATAATAAATTCTGCATCTTACTCGTATACATGTGGTCGAAAAATTCTTCTCATTAATTTATCCAGAAGTACTCATACATAGAGCGAATAAAATCCGAATATAAAGTTTTATTATTTTACAGTTGATTGCATTTTGTATTTTGATTCTTCCACAAAATTTAATTACCGTGTAATTGCTCTTAACAGAATTCGACAATAACAACAAAAATTGTCTTGTAATAAAAAATATCGTCTTATAATATATCGACGTACGTATATGTACATTAGTGGTTTGGTGTTAAGTGAATGAAAATACTTTAACTTTCTTGAAGTTGCTTCAATTTTGAAGAAGATTTATAATATTATGTCTAAATAAGGTACTGCACGTGCGAGTTATGAGGTTCGATATACATTGATAGAACAATTTTGATCTGCATTATGTACTCGCTTGATACAGATGATAAATGCCCAGTAGGCTTAAAGAACATAGAAGCAAAAGCATAATAAAATCTCTTCAATTACTGTAACACGAAACATTTATATCAATTTAATGTAAAAAAAAAATATCCAAACCAAACGAACCAAGATGAATTAAATCAACAATTCATATATACACGAATATGGAATCATAAAACATAATCATTCATCACGTAGAGAGAGTAGTAATAGTAATAACCATAACAATAGTAATAACATAACAATACCGCACCCAATTCTATATCGCACCATATAATAGAGAAGACCAACATCCCAACGAAGTTGTATATGATGGAATTGAATAATTTTCATTACTTTTTACTATTGTTGTTGGCAACAGAATCCAGAGAAGTTGAAGAATAAAAATTTATGATTGCAACATGTTCTTATGTTTGAGTTATATTCCGATAAATAAAGATTTTGATTTTTCCACATCGTATACATTCATTTTGTGTACGAGATAAAAAAAGTCAAGCTGCGCTTTCATCATTGTTTAGCAGTGGAAGTTTATTTGAAATGTTTTCAGAGAATTTTACTTCTTTCCGTTTTGTCATTTTAAAAAATTTAATCAATGCTTTTCTCAATTTCTCTATTATGTAAATATGTTTTCTATAAGCAATTTATGATTGTATTTGTTGTTGTGTAATTTAAGAGCCATCTAAAGGGTGGTTAAATTTTAAGGCCCTGCGTTGAATGTGAACCACACCTAAACGTCAAGTTTTTTTCTGCATTTAATTTGACATTTCTCAATTGCTAAGGAGCTACAACGAATAAGAAATAAAACGCGAAAACAAAGTCCAGGAGTATCGGTAAAAAATTATCAAACTTCCACCAAAGAGGAACCTAAACCTCATGCTAGTAAAACGGGAGAACCAAAACCAAAACTGTACTCCACCAAAGAGGAACCTAAACCTCATGCTAGTAAAACGGGAGAACCAAAACCAAAACTGTACTCGCAAGTAGTCATGACAAAACCAATTATTTCGGAGCACACTACTGAAGGTACAGCAGTGCTCCAAAAGATACTAAGAAGCATGGAAGCTCTTAACATTCGTCTAGCTAAACAACAGAAATGCCTTCAAGCTCTAAGCAACAGGTTAGATAAGCAAGACTCTCTAAATGAAATGAAATCTATGCTCTATTAAAATGATGCAATCAACAACAAATAAACCATTAAGAATAGTAACCTGGAATGCAAATGGGCTAATGCAACATATTCCAGAATTAGAAATTTTCCTAAATACTGAAAAAATAGATATATGCCTAGTATCGGAAACCCATTTTACTTCAACTTCATATCTTAAAATATATGGATACAACTGCAGGAAGGGCAAGGGGAGGATCGTCGGTGGTTATAAAAGAAAACATCAAACACTTTATAGATCTTAAAATTGAAGAGGAATTTATGCAAGTAGTCACCTTAAAAGTATTTATAAATAACAACAAAGAATATAGTGTATCGTCAATATACTGCCCCCCAAGATATAATTTAATTAAAGAAGACTATTGCACGTTATTTAAATCACTTGGATCAAGTTTCATAATCGGAGGTGATTTTAATGCAAAAAACACCTACTGGGGATCAAGAGTAACCTCTAAAAAAGGAAGAGAGCTGTTTGCAGCAGGAAGACTATGCAATTGCGATTTTCATTCTGGAGATCAACCAACTTATTGGCCTACGGATAGAAACAAAATACCCGATATCATTGACTTCTTTATCACCAAAGGTATAGACTAAAACTACATATACCTAGAAAGCAGCGAGGGGATTATGTCGGATCATACGCCTGTTATTATGACAATCAGTGCAACGATTATTAAAAAAACTACTCCACCTTCGCTAACGAACAAAAAACCAGCTGGGTGAAATTCTAGAAACTTGTTGAGGATAATATTGATCTTCAGGTGCCAATTAAAAACCCGATAAAGCTAGAAGAAGAACTAGAACAACTCAACGACAGTATACAAGAAGCGGCGTGGAGTAGTACCCCTTCAAGTTCAAAGGAAATGCGCCGAAATGCTTTTTATCCTCTAGAAGTTAGGGAACTGGTTGCAGCAAAACGAAAAGCAAGAAAGGCCTGGCAAAGAAGTCGAGATCCAATAAAATAAAGTTGCTAATTAAAGAAATCAAAAACGAATCCATTAATAAATACTTGAGTGGCCTTACTGGGGAAAAAGATACCGAGTACTCCCTTTGGAAAGCGACAAAAAGTTTAAAACGACCTAAACTACAAATTCCACCAGTAAAAAATGAAGATGGCACATGGGCTATAAGTGCAAAGCAAAAAGCTTCGTTGTTTGCAACCCACCTCGAGAACACGTTTCAGCCTCTACCTAAACAAACTGCAGAGGAAAACATACCACCAGTATATAAAATGGATAACTGCAATATATCTCCTGTCACACTACAAGAATTAAAAGAGGAAACCAATCTCAACCTAAATACAAAGAAATCTCCAGGATATGACTTAATTACAGGAGAAATAGTAAAAGCTCTTCCTGAAAAAGGTCTACGTAAACTACTCCAAATAATTAATGCAGTGTTCAGACTTAAACACGTTCCTAGTCAATGGAAAGTAGCAGAAGTAATCATGATACCTAAACCAAACAAACCAGTTAATGACAAAAATTCGTATAGGCCGATTTCCTTACTCCCAATAATTTCAAAATTATTCGAGAAACTACTCCTAAAGAGACTTAAACCAATAATGGCAGAAAGAAATCTTGTTCCTCCACACCAATTTGGCTTCAGAGAAAATCATTCAACAATAGAACAAGTACACCGAATTACAAACATAATTGAAGACATACTTGAAAAAAAGAAAGTATGTTCAAGCGTATTCTTGGATGTAGCACAGGCCTTTGACAGAGTATGGCATAAAGGTTTGGAATATAAATTACAAAGAGACTTTATGAAAGCAGTTTTATGAAATTCTAAAACCTTACATATCTAACCGACACTTTCGAGTTAAATTAGATGGCGAATACTCAGAAATTAAGAAAATATCAGCAGGGGTACCACAAGGTAGCGTTCTGGGACTAACTTTATATGTTCTATACACCTCGGACCTGCCAACGACAGAGAATACTAACAAAGCGACGTTTGCGGATGATACGGCCATCTTAGCAGTTGCTAATTGCATAGAAGAATCTACAAGCAAATTGCAAAGTGCTACTAATATTGTCAGTACCTGGACCAAGAGATGGCGAATAAAACTTAATGAAACAAAATCTGTTCACGTAAACTTTACCAACAAGAAGGTCAACTGAATACCAGTAGAACTGAACTCCCAGCAAATTCCCTATGCAAATACGGCAAAATATCTAGGCATGACTCTAGACGCGAAACTAAAATGGAAAGAGCATGTGAAAAAGAAAAAAGAAGAGTTAAACATTAAATACAGAAAGATGGATTGGCTCTTAGGAAGAAATTCTGAGCTAACTCTACATAATAAATTGCTACTATACCGGCAAATTTTAAAACCTGTGTGGACTTACGGTATTCAGCTCTGGGGCTGTGCAAAGAAAACCAATGTCAATATCATCCAGTCATTCAAAAGCAAAGTCTTTCGTGGAATAGTTAATGCACCGTGGTACATAAGAAATGACAACCTCGTTAGTGAAGAAATAAGCAAACACGCGAGAAAACACATGCATCGTATTAGTCTACACCAAAATGCTGAGATACGTCGTATGTTGGATGATTCAAACCTAGTAAGACGGCTGCGAAGGAAGAAACCGCATGATCTACAAGATCCAATCAGGATCGACTAAAAATATAATAAAATTGTAAATGGGACTAGCCAAAGGGCTACAACCCTCCAAACAAGAATATAAATTATGAAAGATAAATTACTAGATGATTTGTAAATCAGTTGTAATAAATAAATATATAAAAAAAAAAAAAATTCTCAATTTCAGACTTTGAAACTGAAGTCAATTTGAACCATGGAAAGATACACAATCGAGCAACGCGTTAAAGTTATTCAGGTATATTATGAAAATGGGCGTTCAAATCAAAATGCATATCGTGCACTTCGTGATTTTTTCGGTCAATTTAATCGTCCAAATGTGCGTACAATCGGAAAAATCGTACAAAAATTTGAACAAACCGGGTCTGTAGGAGATTTTAAAACACCAGTGCATGCTCGTACAGCAGAAAATATTGCTGCTGTTCGCGATAGTGTGGCTGAAGAGCCGTCCACCTCAACTCGTCGTCGTGCCCAACAATTCCACCTCTCACGCTCGTCGTTGATGAACATTATGCATAAAGACTTGCATTTACACGCTTATAAGGTGCAATTGACTCAAGAACTAAGGCCTCTTGACCATTCCAAACGTCGTCAATGGTCAGAATGGTGGCTGATCAATTTTCGAAGAAAATCATCTTCAGTGATGATTCACATTTTCACCTCAGTGGATTCGTCAATAAGCAGAATTGCCGCATTTGGGTGAATCATAATCCAAGAGTGATTGTCGAAAAACCAATTCACCCACAAAGAGTGACTGTTTGGTGCGGTTTATGGGCTGGCGGCATCATCGGGCCGTATTTTTTCCAAAATGAGGCCGGTCAGGCAGTTACTGTGAATGGTGTTCGCTATCGTGAGATGATAACGAACTTTTTATGGCCCGAATTGGAAGATATGGATCTGTGGTTTCAACAGGGCGGTGCCATTTGCCACACAGCTAACGAAACAATGGCTCTTTTGCGCGACAAATTCAATGGCCGTGTTATCTCACGTGGTGGCGATGTCAATTAGCCACCAAGATCATGTGATTTGACACCGTTGGACTTCTTTCTTTGGGGTTATTTGAAAGAAAAGGTGTACGAGTACGTCGATAAGCCAGCAACAATTCAAGAGCTAAAGGATGAGATAATTCCGCACATTAACGGCCTAGAACCTCTATTATGCCTAAGCGTCATCGAAATTTTGGACCATCGGGTGGAGGTGTGCCGCCGAGGTAGCGGCGGCCATTTGGCCGATATTTTGTTCCATACATAATTGAACCATACCATATTATCATAATAAAAAGAATTGACAATAATTTCCTAAATAATTTGTGTTTTATTCAAATCAACATCGGCCCTTAAAATTTAACCACCCTTTAGATTTATACGGGCCTCCCTATTCGAGCTTATTTCCACTTAACTTAAAATACTGGCTAATAGCGGCATAACCTGGTTCTATTATCTAAATGATTAGCACTCACTATATTTTTATTATTTAGGGTGGGCCAAATATTTTTTTTTAAATGCAATAAAACAAAAAGTCTCAATATTTTTTCAAATTAATTTTTTCATTGTAAAGAACAATCCTTCCGATTAATTATGGAATACTATTTCATTCATATGACTGCCTCGACTGGCCTTGACGGCCGGTCCATACGTTTGGTTCAATTTTTGAGCACATTTTCAATGGTATGCGGCATTATGTCTTCAATGCAATGCGAATATTGTTCTTGGGAGCGTTAATCGTTGCTGGTTTATCGGCGTAATACTTATCTTTGACGGCACCCTAAAGATAAGAGTCCAACGGCATCAAATCACAGCTCCGAGGCGGCCAAATCACATCAGTAGTTCGGCTGATAATTCGATCTTCGAAGACAGTGCGCAAAAGATCAATTGAAACGTGTGCTGTGGAGTACGGAGCGCCGTCTTGTTGAAACCAAATGTTGCCTATGTCCTCCACTTCCAAGTGCCGGGAACAAAAAACCGTTTATCATGGCGCGGTAGCGCTCACCATTAACAGTAACGGCGGCTCCTGGCTAATTTTCAAAGAAAAATGGCCCAATGATGCCACCGGACCAAAATCCGCACCAAACAGTCACGCGTTCTCCGTGCCCCAAATGCGACAATTCTGCTTGTTTACATAGCCGCTAAGATGGAAATGCGCCTCATCCGAAAAGATGTCTTTTTTGCCAAAATCGACATCTTCTTCGAGTCGATCGCAAACCTACTCAGCGAACCGAATACACAACCATTTTCGTTCAGCGGAAGGATAAAACTAACTTTCTGTCAAATCAGAAGTGACATAATCTTACCATACTCAAAAAAAACGCTAGTTCAAAAAAAAATTATTTGGCCCACCCTGTATAAACTATTTATTCGTTATTTATTTGTTTAACATAGATAGGTACGAGTATAGTTTTTCACCATGTATTATTATTTTTTAATGTCAATTCACAGCTTTTAATGGTGGACGATTGTTCTCTTGACTTTCACTTTTTATTACTTTGGTTTAAAAGCCGACTGTTTCTTTTCGTTTCTCATCTCTGTTCAACAGAACGAGCAATTCCTCGTAATTAAGCGGCACAGTGTATAAATATTTTAACTACGAGGAGTGCCACGAGGTGAGAAGGATGTTTGAGCCACTACTCAATTAAATGTAACCGTTTTTCGAACACTACGTTTTTCGACTGGGTTTACCACAAGTATTACGTATGCTGGGTTAAGCCTGTCGATGCCAATTGTTGTTGATTTTCCTTCTACATCCATGACAAAGAAATTGCGCAATTTGCGGGTCATTGAATACGATCCAGAATAGGAGGTACTCAGAGGACCTCTGACTCTATCCACCTAGATTTTTGGGAATGTACGTTGCCTGTTCGGTTGGATGACTTGTGTCCGTTGAAACTAATGCTCTCATGGTAGTATGAAGCTGCTTCATGAAATCAGAAGAATATGTGTTTGCACCGGGAACCTTGATATTTTGGCCATCTACTATACTATGCACTCTAAGTCTTCCTTGACGGAGGTTCGAATACTCAATAGGATCGTTTCAAGTTCTATTACCCCAATGGGATGTATTAGATCGAGCTGTTAACGCGGCTTTTAGTTGCATGTGGAACCGTTCGACAAGACCACTCGCTTTCGGGTTGTAAGCAGTTTTCCATATGCGATCCTAGGAGCTTCGTGAGCTCGATGAACAACGTTCATCCAAATTGTGTTTCTTGGTCTATTGTGATGAAGAGTAGGACACCATGTCTACAGATATACTCGTACTCATTGTAGAAGATCTTGCTTACCGTTTTTGCTGTCATTTCTCGAATTGGATTAGCTCCTGGCCAACGGATAAATCGGTCGACTATCGTTAAAATATAATGATAGCCATTCGATTGGAGCAGTGGACCAACCAGGTCCATGTGGATGTGTTCGAACCTGCCACTTGGTAGCTCGAATTTACCAAGCTCTGATTTTGTGTGGCGGTAAACTTTGGGCTTTTGGCTCTTGATTCTTGGTCAGAAGTATTTTGAAGCAATAAGTTTTCGCGTAGCACGGATGCCGGGATGTAATAAACCATGTAGACTATCGAAGATTGTCCATCGCATGTTGAGGGTAATGAAGGGCCGATTTTTACCTGTAGAAGTCTCACACCAAATTTGCTGCTTGTCTGGTAAGTCGATCCGTTGCAGGTTTACGCTTGATTACGAGTTGCGTGCTAAAATCAATTTATGCAATTCGTCGTCGCGTTGTTGTTGTACCAGTAATTCCTCCGTGTCGAAGGAGAAGACGCTGAGTTCTGTGAAAAGTGTTTCACTAGAACGAGACAAATAGTCACTCACCACATTGTATTTACCTTTGATGTGATGGATGTAGGTAGTGAACTGGGCAGTGTAATCGAGATGTCGTAATTGCCGGGGACTACGTTCTGACTTTGATACAATCGCTGTTGTAAGTGGTTTATTATCCACGAATGGCGAAAGTGTTTGATTGCTAAATACATAGCAAGTTCTCTATCGAAAGTAGAGTATTTAATTTCAGCAGAGAGGGCTTCTTTGAAAAGAACGCTAATGGTTGCCAACATTTTTAATTGAGTTGTCATAAGACAGCTCCAACTGTTACATTGGAAGCGTCGGTAGTTATGTTGAACTGCGCGTCGTTCAACGGGTGTACCAAAAGAGTGACAGCGGCATGGGGACGCTTCACCATTTCGAAAACTTATATGCAATCTTCGGGCCAAGAGAAGTTTCTTCTGTTTTTGCCTTTCTTAAGTAAGGTGGCCAAATGCCTGTGAATAGGCGATAACAGTTCAGCTAACCGTGGTAGAACTGCTGAATTTGGTTGATTGATGTTGCCTCTGGAAATTTTGAAATGACATCAACTCTGTTTTTCGACGGGAGGATGCCATCTTTCGAAATTGTGTGGCTCAAGAAGTCGAGTGACTTTACGCCGAAAATACATTTCGAAGCTTTGATATTAATTCCATATGCGGAGGGGCGTTTAAATACTGATTCGAGATGTTCCCTGTGTTCCATCTCGGAGTGGCTCGCAACGATGATTTCGTCAATATAAGAGTAGACGAAGTTCAGCCCTTTTAACACTTTGTTAAGGAATCGCTGGAATGTCTGGGCTGAGTTACGAAGATCATATGACATTCGGGTGAACCCAAAAAGCCGAAAAGGAGTAGTTATCGCTGTTTTGTGAATATCCTCGAGAGCTATTGAAATTTTATGATATGCCCTAATCAAATCAATTTTGGAGAAATTAGTGGCATTTTAATGAGAAACTGTGTATGTGGGGATAGGATATCTATCTGAGACAGGGACAGTATTTAACTGTCGATAGACTTCACACAAGGTCGCCAATCCTTATCTTTCTTTAGCACCATATGTAATGGTGAGGATACGGGTGATGATGAGGTGCAGCAAATTCCAAAAACTGTCATAAACTGAAATTCCGTTTTTGCAGCTGTCAGTTTCGTTGCGTCGATTTGTCGCGGTTTAGCACAAGGTAACCTACCTTGCGTGACGACGTAGTGGACTACGTTATGTTTCACTAGGAGATTGTAATTCATTGCCTCAGTAGCGAGGAGTATTTCTTCAAAAGAGTGCCGTAATCGTTGTTAACGCTGAAATGTTTTAGAGATGGCATATCAAATTGGGCGATAATTTTATTCACAGTGAGGGTAGTAAACGAATCGGAGAGCCTCCTGTTCTTGAAATCGACTACGAGACCATATTTGGATAGAAAGTTAGCACCTATAACAGGCCTGTCTACTGCCGCGATGATGAAGGGATGTATGAACGAACGCCTGATACCGAGATTTACCTTCAAATGTTTCGTACCGTACGTGGAAATTGGGGATCCGTTTACTGCGGTAATGCAAACGGTGTTTCTAGCATATCGGGGAAACTTGTTTACGGGTCCCACAGATACTTCAGCCTTTGAATCGATCAGAACTCGATCAGAATTAGCAACTAAGTTACTTTCTATCAAGTAATCTTGGATGAAAAGACGACGAAACAAATCAATTCCAATGTTTGCAGTAGAGACAGTCGGATTTAGCGGTATTTAAGTAAATTTGAACTATGAGCTTTTGTAATACTCTTCTACAGAAAAATAGAGGAAAGTTCAAACTTGAATTAGTTCATATTAGGATTCAAGAAACCTTTTAACCTTTTGGGAAATCGACTTTAAAATGTATAAATTATAAGATTTTATAAATATTGTCAGTGCCAAAAATTCAATATTACGAGAATATTCTTGGTGAATGAAATGAGTTCATCCATTTCTATTTCACTTCTCGTAATGGGTCAATTCTTGGTTGGAAGAAGTTAATTTTTACCAAAAAATTATGTTTCTGACGAAGCTCATTTTTACCTCGGGGGCTATGTGAGCAAGCATATTTGCCGAAATTGGGGTACAGAAAATTTTGATGCGTTTTTGCTTAATATACATTTTACAAAACGAACTAAAAGTTGTCACACGAAAACTATTTTTAGCAATAAAAATAATAAATTAAAACGTTAAAGACCCGCTTAAAGTCTAAACAACAAGAAAACACTATAATATTTTGATGGCGACGGCTTTCTCGACGTCGAATAGGGTTGGTAATGAAGTGTTGTCTCCGGTATACAAGGCTACTTGGGAACTAGTTTCCTACTAAACCATTCCGCTGCATTGTTCTGAACGTGGGATTTAGGAAGTACTATGTCACCGACTTCAAGTGGTCGATGTTAACGCCGCGTGTCATATTCGTTTCGCAGATCCTGCCTTCGTTCTTGGATTTGACGAGCATCCGTCATCACTCCACAAATATGGTGAAATCTGCGACACGAAGTTTTGTGACCGAAAAAGTCGCGAAAGCCATTTATGGCCGACTTTAAAAAGCCGGGGTTTTATCAGTGGCCCACATATTGTAGTGTTCATAGCTAATCTAATGATTGATAAATCTTCGGCCACCTTGTATTTGATCTTTAAATAAAATTCCCAATTGAATTTTGAGGTCCCGATTACGGCGTTCCACTGGATTGGCCTGAAGATGTTACAATGGGGTTAGACTTTGATCAATTCCCAAGTAACACGTAGTATATGTTGAATGATTCCGCTCACGAACTGCAATCCATGGCCAGAAATGAGCCTTCAGCGTAGTCCTTCACTATCAGCATGTGCCGATAGCCACCATCAGCCTCAGGTAATGGTAGGAAGAGCCCGACTGCCATAACTCACATTTGTTCGGCCATTATCGGGGTTTCAAATTTAAAACTTTAGGATTCTGACAAACCACACAATTTTCGACAAAAATATTTCGCCTCAATTTTCGACAGAGTTCGGTTAACTCCTTGGTGGTTGCGAAAAGATGTGAATACTATTATACCTCAACTTCTTCGACGGGTTCGGGTGATTCGAGTCATGAGGCTTATCTAGGCTATTGATAATCTTCAATTGCCACTTCGACAGTTGTATCTTCCATTGACCTCCATCACTTGCATCACGTTGCAATAGTATAGCACCCAAGTCATAACGACTTGGATCGGTCGTCAAGATACATGATTTCTTAGGGTCAATTTGCCGCAAAATCAATTCACCAGGTCCATGGAGAATTTTTCTTTGTCGCATTGGCTAACAGTCGAGCAACATCCTTCAAATTGGTGATAAATTTTCGGTAACATGAATAGGTTTGTAAAAAGGTGCGAACTTGTGATACGTTGACCGGTGGATTCATGCCCAAAGTAAAGACATCTTGTTCGAGTCAGTTTTTATGTCATCGTGACTTATAACATGTCTGAAACTGTACATTACGACGAAACAAATGAAACTTTCTCAATTTCCTCGTATCTTAAATAGTTGAAGTCGTTTGAAACCCATCCCCAGACTACTTGAATATTGAATAAAATTGCTTGAAATCACAATTATATCACAATTATATCATCAACACAATTATATCATCGGAATACCGGAATTCGGTATTATTTTAAACCGATATAAACCGGTATCCATTACTATGGTGATCTATACAAATTTGGCTGTCCTAAACACCTTGAATTCCCAATTAGGCTAAAATAAACGAGTTTTGCTAATAGATAGGACTTGATTTATAAAAGATTCCCGGAAAATTTAGGAAATCGAACATATGATTTATAGAAGATCAGTACAAATTTGGCTGAACACCCTCAAGCCCTAGTTTGAATAAAACAAACGTGTTTTTCTATTAGATAGAACTTAATCGCAACTCAATATACCTATACATCACTTTGCATGCTCGTTTATACCAGGTTTCCGGAAAAACTCAGGAAGTTATAGCAAACGCCAGTCGGATTCGTGCAATCGCATGAACCAGCGTCGGATTTACCATTTACTTCTCCATTCCTCGTTCCCTCATTCAGGCTCGATGTTTGAATTCCGTTCCCACTTGAAAGACTCGTTTATTGACAAATAAAATTAATCGCTATCAGACCAATTGGTTGTTGTTGCTGGAGATTGGATGGAAAAGCATTAAAATTGTTAATTTTTATTTTCTTCTTTTTATGATCAATAAAATGTGATGAGCACCCATCATAAATGATAAGAGACGTTGTGTTTGTAAATCTAAAAAAGATGTTTGAGGAAATTCAGTAGAATTTCGTTTCTTTTTTTTGTTTTTGTAAAAAATATTTAAGTAAGAAGTTTGGTAATTTTGATTGTATAATTATGAACGAATGTGAATAAATTTTGTAAACAAATATGAACTCTTGATTTTTGGTTTAATAAAAATTTATAAAACAAGTGTTGCAAATAAAACTTAGTTGTTGTGTTACGACTTCTTGAGATGTCATAACATTATTTCCTACGTAATTTTGTTGTTGAATTTTGAATTTCGTTCCATCGAATAATTGGTGCCTTTTCCGGATGGCATTGTCATCTGTTCTCTGGCATTGATAATACGGTTTTTTCGTGAGTGTGAATTGGCCTTTATACTCTGGTTCACGTTTTGCAATTTATGCGTGAAAGGGTGAGCAGTTTTTGGTGCGAGAATTTTTGTTTGTTAGAGTCTAGTTTTGGAGTTGAGTATAAAGCCACGTTTGGTTATTAAAACAAGATATATTTTTTTACTGTGATGCATATTGACAATAAAATGTATGATGGATAAATAAGAAAACGGAAATAATAAATTCAATTTAAATTGAATAGAAATGTTTTCCATTATTAATGTGTTAAGAGTTCTTTAAATTTTTAAAACAAAATAAGTGTAAATCTAAAGTGATTATTGGTTATCTGGGTTCAATTTGTGTTCAAAATTTTATGATTTTTCGCGATCAACCACAGGAGGTACCACAGTAATCAACGTGTGCAATATTAACTGTAGGGTACCACAAAAATCAGCCGATACCACATTAATCAACGACTCGGGTGTCCGGCAATTATTACGGGTGGCCAACAACGTGACCAGCCGCATTTTTGGTTAAATGCGTAAAGACGACCAACATTATTTTCGATTTACGGCGAAAAGACGCCCAACATTATTTTCGATTAACGGCGGGAGGAAGCCCAACTATTACGGCAGCCTATCGAGGCCAAATCTATTAACGGCAGGAAGACGCCCAACATATACGGTTACGGGTGGCCATTCACATTTTTTTTAAAGGCGGGAAGACGCTCCACATTTACGGGTACGGGTGACCGGCTGAGGCCAGTCGTTTTTTATTTAAAGTAGGAAGACCCTCAACCGTTTCTGCGGTCTATCGAGGCAAATTTATTTATGGCGGGAAGACGCCCAACGATATTTACGGTTATCGGCGGAGGGACGCCCAACGACTATTTGACGGTTTACGGCGGGAAGGCATCCAACGATATCTTCGGTTTACGGGTGGCCAAACACGTGGTCATTTGTAATTTTTTTGATTAACAACGGTGAGGAGGTTCCTCAACGTCTTTTGGCGGGACCTTTCTGAAGGTCAAAAAGGTGCAATTTTTTTATTTTAATTTTTTGATCTCCATTTTTTTTAAATTAAAGTAAATTCAATTTAAATTAATTTGTTTTCAATTTTCAATTTTTTATTTTTCGAATTTTTTATTCAATATATTTTGTGTAATCGAGAGCTACCATGGTTGCTTGGCACGCGGAAGAGGATGCACATTGGTTTCGCTACATATTCACGTTCAGAGTCCATTTTTGCTCAAATTATTATTTTTTCGTTTTATTTCGTTACGAAATTATTCACATTCAGCGACCATTTTTTCTCCCTCATCGGCCTCGATTTATTTTCCGTTATTGTCCAGGTTATGTTACCTATTTTTGCTTTTTTGTGACAGAATAAATTACTAAATTTTTCGGATTTTTATGATGGAAGGAGGGGTGTCGTCTCGTGTTCCATAGTTGCAGGCCTCGCGTATCACTCCCCTTCATCTCCTTGGCAGGACATCTACAGCGTCGGAGTGGCGAGTCCAGCATATGTGTCGTCCATTCGAGGATGACCGTAAAATCTAAACGGTCTCCCTGTGGCACAACGGTAGAGTCCAGCTGTCGAAGTGTGTAATGAGGGAGATTACCTAGAGCTCTCCGGGTGAAGAGAGGCTTTTTCTGTTGGGGAGACGTCCCTACCCTCTAATGCTGCTTCGTTGTGGATGGACATCGGTCTCTAGGGGTCGATGGGTCATTCGGATGATCTCTTCAGCAAACATTGTACTTTTCATCCGGGGCGATCCAGTCGTTCCTGAGTAGACACACCCGGTTATTATTATTTTTACTCACTTCCCTCAAATTTCGGCCGATGTAATTCTGGTGCAAACTCAATTTCGTTTCAGTATTTATTTTTTATTTTTGTTCTGTTCCACGATGTAGGGGTATGCAAGCCTCAATTTCCCCACAACCTAAAACCCTGAGATCTAGTCCGCAAAATCACCGTGAAAGAGGCCTCTGCATATGTAGATGAATTTGCGGGTTGGCTTCGTATCAGGCTGTAACAGTTGTACACATGAAAATTTGCCTGTGATAATTCAATGAACTTCTTTTTGATGTTTGATTGCAAACGTATGTTAGCCAACATAGTGAAAAACTTAAACTGTTGGCTTACCTGTGTACAATTTTCTAAAATTTCTAAACCAACGGTTGCATCAACGCCAAGTTGGTTGAACATTTAGGTAAAAACGAGCTTTGTGCGAGTGTAATATTTTTTAAGAAATGTCATGAATTAATAAAAACCTCTGAGCTTTTCACTTTTATTTGTTCTGAGTTTGCTGTCGAGTATGATCCGGATTAGCTTGTTGAGGCCTTAGTGGAGTTCTGTGGTAAGAACATACCACAAAAAGAGTAGAAACGGTTGAGGGCTGAGTGAGAACTGAACGAGCGTAGGGAATTCTAATTGTTCAGTGCCCGTTATTAAAGCAATAAAATGCGCACGCTGATGCTGGATAACTGTTAGGTGACTGTTAATAAACATATTTTTTAATCACTTGTTTTTTTTTGTTTCGCAAAAATAAGCTGTTTTTACGAAACAAAAAAAAAGAAATGATTAAAAAAATGTGTTTATTCAGTGGCAGTGTGTCGCGGCAAGTGCCTACGGCAAATTGTGTTAAAAGAATGTCTGCATGCGATCCTTTTCATATTTTATTTTCCAACGCGCATTGTTTTTTTTTAATTTTTCCGTTGGAGTTTTGACAATTAAGCGAGTTCAATTGCGATCGGTAGACTGGCGCCCAATTTGTAATATAAATAACGGTTATGTCTGGAGTTTTCGTCCACCCATAACCCCGATTACTAGAGAGCACGTTACAACTTTCACTTTTAATGTTACACTAAGTTTCGCTCTTTTTACTTTTTGACTTGCACCGTTCACCGGTTAAATTACAACTGTCTACTTGTCTATCGCCGTTCGAGATTATTATTTTTGTATCTAGCGATGTAGGTGTTTTGCAATTGTAAATCACTTTCATGTAGTTGTGCGTTCGCGAATATTTCACGACATCTTTTCCCCTGATTATCATCGCCGTTTACAATTGCTTTCGTTATCTTCATATTTGCCTCCACTTTGAATCCAATTCCTAATCAGTAGTATTGGAGGAATACTACGACAACATCGATGATGTTAAAATGAGTAATAATCGCCTTAATAAACTTGTGGACCCTGACAAGATTCGAACTCGTGTCCCTTGGATTGGTGACACTTTGTGGTTTTTGCCTTAACCACTGGACCACTGAGAGTTATACGTGTGTAGAGTAGAATTCGTTACAATATTTTATATAGGCAGGCTTGATTTACTTAGATTGGCGTTTTTAATTTGCATTAACAGAACAAACAATAAATTGTTTAATGATTATTTAACCAAGGGTCGCTTGATTGTGACGTTCAAAGCCTTGAAATGAAACCTTTGAAGCATTAGTATTGAACGAACAGTAACTAAAAGGTTTCGCAGTCATTCGGATATTGTTATTGCTAAGAGAAGCAGAAACATGCGATCCCTATGTTTAAAAGTATCACTCCGACAAATATAAGTTACAATAAAATTACCCTTAAACTAGGTAAATCATTTTATTGAAAAGTTATGTATATGAGATGTGTTAATATACACCAATCTCACTAATTTTTAAGTGACTTACATAACATCTCACAACGGGGAGATATAGTTGAAGTATATTTCGCAAGAATTTTAGAAGTTATAAATGCATTAAAAAATTGGGTTGAACTAAACACATTAAATAATCCAGAAGAAGTAAGAAAAAAATGCCAATGGTATGACGATAACCGGATAACCGTAGATACGAATGAAGGAAGAGTTCATAAATCAAAAATTAAAAAACTTTTCCAGGTTCCCCATGATGTTGTAACAGAATTGAAAATAGTTTTCATGTTCTGTTAGCAGAATTAATCCTGCAGCGGTCTACACGCGGTGTTTTGGTTGCCGGCGAATAAGTTTTGTGGGTCGTGGGGGTTGTGAGAGGGAAACATATTACAACAAGTCATGCCACGGCCTTTGGGCATCGACTCAAGCTCATTATCTTATTATTTATTTAATGCATTTCAAAATTCATAGTGATGAGCGGTAAAACAAATATAACGAGAATAGCATAAGATGAAAAAAAAAGAAACTAGATAATATTCGAAAACTTGATAAATTCTTTGGAAAATTAAAGTTTGTATTTTACACATCCAAACACCAACCAAGAAAGGTAAATTATTAATATAAATCAAAAGTATTAAAATGGCCTTCTTAATTTTCAATTGAGAAAAAAATGATGACAAAAGTTAATATAAAATAAATGATTGAAAAATAAACTATGTATTTACAAGGAAGAGTAACTTGGAAGGACCTACCAACTAACATTTGATCATATAAAATTAGAAAAGAAAAGAAATTAATAAATTTAATTTATATAAAAAAATCCACAATCAAAACTACTAAGAGACTGTATTCTAAGAAAGCTTTGAAAACAACGATAATCTTTTCTCACGTATATGAATAATAATATTATTATAGTAATATAAAATTAATAATAAAATGTAATAATAGAAAAAAAACATTACTTGAAATACCGGTCGATAGTTAACAGGTTTAACATGTATCCAAATCCAACTACGATACCCTCCATCTGCGCGTCAAGATCCAATGTAGCGGCAAGGTATAGCGGCATATGGCTGATGCCCTGATCACTCGTGCACCCCAGGTATATAGATTTTAATTTTCTCGTTCGTATCGTAATGTTAACGTGCGGATTTTTTTCTTACTGGTAAATAGGCCCGTACAAATTATCATCGGACGCATGCACAATATAGACGAACACTGCATAAGCATAATACATTTCATTCATAAGAATCGTATATTCAAAAGAAGCCGTAATTGATAAACGAAATACGAAATTGTGATTCGAGTGTGTGTGCTTCACTTTCAATGATTGTATTACACGGTATCTTGTTATTGTTTTCATTCGCTATTTAGCGTCAATTTTAGAACGGGATCACTTGTAAATTTAAAAGGCCAATATTTAGTTTTTGTGTGTTTTGATTACAAATTGTTTTATTATATAGAACAATAATATTTATTTCATAGTTGCAAATACAATTTGGATACACAAAATTATAATAAGTTTTGTTTCTCATATGATTATTTAGAAAAAAATGAGAACTAATAATTGAATTAATTAATACAATACACAAAAGAACTGTTATTTTTCAGTATATTGATATTGGGCCATTCACATTAATACAAAGTTTACCACCATAGAATTTTATGTTTCTAGTTTTTATTTATAATAATATTATATAAAATTATTTTATGCAGACACACGATCTCGTCGTTATAATTAGGTATATAAACCACCAATCAATTTAAATTTTCAAATAGTTATTTTAATAAATTTTTATTTTATTATTATAATGATTTAATATATATTATATCAGCTGGTACAATTAAAAAACTGAGTTGTCGACACTATACCTCTGATCACCAAAAAAAAAATAATCTTTTTTCGACCGTCGGCTTTGCTCTTTTATATATATCACTTCGCATTAAAATGTACTTGGAGGGGTGAACGATACTACCATAAAAATATCCCATATAGCAGCAAAAATCAGGGAAATTATAATTATCACAGTTGCAGGGCTGGTAACGATGAAGGCAACCGCGGCCGTCGTTACAATGTACGACTATGATGTACGATGTACGACTATGATGTACACACAAGAAATTAAGCTAACATCGCTAAAGGATAATAAAGGGATTATACCTCTAAAAATCGGAGATGCAAAATTATACAAAAACTATAGGAAAATGATACACATAATCCAACTACAGCCATATGAAAACCTAATCAGCGAAATCGGAAATCTAATATCTCATATAATGAAAGAATCATCAAAAAGCGAATATACGGGCCTATTACACAACAAAAACGATAATTCAACATAAAGTAGATAACCTAAAAAAGTTATATAAAGAATTGGTACCCAGAAGAGCGAAAAGAGGCCTACTCAACGCATTAGGAACGCTTGTTAAAGATCTGACAGGAAACCTTGATAACCAGGACCTAGTAGACATATAAATAGCAATCGACGAAGTTAACAGAAATCAGGACAACCTCAATAATCAAATAAATAAGCAAATTTTTATAAATGACCAACTAATTACAAGGATGCAAGACATCCAAGACTTTGTTAATACTACACTAACTGGACTACAATTAGAAAACAGAAAATTAAAAGACAAATTAAACCATATATCATTGCTACTAATATACGATCAACATTTCTTCAAATTAAATCACATCATAGACATCTTACACAAAAATATGGACGAAATTTTAGACATAATAACATTTTAACAACAAAAATTATTTTCAAAACACTTACTGACGCAAAACGAAACAACATACATATTAAATTTACTCAAAAAGGACAACGTACGCATACAAAACGATGATTTCATTTATAACCTATTAGAGATTAAAGGTTTCTATGATAGCCATAAACAATTAACTTTTATTATTAGAATACCAATTTTTAAACAAGAAAATTTTGAAATGTACCAAATAAAAAGCATACCATTTAATAATAAAATCCTATATCCTAAAACCCCAGCATCTATTACCCTAAACCACCAATATTATCAATTATGTGTCACACCATGCAAAATAATATACAATACACATTATTGCCAAGAATCAAAATTGGAACAAGTCGAAGGATCATGTGTCCCAGCAATTATTAAACAGCAGCCAGCTAACTGTGAACGTCAAAATGTATCGCTACAGGAAGAAATTGATTATTTTACCTATGGAAACCTATACATTCAACCCGTCTCTAAGAGTATATCATACGACTCCAATTGTAAACAAACAACAAAGAAAATCATCGAACCCACATTAATCGAATTTTCAAACTGTACAGTAGTAATCAATAACCAAGAATTTTCGACAGTAGAAAACGAATTCGTACACCAATTAGAAATCGAGTTACCTTATAATGACGTTTCATCAATTACACTTCACCCGAAATTAATCTTCAAATTCTACATAATAAAACAATCGCAAATTTTTCGCAAAGAATTTGCTACACAAACATGTTAAATTACACACATCATCAGGACATGTCTCATTAATAATCGTATCAATTATTCTTCTTCTCATAGTTATAATTAGTATCAGGAAATACAAAAAAACACCATTACTCCAGGACCACTATTGCAGCCTGCCGTTAATCTTAGGGGGGAGGAGTTAAATATTCCAACCAACACCAAAACAACAGCGAAAACATCGACCACATCGGTATTTACCTGACACAAGCACATAACTAAAACCTATTCGACACCAAACCAACAATAACAATAACATCAACGACATCGACAATTTAGCGGATACAACAAATAGATGCTTCCACACGTTTACCTAAATACATGGAGTTTTCCACACAAACAACAGACGCAACATGATACCATCTTTCCGATGGCACCACGTTTTCTAATGTATATAAACCTAGAAACATTATGTATGCATTATTATTATCAGTGCACTAAATCAAGCTACAAGTTCTATATTAAAATTGTATTGTTAATTATTAAATAAAGTATAAATCGCTCTGGATAAATTCTAGAGCCTTAAAAAATAAAGTATTTGGGACTTGAAACCCATAATTCGGACGTCCGCCCCGACCCATCTAACCTCGAGACTGAACTTTGATATGGGTACATGTTCCCCACTACATCGCTTGATTTAGTTAGAGTTACCCATTGAGCACTGGGTATGGATCTAAAACTTTGCTCACTTGTAACTTTAAACACAGTGTTTATTTGCAAAACGCCCGAAACTCGCTTTTAAAGAGAAAATTAAGGATTTGTTATTAATGACGAATTCTATGGAAAATGGAGTCTGCTAGTTAGTTGTTCTAATGATATAATATATTTGATGACATTCGACAGCTCAAACTGAAAAAGATTTCATGGTACGTATGCATCTACGTATATGCATGATAAAACTATATCGATTGCATTAAATTGTTTAAAAAATATTTTAAATTACAATACGCTTTAAATAAACCTCCGAAAGTAGCACAGAACCGGAGAAATGAAGTATTTCTTTGATTTACAGCAAACACTGTAAAATAAAAATATATAAATTTCAAAGCTATTTTTATTCCTTTTGTGTTCAAAACTTTTCGTATTTTATTTCATGTCTTTTGGGTGCTTACTTTAAAATCCATAAAACAATACTTTGTGCAAGTAAAATAAAAATACCATTATTTCATACATAAGACAAAACATTCATAGACAGACTCATAAAAAGAGGAATAAACTTTTTACTTTACCACAAAGCATGTTTTGTAAAGTTTATATTGAAAGTTCAAAAACTATTTGATTTGTTTAGCCTTTTTACGATTTTTCTCGGTTTGAACAGAATATGGTTTATGGAGGGATAAAAAGCTCATAAATTTATTTGAGATTTATGTCAATGCCAACCGATGAATAAATAAATATTCGAAAGCCTTTATTTTGTTAGCGATTTTTGTATCCCTTTTTCTGTTGGTAGAACCGCCGATGAAAGGATATCACATTTAATGGCAGACAATTTGTACACAGCCTTGTACTTTGTGTTTGTTGAAATTGGTTTCTATGGAATGTTTTAGATTTTCTTGTATCCTTTGTCAAACTGATCCTACGTTTACATTGTACATACAAATTATGTATCGATTTATATGTAAGATACATAAGAAAAGAGTTATTTCCTCAGACAAAACCATCATAAAATTGCAGTAAATTCTTATCATTATAAATGCATTTATGGTAAATAAGGAAAAAAATTATAAGAAAGCTTGTATAGGATTACAAGTAAATAGAACTGGCTGTAATACACATGCGGAGTCTTCGATTCTTATTATCAATACTTAATTTAATGGGAAATCCAAATTGCCTTTCTGTATCTGCTGAATATAAATTAACTCGTATTGCATTAAATGAGATTAAAGTACATTGAGTTGAATTTTTGGGTTTTATATGATTAAATACTTTTGTAATCAGTCTGATTATTTAGAGGACCCAAGTTTCTTTCAAATATCTCATTAGTACGCTATTAAAGTTAGCCGAAAAATGTTGATAATATAGGTTCAAACTAATCGAATGAAAATGACAGCCGATAATTGTCCGTAACATGTTCATCGAAAACTCCAACCGAAAAATGCCGATAATGCAGATAAAAGTTTTATGTCGGAAATCAATTAATTATATTAGAAATTGTTATTTTGCTGTTCCTAAAAAAGAACTACAAAAATTAAAATGAGAATTTTTAATTCGAAACATTTAAAACAAAGTACCCAAAGCAAATTTTTCCACGTGCTTAGATGTTTGGGGAGGTAAAATGGGAAATGCATCTATAGTGAAATGTTCAGAAAATATTTCAAATGAAGTCCCTTCTATTGAATATCATTTTAAAAAGGTCAAGTCAATTTTCATGTTGGGAGTCCGGGAAGATTCGATTGAATATATCGCACACACAAAATTTGAAAATTTCTAAAAACTGACCGTTTTAAGTGTCATGGCTGGAAATAAATTCAAATGATTTGTCTTAATATTGTACACAAGCGGAAAAAATTTCAGGTCAATTTACATGTTGGGAGTTTGGGAAAACTCGATTGAATATATCGCACACACAAAATTTGAAAATTTCTAAAAATTTACCGTTTATATGTGTGTCATGGATGAAAATAGATTCAAATGATAGTTCTTAATGATGCTCATATGTGGAAGGCCAAGTTTCATGTTGGGAGTCCGGGAAAACTCGATTGAATATATCGGACACACAAAATTTGAAAATTCATAAAATTGACCGTTTTAAGTGTCATGGCTGGAAATAGATTGAAATGATTTGCCTTACTAATGCACACATTTGAAAAAAATTTCAGGTGAATTTCCATGTTGGGAGCCTGGGAAAACTCGATTGAACATATCGCACACACAAAATTTCAAAATTTCTAAAAATTTACCGTTTTAAGTGTCATGGCTGGAAGTAGATTGAAATGATTTGTCTTAATAATGCACACAAGCGAAAAAATTTCAGGTCAATTTTCATGTTGGGAGTTTGGGAAACTATTGAATATATCGCACACACAAAATTTGAAAATTTCTAAAAATTTACCGTTTATAGTGTCATGGATGAAAATAGGTTTAAATGATAGAGTTCTTAATGATGCTCACATGTGGAAAAAAAATAGATTTAAAAGAGGGGTCATAATGATGCTCATACCTTGAAAATCTTTCCGGTCAATTTTCATATTGGGAGTCCGGGAAAACTCTATTGAATTGTTTTAAGTGTCATGGCTGGAAATAGATTGAAATGATTTGTCTTAATAATGCACACAAGCGAAAAAATTTCAGGTCAATTTTCATGTTGGGAGTTTGGGAAAACTCTATTGAATATATCGCACACACAAAATTTCAAAATTTCTAAAAATTTACCGTTTATAGTGTCATGGATGAAAATAGATTCAAATGATAGTTCTTAATGATGCTTACATGTGGAAAAAAAAATAGATTTAAAAGAGGGTTAATGATGCTCATACCTTGAAAATCTTTCCGGTCAATTTTCATATTGTGAGTCCGGGAAAACTCTATTGAATATATTGCACACACAAAATTTGAAAATTTTTAAAAATTGACCGTTTTAAGTGTCATGGCTGGAAATAGATTTAAATGAAAGATCATAATGATGCTCATGCCTTGAAAATCGTTGGGAGTCCGGGAAAACTCGATTGAATATATCGCACACACAAAATTTGAAAATTTCTAAAAATTGACCGTTTAAAGTAGCATGGCTGAAAATAGATTTAAATAAAAAGTCTTAATGATGCTCATACCTTGAAAATCTTTCCGGTCAATTTTCTTGTTGGGAGTCCGGAAAAACTCGATTGAATATATCGCACACACAAAATTTGAAAATTTCTAAAAATTGACCGTTTTAAGTGTCATGGCTGAAAATAGAAATTTAAATTACTGTTTAACACCAAATAGTATACGCATCTGTCTTACCGACTTTTACTAGCGGACAATACGTATTGTTTAATCTGCATTATCGAAATTTTTCGGCTGATTAATTTTAGTTGTTACAGCCTAATCTGCATTATCGACATTTTTCGGATAGAACGAGTCGGCTAACTTTAACAGTATCTCATTAGTCCCAACTCTAAGTCATACTTAGAGTTCCTGTTCTGTTATCGCAAAATAACTGTTAGCCATCACAAGAAATAACAAAATAATTGTTGGTAAACACTTTCCAGACGAAATATTCATTCAAGTAGATATTATTATTGATTTGTGTCTTCCGTTTATAAACGTAGTTTATTAATCTGTTCATATCTTTTTGCTTGTAGGCATAATTTTGTTGAGTTGTTTTGACAAGTTATGGCTTGATCAAAAATGGCGAAAGCCACAGGAACTAAGGAAACACCTGAAGCGCGTGACGTTTGCATAAGCAAAAACCGGAAGTAATATTGATGAGTTTACCAGTTGTTGCCATAAAGAGCAAGTTAAATTATCTCCACTTGATAATTATCAAAAGCGTTTAAAAAATCTTTTGACCAATGCTCTGAATAGAAAGCATACAATTTATGGAATGTATACGATCGTACAATAGTTCATTTGCATTTGCCTCGATTGGAGCTAACATTAATTCACCTCAAGAAAACAATCCGCATTGCTTTCGCATATCCAGACAAATAGCTAAATAGATTGGAACAGTGCATCCTAAAGAAATTGAAGCCAGAATCTTTTCGCAGAGAGACGTACTGGATCCTGATGATGCAGTGTACCAACGAATAAACCTTCCAAAGAACAACCAGTGGTTAGAAATGAACATGAAAAATTTGGCCGATATAATTAATAATCATTCGCTTGCAAAATCAATATAAATGCTTTATTAAGTGGAAAAACTAGCCATTGAAACTGGCAGATGGCGTTGAGCCAACCAATGTAACGGATGGCTTGAGTAAGTGAGCTCGCAACTGCTTGCACACCGTTAAATGGGGTAGCGTCTAGCCACATGCAAGCAACTATCATTACGTAACTTATTACGACATGTATGCCATAATCTTCTCTTAGATTATGGCATACATGTCGTAATAAGTTACGTAATGAAAAACGCCAAATGTTTATGGAAGGCCTGAACTTTCTTTCCCTACTGAATCATCGACCCCATAAAATTAAATTCCGAACCAAAAGCATATGGGGTTATACCTAACCGACTGCATTTATTTAAAAAGTATGTAAGTAAACTTAAACAAGCTTTGACGAACTAACTGCACTGCGCCAAAAAAACGGAACTAGCTAAAACTTCAATAAATCGACAAGGAGTCGTCGTACTTAAATTTGTATAGCATCATTTTCAAAATTCTCAGTAAAATGGCTTATTTGGATTTGGGAATGAAATATCGAGCAAGTTCGTTTAAAGTGTCAAACAGCAGCATATTTTATTCTATTTTTATTTTACTCAAGAAAGTTATAAAAAACAAAATAAAATTCCAGTATCTAAAAGAGGACAACATTTCCTTCAATTAGAAGCAAAATTATTTTTTGAAAATTGTTATTTCACCAAGATACAAGCGCTCAAATCAGGGTATTTTAAAAAAAAAAATCTAGTTTTTGGTTGGCGCAGTGCAGCTCCCTGCTCCTATGCCCCCGGCATTGAAATAAAACACCCATCGGAGTATTTTAATTTTCCAGGCAATCCAAGGAGGACTGCTTCGATGAGCGACAGGTTCGGCTTCGCGTTTAGTACGAGACATTTATTTTTTTGCAAATAATGCGGTTGCCAAATTAAAATATCGTTATATTCTGTTTTTTTTTATTTACTATACATCATTATTTTGTTGGTCTTTTATTTCCATTACAATTAGTCATATGATTGTTCTGCTCAACTCATTCACAACTGATCCTCTCACATTTTTTTGTTCGTTCTGTTTAAAGCTTTTCCTTTTTACCCGTTTTTATTTATTTTTCTATTATTTTCTATTTTCTATTATTAAAACGAGTTCCCGCTGTCTTTTCTTGCCTATTTGTTTTGTTTTCGTTTATCGTTTACATCTTTCCTCCTTTCGTTAATTATCAACTTTGAGAACAAATAGATTTAAAGAAACACAATTTGCCACTGCCTATAGAAGGGAAGTACAATCAACCAACCGCGGGCTAAATCGCGGTACAATCCAACAACCGTTGGAAGTTAACGAAGTGACCATAGTGTTTCAAAGCAAAAATAAAGAACCACCGTTCCATTGGAGTAATTTTGAAGAAATATTTTCTTATTGTTTGTCTATTAGAGAAGCGTTTGTTCTTTTGGTGAACACAGGACGTTTAACCGCAGTAAGAAGTGGACGCTTATGCTCGCGCACGTAATGGAATAAATCTAGCTTCTAGGATAGCGCCACAATATGCAACAGCATTACCAAGATGCTGTGGCAATTATTAGAAAGTATGGAAACCGGATTTGTTGTCCCATGACTTGCAATCTTAAATGGAAAGAAATCGTGGGAAACCTTGAGCACTGACAAAAAGTAGAACTTTGGCCAGACTTGCTAGCTAGAGTTTTTCGGCTAATGTTAAATGATTTGGTAGAGAAAATTATGAAAATATCTCTTTTTGGAATATTGAAGACGTTCATGTAATAAATTTTCAAAAGCAAGGATTTCCACATTATTAGATTTTAATCATTCTGGATGATAAACCAAAATTACGCATGGAGGAAAATATCGACAACATTCTTAATACTGAAATTGTTGACTATGACATGTCGGCTTATCTTTTTGAAATATTTGTTTGAAATTTGATTTAACCACCATGCGTCAATCGTAATCCGTTTAGTTCTATCAAAGTGAACAACAAATATTCCAAAGTGTTTTCAAAAGAATTTAAAAATGTTACATTGGGGAATATCAACCGGTATCCCAAGAAAAAAAAAGAACGACAGACGAAAAATAAGTTTCGGCCATCGCATTGACATCAGGTTTGATGTTGGAATTATTTATTTATTTATTTGTTTACAATAAAAATTTGGTACGAGCCGCATATCTTTTTTCAAGCTATACGCTCATTAATAAAGCGGGCACGGAGAGCCAATATTAGTTAAAAATAACGTGCTAATGTTTCAGTATCCGTAAAAAATAATCACGATGTGTCTTTAATGTACAGTGCTGGAGAAAAAATTGGGCAAACATGTTTTATTGCAAATTGGAGTCTTTTTTGGCTAAAATTACAAAACTTTTGAAAGCAATTGGATTATTTTTTCATTTTAAATACATGTACGAGTATGACGAAATTTTTTGAAAAAAAAAAAATTACCTGCAATTTAGGGGCAAAACCCCGAAAAATGCCAAAATATTCAAAATACGTTGATTGGAGTTAAAGTAATGGAATAAATTAAGCACCTGTTTTTTAATTTTTGTTTTGTTTCTTATTGATTTATAGAAGTTATATCTTTAATATTAATATTTTGTTGGACCGCCTTTTGTTTTAATTACACCGGTACCACCCCGCAACTGATGTGCAAAAAAATTGGTCAAGCAATTATTTTATTTTACGCCTACCGTTCTTGGCCGTCATGTCGTTGGAACCGTTTTAAAACTTCATCGGGCATAAGACGGGATGTTGAGCGAGCAACGAGAAAAGAAATTTCAGCCAGCTTAGTGAGAAAAAGACTTGTTAAAGCTGGTTTGAGAGCACTTAAATCAGTCCAGCAGCCTGAGTTCACATTACTAGTGAAAAAACAACGTTTGCTATGGGAGCATGTTTCTTGGACTCCAGAGATGTGGAATGATGTGATTTTCTCCGATGAATCAAAATTCAAGCTGCATGTTGGAGATAGAAAAATTCTCGTAAGAAGAAAACCGGGCGAGAGGCTTAGCAACGAATGTCTTTTAAGATTTCCACCAAAAAATGAAGGAATTATGACTGGGGATGCTTTTCTGAAAATGAAACCGGTCGATTGTGCTTCCTTAGTTCCAGCATTACAGCAGCTGTTTATCTGCAGGTCCTACACAACGAATTTGAACCTTCTGTGTTAATGCTTTTTGGCGAGACTTGCAAATTTATTTTTCAACAGGACAACGCTCGTGCCATACCGTCAAAGTTATGAGTTATTAATTTTGAATTGTAGATAGAAAAGTTGCCTTTCAGATAAGCATAAATAATTTGTTAAAAATTTGTGTTTTTTTCTTATCGCTTGATTTAAAGATAAAAAAGTACTTCGAAGAAAGAAGGATCGATGTGTTGAGCTGGCCCCCGTATAGTCCAGACTTAAATCCAATTGAAAATATTTGGCCTTTTAAGAAGCTAGAGGTAGCAAGAAAGCGCCCAGAATCGATTCAAGCTTTTAAAAGTTTGTTTAAATCTATACCTCCTACGACTTTGAAAA
Source organism: Nephrotoma guestfalica (assembly GCA_963691935.1). Lineage (NCBI taxonomy): Eukaryota > Metazoa > Arthropoda > Insecta > Diptera > Tipulidae > Nephrotoma > Nephrotoma guestfalica. The sequence goes on from OY829914.1 coordinate 111,113,964, forward strand.
ATTTATCAAATTCAATGAATCGGAGGTGTATCGCTGTAATAAAAGTAAATGGCGGTCCAACAAAATATTAATATTAAAGCTGGAACTTCTATAAATCAATAAAAACAAAAAAAAATTAGGTGTTTAATTTATACCATTACTTTAACTCCAATCAACGTATTTTGAATGTTTTGGCATTTTTCGGGGTTTTTCCCCTAAATTGCAGGTAAAGTATTGTTTTCAAAAAATTACGTTATACATATATTTAAAATGGAACAATAAGCCAATTGCTTTCAAAAATTTTGTAATTTTAGCAAAAAAAGACTCCAATTTGAAGCCAGCAATGAAATAGAATATGTTTGCCCTATTTTTTCCCCCAGCACTATATGTGGATTCGCGCTACGACAGAGCACCAGAAGCCGTTTGGAGAATTTTTCGTTTCCTAATGCATGATCAAAGTCGATAACCGATTACCAGTTCATTTGCAAGAAGAGCAAAATGGTTACTTTCGCGTAGGGAAGACCGTGTCACTTCAAGTGATACGAAATTTTCTGCTTTGTTCAAACTCAACCAAAATGATCCAGACACAAAACAGTGGAAATATTAGGAAATCCGCGTTTACTATGATTGGGACGACAAAATCAGTTTCTGGAAGAAGCAACAGCATGAAATTGGACATTGGACATAAAGGACATTCAATCCCTTTTAAGGATACTAGGATTTACTCTTGATTGTTTCAACCTAGCGAATGTTGCAAACGGATTACCTGATATTGGTCACGTCTTATTCAATTTTGAAGAAGATAATGAAATTGCTGAAAATATCTCCTCTACCCCAAGCAATCAAGTATATTTCACAAAAAGTTGATGCAATTAAAATTTTGACTACAGCAACAACCGGAGATGGGCTGATTTCCTAATTAATGGACGAACATGCTATTCACTTTTTAAACTGCTTGTACCAATCGGTGAAACATCCGTCCGATTGAGGATGAAAAGTGATCGGGCTGATGATATTGTCGTGCAAAATTAATGGAAATTAAAATTTTGAAATGGTGTTCGAATCAAATAATGCTGTTGGTCTCCTCCAATCGGTAAATTTCAGATAAATTTATATGTCTGCTTAAAGCCATTATATCGTATGGAAGGCTCTCAAACAATTGATTTATCTGACAGTCGGACGACACAAATCATCATTGTTGTATGTTAAATATAGAATACCTGGTTTTAGTGGAATGTCATTAACGGAATAGCATGGCTTGAAACTAACGGTCCTTCAAGTAGTGTGTGTAGTGCGGAATAGTTGATATCATGATCAACTGGACATATGTAAGTTATATTTGGATGTTTAGAGCGTGTGGTGTATTTATTAGAATTAAAATATTGCATGTTGATGAAGTTTAGTCTATCAATGTATGTGGTATTTGATTTTGGTCTCCTAGAATAACCATTTTGCGACAATCACTTCCGTCGGCTTTTTCGGAATAGTAGGTGGCAATTGTGCATATCGACGCGGTTTCCGAAATCTTCACATCAGAAGTTGAGGTTCCTGTATTGTTGACCGGCAATCCGGACTGCCTGCTGTTTACTTAAATGAAGTGAAGTTGTGGCCATGCGCACAACATCAATGGATTCTCTGCACATCAAATCCCTTTGGCTATTGATTGTCACTATGTATTTATTGTCCGCCATGTTCAACTTTGTCACTGAATTAAAGGTGCTCAAATATGTTTCTTCCAGTTGAATGTTAGATTTTTTATAAATTATTTTAGTAAACATTTATCTAGCTTGTCGTACATATAGCTACACCAATTAATAGCAAGACATCAGACAGTAGCTTTAATTCAGAATATCATTTCTGTCTAAGAATTGAAAGGAGCTATCCTAATGCTCTAACTGAGTAAAATTTGATTTTGATTAGGTGACCCTCAAATATTTTGACATACACTCCTGCTGGCCGTAGAGTGGAGTTGATGGTGCTTTGAAAAATGTCACCTGGGAAATTGATTTTTTACGATACGTAATCATAGTTGAACATCATTCGTTGGGCAAATATATCATCAGTATTCGCGATCTTTGTCATTAGTTGGTGGAACTGATCACCCAGCACTGAATTAGGTATACAGCTAACGAAAAGCCACTTTCTATAGGTTGTGCCACTCGAATGCAGTACTCGTCCGTTAATTCGACGTCATTAGCAGATTATTTTGGATGAATTCAATACGGCATCCAGTTGTTCTCAATACAATTGAGTAGTTGCTTCAGTTATGCAAACAAAAGCTCATTTTGGTGAAAAGGTTATGTAAAGTGTAGCTGATTCCCGGCAATGTTTACTAGCTTAAAATATTCGCAAAACTGACACAATTTTAAAACTGAGAACATGAAATGCGTTGATCAAGACAATAAAAATTGGATGTTACAACTTGAAGCTGGTACACTTGATTATGTGAACAACTTACTATCTGACATTATTGAAATTTCAGAAAACTGAATTTGTGATGATGATTTGGTGAAGATGAAAGTGAGTATCTTAACTTCAACTAGAATATTTGAATTTCGTTAATCTGGTTAAACCGACATACTCTGAATCTTAAGATTGGAACTATAGTGATTCTACTTCAGAATCTCAACACTAAACAAGAATTATGAAATGTTACACGATTAGTCGTGAAAGTATAATAGATAACGGGATTGAGGCAGAATTTTTAATTCCAAGGATCGATCTTTCAAGTTCCGACCTGGAGCTACCTTTTAAACTTAAATGATAACAATTCCTATCAAATCAGCATTTCCTATGACAATAAGCAGTTTCAAGGTCAACCAATGAAAAAGTTTGGATATACCCTTCGGAGTTAATATTTGGACACGGACAACTTTATGTTGCAGTCTTAAGAGTTCGTCGTTTCTATCGTGAAAGTTTAGATTCTGAAATTATTAATAAGATTGGTACAAGTACAATTTCCTGCGACATACCAGCCTAACGCAATCATAGACTCAGCTTGATGGCATAATTCACTCTTTGAAAACGGCCGAATATATATAATTTAAGCCGATTAAAAATGCTACCGCGTATACCGAGAGAAGTTAACATGTCCCACATCAAAAGATTTTATGGTATAAAAAAACAGCAGATACTGTGCAAGAATTATTTAGCCCCTCATAGAGAGGATTCATAAGCTCAACTAGCACATCCTTAGTTCCAAAACCTGAGCCAAACCTGTATTGCAAATTACTAAGTTAAGCGCTTGAAAATTGTCTACAGCACCGAAAGGCTTGAAATTGAGCGATAATTGCATATTAATAAACGTTCCCTTTTCTTGTGATTGTAGCAAGTTTTAAACGTTTAGGAAAAAGTTCTTCAACCATGCTACGATTAAAGAGAGCACACAGTATATCACCAATGTTGAAATTAATTTTCATTATAGTTTCATTACTCAATCCCAAACAAACTGAACTTCACTTCAACTTCAAGGGAGTTAATTATGTCAAATAATTCGAAGGAAGAGAGTGGCCTAGAAAAGTTGTTGTCATTAATCGGGTTTTCAAAAATAAGAGAATTATCATTAGTTTTTAATATCATGAAGTTCCTTGTGAGCTTTAGATACAATATGACAAAAATATTCAATAATGGAATTACCAATCTCTTCTGAAAAAGTGATTCTATTGTTATCTTTATCTATTTTCGAAATTGGTATGTTCGGATTTTCTTTAACCCTTGTGTCAATACCCATCCACCCGGGTGGCCAATTAGATTTAAAGTTCTCCTAACTTTGACCATTTGAGAGTTACACAGTTCATACTTCTTGACATTATCGCATATAAATAAAAATTATTGTAGTCTATACCCGGCACCTGAGTGGCCAATTAAAAAACGCTTAGAAAACTTTTTTTTTCATTAGTTTAGTATCTAAAAAACAATTATTTAAAATTTCATAATTGTTAACACTAACAACACTTTACTTGTTGGTGTGTTCAACACAAACTGGTTTTTTACAAATACTACAAGATTTCCGTAAATTCCGTCGTTTTTTCGAATCCGCAGACAAACAAATCCACCTTTTTCTAACTTGAGCAATTCGACCGCTGCTGTGGCGACACCTATTATATTTTTCAGACGTTGCTGGTTCCTGGTTTGGTATTATTTCATGAAGCGATTTGCCAAGTATACATTCTATTCCAGAACGTGAATTAAAATTCGGAAAAGCGGAAGAGCTAACTGGAGTACTAGAGTAAATCTTTCAAAAATTATCGTCGATTATGTGTTATGTTTGATCTGGCTGGATTGTTCTCTATATACATTTTGTAAGTCGCGACGCGTGTTTTTGGGATGTAAGAACAGTGTAACTTTATCCTCGCTGAATCCAAATATTGATGAATGGGATGTGAATGGTAACATTTCTTTTGGAACACACAGTTTGTTTTTTTAGGGTTCCAACTATGGATAAGTCCCAAGAGAGCAATAAGCAAGCAAGAAGCAATGTTGTAAAAAATTGTCAGTTGCTACATTTTTTCCCGACCCTTTGAAGGCATAGGTCTTTTACTATCCGTTCCCTTTGATTGGTTTCTCTACCTGATGGTTGTTTACCAGTTAGCAGCATAAATATGGGTAAATATTGTTCATCCTGCACAAAATCAAACATTTTTGTTTATTTATAAAATGCAACAAAGAATGTCTTGATAAATACCTCGGAAAGAAAAGTGTTGTACACCTTCTAGAATGCATTCAGACGGTGTATAAAATTCTAGTTTAGCAATTCAAATATTTCGCTTATCGCAGCAGCTTTACCAGACTCTAGTCGGAATCGCCGCGTATTCTTATTATCGAAGCGTATAAATCGGTTAATCTGCCAAAAACCCATGCACGCGCGGTTTAATCCCATGCACGCGCGGTAAAAACGGTCCGATGTAGTTCCCCATAAAAGCCTCGTATGTTCACTATTGGATTGACGAACACCAGTATTTATAAAATTAGGGAAGGCTTCGAACACCTTTTCTGTTAAGCATTTCCACTCTTTCGATGGCTTATCTGAAGTTTTAAAGATGTATGTATTATCCATAAACCTCCTCGGCCTTCCTATTTGTTTGTCTGATGATTATTTCACACATGACTTCTGAAATAAATACACTTGTATGTATCCGTTACGTGTTATCCGTCAATCGCAAAGGCCCACTTCGTTGACTTCTATGAATGATGTGTTTTAAAGTTTGCCTTTAAGAACAATTTTTTCTCCATATCATTACATCTTTCTCTTTTAGACTAGGCGAATTACTTTCAGTTCCCTGTTCAAGATCATTATTGATTCGAACTTATTGAACATCGTATACGTCTTCAATATGAAGCCAATCATCCTCTAAGCCATCGTCAACAAATTAAAATATGTTTTCATCATCATCGTCCCGTGCCTCCAACGCATGAGATCGATAAGCTTGTTGATCTTCATACGATAAACTGTAAATGCTTAATAAACACATTAAAACACTTGTTTATTATTTCGCAAAAAAGTAGTTCGCAAGTTCTTTGCGAAATAATAAACAAGTGTTTTAATGTGTTTATTAAGTGTTAATGTGTTTCGCCAAGTACCAACGGCGCATAGTGTTAAAAGTATGTAAGGAAATGAATAAAATATCTAAAAACCTAAATGCACTCTTAATGTTAAATCTAGTCCTCTAAATGCTGCATTAGAAATTTCTCTAAAATCCGCCATTTTCTTATATACACAAACTTATTTTTATTTTCATCCTTCGCATTAGAATGCCAAATGGCAATAACTAACTATGAAGTGCTTAGTTAGTTATTGGCATTTGGCATTCAAATATATTTTTTCAACTCTTTGTTTTACTAGTTGCGTTAGAGGGGAATCCCCATAATATTATTTCATTTTTCTTTTCATACGTTACAAATGCAAAAGGATTAAATATATGTGGTCACCCTGGTGAGTCGGGTATAGACCAGTGTATAATTTTTCGGGTATTGACACAAGGGTTAAAGAACTGAGATTAGTATATAGGTGCTAAAACAGTAAAAAAATTGTTTGACCGTTAGCAATTAGCAGCTCTTAGCATTATCGCCATTTTAAGAATTGTTCACGCTTCCGACAATACATACGACTAAGAGGGAAAAAGTCAAATATGGCATCACAAGGGGAGCTTGCGAAGATAAAGTTGCGAAATGTATGTGACGAAAGATAAAAACAAAATGAATGTTCAGTTTATAAATATACCATATCACTCTAAATTAATTGAAACCATCAATGGATTTTGGCAAGCTAGGATTTGGTCGGTAGGATTTACTGTTCTGCGCGACAGGCCGTTTAGACCTAAAAAAGTTATTATGACTGACTAACGCAATTCGAGGTTAATCAAAAAATGACATTTAGTCACCAAGTGATTCATGCACAGAACCTCCGCTCAGTTCGTAAAGTGACCTTGCTGGTTTTCTGACATTTAAGCGGGAATACATTTTTGATTATACAAAACAGTTTTTATCAAGAGTTTGGTAGGTTTAATTTTTCGTTTTAGAAATAAAATATGATGTTTTCGAGATCTATGTGCAATGTGCATTCAAAGTAACAAAGTAGGATGTGTAGATGGAAAATTTGTATATACATTTCAAAATTTTCAAATTTAGTTAAAGCATATAGTTTTTAAAAATTGTCGTGCTCATGCCGTACTCATGGAAAATGGTACACTATTCAAAACCAGGCCTATAAAAAAACGTTGACGAATATTGGAGAAAGCTACTTGGCTTGGTATAAAACGGAGACACTTGGAATTAGTAAAACCAATTTAGAAACTCTACTCAGCAGGAAAGTCATTGACGATACACTACTAGCTCATCAACGATGATAAAGCATGTCACGCATATAGATATTTACCATAAAACAGTACTAATTTTCTTTTGTGACTCGTCTGAGGTGAATCGGTTTGTGTCATGTCTGTATAGGGTATGTCTGAGGTAATTCTATGTATGTAGATGGGCATATGTATATTGTTAAAACATTTTATTTAAACGAAAACTACATCAACTATAATCATAAATTAGTTTATTTTAGAAATAATACAATTATCTTTCTGGTACATTTCGGAATATAAAAAATGAAAAAAATTTGTTTAGGTATGTTAAAATTTTCCGAATAAAATAATTACAAAATGTTTACTTACCATTTCCACAAACAAAATGTTATAACCGTATTCAGAAAATAAAATTACATAATATCAATGACGTTGTCACAAAGGGAGAATATGAATTGAAATGTAAATGTTTTCAGTTCTCTCGATTGTTTCCCTATGCCGCCACCATATTAAAAAGTGCTCGGTTGTTGTTTCGCGTTAAAAAGAAATGAAAGTAGAAATGAATATGACATGTCACACACGTGTCGTCGAACGTGGCCTGCAATTGGGCAAGTCAGTAGAGAAACTATTATGACTTGTCATCAATTATTGATTTAGTCAACATACTATCAAAAATCGACCAAAAACAATTTTTTCTTTTTCATGCACATTTATAAAAAAGGTAAGCCAGAGTACTGAGTAACGTATGTTGACAAATTTCCAACTGGGTATGAGTTTATGCTTATAAACCGTTTTATTATTATATTTGTATTTTATAACTAGCATGTCGATGTAATTACTGTCAATTTTCAATTAGCATTACTAATATTATCCACACGCTATCGCTATATTACACATGTACCAACAGACGACAATATAAAAAAAACTTCATATACATGAGAAGCAAAAATTATTCTCTAATATACGAAGAGCTTTTCTAAGCATATGGTATGAACACAATATAAAAGTGCAAAAAACTAGCGCAATATAAACAGGAAAATAATCGAATCGACAGCAAAGGAGCAAAGTTTTGTATTATTTTTTATTTATATAAAAGCTTTAAAATGGAACAAACTCAAAAATAGCTCGTAATTGAATTTTAAGCTCTATGGATTTTAAAGACATCCTGTGGATCTGCTTTATTTTATCTAGTTTGGTTGTGATTTCGTAGAAATGAAATCAGATCATTTTCGCCTTACAATATAATTTCAAGCGCGCATAATTTCTTTTATGGTTTTCACGCGATTTTGCGATGTCAATCACACGCTCCAAATTACAATATTTACCTACATCAAAGCAGTTTATTTATAGCAGAATATCACGTATTCAATTACTATAAATTAATTTCCAATTAAATGATAACCGCGTTTTCACTGTCTTCACAACCTTATATCTACATATACATTCATAATATACCTGGATACATTCATAATATCAGCAAAAAACCAGGTTCATGGTGCATGCAAATATCATCAAGTACCGTTGTTATTGCCATTTAATGATTCTTTATTTAGTGTCACCTTATAAACAATCAAAAATTAATTAGGTTTTTTTTAATGTGCTTTTCGTTGTTGAGTCACACGAAAACATGGAAAATCTAATTTCTCTTTAAAACACTCGTATAAACTCGTGTGCGAATGCGAGGTGGCACTCTGTGTAGATGAAAATTTTATGCGTGTGATAAAACACGTCAAACATGAAAAAATTTGTTGTCTCGGCTTTTGTGTATACTACACCGAAAGTCGCACACACCCCACACGACAAGAACAAATTTTTTTAATTTTTTTAAACTTTATGATTAATACAAAGTAGAAAAGTTCTGTTTTGCTTTTGTTGTTTTTTATCGCTGTTTGTTGTTTAGAAAACGAACGATGGTGGTATGGTTAGAGCTTGTGTAAGATGGAATGATATAGTGTTTAGAACACGGGGTCGTTATATACAGACAACATTTTTTTGATGTGATTAGATAATAAATTGGAATTTATTAGGTGAAAATACAAATAAAGCTTTTGGTTTTTCTTAAACAAAATTTTTTGTTTTCTTTTGAACAAAGATTAGAAAATATGAAAGCTTTTAATATGTCAATTTAACAACAACAAAAATATAAGCTCTTTGGATTTATGGTAAACATTTGTTTATTGCTTTTGGCATATGTGTGACGTATATTGAATGAGACAACATTTTCTATTCTTTTGTACAAATTTTGTAAATTTGTTAGATTACGAATTTAAATAAATATAGGGGGCGAGGTAGATGATGTTCTGTCAATGTGTTTATCAATTTTAACAGAAAAACCAGGGGCGAGATCATAAACGCCACACTGAAATTTTAGACGGTGCTCAAATTGTATATGAAAAAAAACTAACGCTTTTATTCTGTTGTTAGAAAAAAAGCTTACAAATCCGGCCGGTACTATTAACCTAATGAACCATTTTGAATTTGTATGGCTTGCAATTTGTATATTTTGTGAAACAGTGAAATAAACCCGGTAAAATTGTGGTTGTTTCCCTTATAAAATGTCACTACCGTCTAAAATTTCCGTCCGACGTTCATAATTCCATCCCAACGGTGTTGATTAAATATATAAACTTAAATTGAAATTCTGCGACAAAATATAATTTACTTGCAACAAGAAAAATGTATTGGCTCATAGGTAGAGGCTCTGAGCTTACAATACACAACAAGCTGCTGCTATATCGGCAAATACTGAAGCCGATATCGACCTACGATATTCAACTCTGGGGATTTACTAAGCAAACAAACGCCAAAATGATACAGACGATTCAAAACAAGGTTCTCCGTAGCATCATAAATGCTCCGTGATACACAAGAAATGAAGACTTTCACAAGGACTTACAGATGGAATACATCAAAGATGAAATAAAAAAGCATGCAGCCAAACACGAAATAAGGCTCCAGTAACATGGACACCCCTATATTCGCCATATGATACATAGCCCTGTCGTTAAAAAAGGACTTCAAAGAACGAGGCCACTTGTTAGGTTTAATTAATTTTGAGACTAACCATTGGGTTTCACCCCAACAAATTAGAATTGTTTAAGAAATGTAAAATTTGAAAGAAAAATTGCTAAATGAGCAGTTGTAATTAATAAAGGAAAGAAAAAACTTGCAACAAGTTAATGTTGTGCAGTCTGAGATTTGTCGGACTACCAGGCCTTTAATTTAAATTGCAAATTCTGAACCGAACTAACTATAGTAAAGGTTCTGACAAACTAAAAATGACAAAAAACTTTACAACAGCTCACAAAGTGTAAACCTACACTTTTTCAAAAATACTTGTTTTGTAAACCGAAATAAAATGCTAATAAAAATAAATTCACGATGGCAAGCTAATTTAGCCACAACAATAAGCCATAACCTTTCAATATATTTTCAAAAAACCAGCATATTTATGCGGTGGGCAGCTCTAGATTATTTCAATTTTAAAATTTTGCTATAGTAATAAGTGTAGTGGAGGTTCGAAGGTCAATGACAAGGCATCGTAGAGATGTATACGCATAACGGTATATGAAATCATGTTAATTAGGCAATTCTTAATGTTTTCTAGAAGCCAACATATTTATGCGATGAGGCAGTCATAGATTTTTTCAGTTTTCAAAATTTTGCTATAGTAAAAAGTGTAGTGGAGGTTTGAAGGTCAATAACAAGGCATCGTAGAGATGTCTACGCTTAACGGTATATGGGATTATGTTAATTAGGCAATTCTTAATGTTTTCTAGAAGCCAACATATTTATGCGATGGGGCAGACATAGATTTTTTCCATTTTTAAAATTTTACTATAGTAAAAAGTGTAGTGGAGGTTCGAAGGTCAATGACAAGGCATCGTTGAGATTTCTTCGCTTAACAGTGTATAGGATCATGTTAATTAGACAATTCTTAATGTTTTTTAGAAGCCAACATATTTATGCGTTGGGGCAGTCATAGATTTTTTTAAACTTTTAAATTTTGCTATAGTAAAAAGTGTAGTGGAGGTTCGAAGGTCAATGACAAGACATCGTAGAGATGTCTACGCTTAAGAGTGTACAGGATCATGTTAATTAGACAATTCTTAATGTTTTTTAGAAGCCAACATATTTATGCGTAGGGGGATACTCCCCCAAGTAAATTATTTGATTTTCTAATGGGTCTAACAGGGTGTTCCATGAGATTTAAAAATATAATTTTTTATTGCTAGACCAAACGAAATGTCTCTACTAAGTAATATGATTTTGTAATGAATCTGACAGGGTCTTCAATGAGATTTAAAAATATGACTTTTTATTGGGCCTTAGGTACGTTCCAAAGTCATTCTAAGTATTTTCTAAGCATTTAGCATGGGTTTCAATGGTATTGGTGCACCGCTTAGACCCGATGGATCTGATAGATGTTTATTCAAATTTTTGATCTCATGTAATATCCTTTCAAGTCCAATAAAAAACTATGTAACTTACTATAGACACTTTTTGGGTATAAGCACTCCACAAATGTCACGGAAGTAAATGCTTAGAAAATATTAGCAATGATTTTGAATGTATCTAAGATCTCCATTTCGGATAAGATTGTAATTCGTTGAAATTGCGTAATATAAATTCGTCAATACCATTAAAATCATTTTGTTGTTGTTGTATTTTCAGGATTTGTTTAGATAAACTTTTGTTTTTGTTTTGTTGTTTTGCTAATAAAACTTGAATTCTAAAATTGTAGATATGATTTGAAAAGTTTGAATTTGCAGTTAAAAACCTACAGAATTTACGAAAAACGAACAAAACAACTATTAACTTTGGCTAGTTTTGAAACAAAAATCTTAATTTGGTCAAAATTCGGCATCTCTACAGTCCAGACGTTGTGGCCTATGGTTTTCTACAGATCGAACGGTACACTAAAATTTTAGTGAACGTTACTCGATTCTGGTGAACCATTTATTTATTTATTCAGCATAAAGGATAAAGCATAGCTTTTCTATCCATACAATTTAGTAATGAAAAGTATACAAAAAATAAACTAAAACATGAATTAAAATGTATTTTTAATAATATCAAACAATAATTTTTTAAATTTAGTAAAAGGCTTCACACGTCTAATCTCAATCGGAACCTCATTCCATAGTGTAATAGAGACAAACAGAGGCGATTTGTTGTAAATATTTGAACGGTTGACATTTTATTTTCTCATATAGATATGAAGGAACACGATTATTAATGAATTTATATAACAGTAATAACACTCTAAAGTAAAAGAATTGAATTGACATACCTGATTAACAGTTGTATCATGCGTTCTGGATTTCAGGAAATCCAGAACGCATGATACAACTGTTAATCAGGTATGTCAATGGTGATACTACACATTTTAAATTTACTTTATCGTGACTGGATGATAAGATATACGGATTTGGAAATATCTAATTCACTTATGCTGCAAAAGGAGAGAGAATTATGCATGCCTGTGCACTCCATACCCTGCAATGGAATAACTACCGATGATTGGGGTACATTGAAAAAATAAATGTTGATAATTGAAGAGTCAAAGTCAGTAGAAACACCAGACCTACTAGTCCCTAATCCAGTATGGTTAAAATTACTCCAAATTCGTTTCATGGTTAATTTACTATTTCCAAAAAAATATTTTTGTTTGGAAATCCTTATCAAGCTAGTTACCCTATTGCGTTCTTTACGATATAATTCTAGGTTCCTCATATCGCCTGTTCTTTTGTACTTTGCACACGCATGATCTCTCGCAAGCATACTTTCAGCAATGTTACAATTAAACCATGGGGCAGCCGATTGGCAATTAACTACTTTTTTAGTTGGCACACAATTGTCATGAATATAATACAGGCAATCATAAAAGGATTTGAAGGGGGAATTGACATTATCAGACGCATGCAGAAAGCTCCAGTTAATACCAGAAAAGTAATTCATTATATTTTCAGAATCTAACTGACTATAGTCATAAGCAAAGTGTGTTGACTAGGCGCCAATACCCTAAAGTATTCTGACTCTGGGAGAATGTATTGTATCAAGCCATGTACGGTTATTAGTAGGTGAGAACGGGACTGAAACTAACCATCCTATTGTTAATATTTAGTATATACAATTTTTTAACAAATTTAGGTTTTTTCTACCGCCTATCCTAGAGATACCCACAGGATGTAATACCACTCATATTTTCTACCGATACACAATTTCTACCGATATAGTGATTGGCATCCGATTCTAATGAACTTTGCTATTTCTATTGATAATATACTATTCATGTTTTAATTTGTGCTGTCATTACCAGAGATATTCACGGAATCTCTTCTACACTTTTCGACAGCTTATAATTATTGTCTGTCTATGGAGCGAACATAGGCCATTTGTAATGAACCTAACAACGGTTTTTGGAATTTTGAAATTAAGTGATTTTCAAAAATTATTCATATTTCCTTCTGGAAGATTTTAGCAATTTCTCCAATTGGGTTTTTAATTGACATGTCCAATCGACGAACCCGTTATAATCGATTTATTTAAACATTTGAAAAACTATATGTGTCGAAGTTTTTAGTAGTCATCCAGAATCGGCAAATAAATTAGAACTCGATGTAGATATATTCATCTTATAATCAACAAGAACACACCTGGATGTGAATAGCCGCATTTCCCGCAATAAATCTAAAATCACAAAAATAATTTATATAAAAAAAATATTTTTTGGACATTTCTAAATTCTGTAAAAATCACAAAATCCGTCAGAGTTCCGCTCTTTCTGGCCACTTATTTACAATTTACATAACCATTCCTTGATAGTGGTCGGATTACCTACAACAACTATAGTTTTCCGATGTATAAATAAATCGATTAAAACGGGTTCGTCGCTTGTTTGGGAATATCAACTTAAAATCTATAATTGGAGAAATAGCTAAAACCTTGTAGAAAGAAATAACAATAAACAAACAATTTTTTCAAAACCACTTAAGAGAGTTCTTTACCAAATTAAATTTTTTGTTGAACCTACCCTAAAAATTAAATTTCAATATGTCTATTAATACAGTTTTTCTTTGCCATTTGAACCTACCTAATAAAGAAAATTCCCTAGTTATATACCAAACAATCCCTGGCCCTCTATCTGCATTTCCAAAAAAATTTCGATCCAAATTTCGAGAAAAGGAAAAACTAAGCACGAGTTTTCCATACTACTATGCTTATCGAACCTGTACAACTTATCCTTACTTTAGTATGTAGAACACTCTTGACTTTAAAATTTCAAAAATCATTTTTAACTCATTACAATTGACAAATATTCGCCTCATAGATAAAAAATATTATATGCTGTCGAAAAATCTAGACAAAATTGCGGGAACGTTTCTGGTAATGGCAGCACAAATGATAACATGAATCCTTACTATTAGACAGAGCAAAGTTCATTAGAATCGGATGCCAATCATTGTAACGGTAGAAGTACAAAAGTTATAATGGTTCAAAAATGTGAGTGAAAACCTGTGAATATCTCTAAATTTGTAAAAAAAAAACTAATATTTTATTATTTTTTAATTATATTAACTGGAAAAAGCCTATGTATAATAAAAATAATTTATTTTATTTTATATGCCGACGTTTCGAACAACAATCTTGTTCGTCTTCAGGGCGATGATATATTTATATAATTTTTTTATATATAACCAAAAATAATTTTTATAAAAATATGCTTCAAAATTAATCAACAAAATGAAAAAAAAACTTACAATAACCATTTAAATATAAACTATTTAGAAAAATTCTATACAAAAAATATAATTTAATCGCAAAAATCACAAAAAAAGAAAAAGAAAAGACCGTTTGTAAACAAAAAACTAGTATAAACAATATTTTAATATACAAAAGCAGTATTGATACAATCAAGGCAAAAAAAAATACTTTGGAAATTGTGTGCGTAAAAATGCGTATAAAATTTGACAAGACGTATTATGAAAACCATAAATAGAAGATGCATACAAAAATGTAGATATAGATAAAAATCAAAAAACATAAAAAAGATACAGATTTATAATAAAATAAATTTATTAAAATAACATCAACCACAATATTTATAAAAAATGATTGTATGTGTTTTGCAAATAATTGCAATCAGATTGTTTGTTGATGTTATTTGTCGTACCCTTTATATGCAACATTTCCAAAACACGCCTAATAGAACCATTAGATTCATTTTCTATAATTTGAACATTGTCCAAAAACACATTATGGTTTGTTTCAAATAAATGCACCGATAAAGCATTAATACTTTCACGATTGACTTTTTTAAGTTTAATTTTTTTGGCATCTATTTTATGTTGTTTAAATCGGCTACTCAACAATTGTGTAGTTTGTCCAATATAAGTTTTTTCACGTTCACAAATCACTTTATAAACAACGTCTCTTTTGTCGCTTAGTGCTGTTTTATCTTTTATAATTGAAAAATAGAAGTTCCATGATTCTTATATGATTTACCAACAATTCTGAAATCGAATTTATTTAAACAATAACTAATATTTTCAAAAAGTGATTTAACATAAGGAATTGAAATATATTTTTTAGTTATATTATTTAACAATGGTAGATTTACGTCAGATTGGCCAAAATTTATTTGTGAATTTGTATAAACAGTATTTATTATAGGTTAATGAATGAATTTGGATAGTTATTTTTGATAAGAACATTCTTTAAAAGTCGAAAATTGTCAAAATGAAAAATTGGGTCAGACAGTTGCATAATTTTTTGAGATAATAATTTAACTGTATTTCGTTTATAAGCCAAAGGAAGATGTGAATGAAAATTTAGATATCTACCTGACCAAGTGTTTTTATGGTACCAATCTGTCGAAAGGGAACCATCACTGTTATGTAATACAAGTAAATCTAAAAAAGGTAAACAATTATTAGATTCCAATTCAATCGTAAATTTAATTTTGTCATTAACTGAATTAAATGCATCGAAAAAATTATTAATTTGATCAACCGGAACAGCAGTTATGATGTCATCAACATATCTAAAGAAAAATGCCGGAGAGAAATTAAGTGCACTCAAAACACTACTCTCAATATATTCCATAACTAGGTCTGCCACGGCAGGACTGGTGGGTGATCCCATCGGAGGACGATTTGTAAATCTTAGATGACTGCCTTAGTTTGAAACAAATTCTGTTTATTTGTCGCATCAAAATTTCAAGTGATAGAAATTGTCGTTCCAAGTGATAACAGTCGCAAGAAAATATTTATAAAGCAGCGTACTAAGATTTAAAAAAATTTCACTGCGTGTTTTGTAAAAAATTATTTGGACACCAAGAAAATCCATAGTGCCGTCGCATGAAGTGATACGACTAAGGGAATAAAGGCCATAAAGTTAAAATCAATTCAACTTTTGGTTGTTCCTAACTTGGCAACCATTAAATGCAAAACGTTACTAAGAATAATAGGCGGGGCGCACTATGGCAAATATTTTGCTCTAGATAATCCTATAATATTATCACAAGTTCACCGATGGGAATCATTTGGTCAACTGTTATTGAGGATTGACCATTAGTTGTTTTTTCGTTTAGCCAACCCTACGAGTCGATTTATTACGAAAATCCGTTAAAAGCTCACCTTTCCATCAGATTCGGACTGCTGGACTTTGGAAAGTTTACCAATATTAAGAATTTCATAAGTCCAGAGATTGGAATTGTTTGACCAACTATCATTAAGGATTGGTCAGTAGTTGTTTTCGTTTGGCCATCTCTGCGTAACGATTTATTTTGAAAATACGATAAATACTCATCTTTCCGCACGATTCGAAGTGTTCAGGTCTGGAAAGTTGACCAATACTAATAATTTTATGAGTCTAACCATCGAAATAATTTGCTCAATTGTCAATGAATGGTCACTAGTTGTTTTCGTTTGCTCAATCCTATGTAACGACTTATTGCAAAAATTTCACTAATGTAGTAAATCCAGCGATTAGAGTCGTTTGGTGAACTATCATTGCGGATTGGTCACTATATGTGTTCATTTGGTGAACCTTACCTAAAAATTTATTGCGAGAATTAGATCTATGAACAAACAAAAACAATCGATTAATCCTCAAGTACAGTTGACCAACCGATTCCATTCATTGGATTTATAAAATTATTAGTATTGGTCAACTTTCCAGGAACAGTCCGAATCGTGACAACAACTAGTGACGAATCTTCAATGACAGATTACCAAACGATTCAAATCTTTTGATTCGCAAATATCGTCATAATGCATTCTCGTCAATTATTCTTAATAATCTTTTGCATTGAATTGTTATGCCAAGTTATGGACAACCAAAAATTGAATTGATTTTAACTTTATGTCTTCTATTTATTAAGCGACGAACCTGATTTTATGGAAATAATACAATTTTGATTTCGTTTTTTTCGGAATAAAAATAATCCATTGGTGACCAAATGCAAAAATGTGCTAACCAATTCTGATCTTACGATTACCTTACAAAGTTTAATCATAACGGTATGATTGTTTTACTATGAGGTGCTGCCCGGGAAATTTATTTTTTTATTTATTTACCGTTTAATCGTAAGTGACCAAACGTTCAATATTTGTGACCAATCCCGACCAAACGATTTCAATCATCATTTTTATCAAACCTTTGTATGGGGTGCGAAAAAGGTGGAGCTGTAACTTTTCAATAATTTTTAAGCACAAACTTCATTATCATAGCTATCGCTCCACTGATTTATTATTCTTGAAATTTGCATAATTTATAATCCTAAAATCATCGCTGAAATTTAGCTGTTATGTTGGCATCACTACATGGTAGCCGTGGCGTTTATTGCTTCGTAGAAAATAAATAATTTGTTTTTCCAGTTAAACTTCCCTCTTTTTCCATTATCGATTTTCATAAAATAGACTTATTTACTAATGATTTCTTTCGTAAATCTTAATAATGCCTGCCGCATTACTTGAAAGCATTATATGTTGATGATACATCTTCAAGTAATAGAGTTCCATCATCATAAAAATGTCTATTTATATCATCATCTTCATAATAATTTCTTTCCTTGTGTCGTCCGTAACATCTGCTTGAGTTGTTTTTTTACACAAATATAATCCTAAATATAGCTAAGTGTATTGCGTAATAATCACGAACTATATTTTATGTACCTAAACCCTAATACATCGCATTTTCCATTGAGGTTGCCAGGACTAACTGTCGGTGTCAGTACATATTGATGAAATAAATCGAAATCAGCAAATAAAACATATTTGGTTCACTATAAGGAAGTTAGGCTGTAATACGTAAGCTAATCGATTAAATTGCTCAAATTTTACAAAAATCGCTTCACTTGCTCCAAAATATGGAAGGTGTAGGTAAGTATTTTACACAAAAGCCTCACACGAGCTTTCTTTGATATCGGGAATGTCAATGAAATAAAATTAAAATCTCCCCATGTTTTCGAATGTATTCTACTAAAAATCCTGTGTGACATTTTTGTATGCGAATATATGTAACTAAAACTGAAATTCGCTATATCAACCGATTTAGACAACAAAATGAACTTTTGTTATAGTTAACAAATAAAACTGTAAAAAAAAATATAAAAAATTCGTGTCATCACAAAATTATTCAGAACGCAAAACTATGGCAAAAAATAAATACAAATCTCCCTCCATTCTTGTGCGTGGTTGATGAAGCAATTCAGCATAAAATTTACGTTGCCCTTTTATAAATACGTACTTATGTATATAGGTTGGCGCTGCGTTCGTGGATAGTACTGTACTAAAAGAGAAGCAAATAGCGCTAAGCTTTAAGCTCAGTTTCGTTACAATGTAAATTTATCGTGGAGAACACGATCTGATTTTTTTGCTGTTATATTACGCGTAATAAAATTCTCCCATCCTGTTTTGAATTTTAGGCTAGCTTTACACACACATATATACACATCTAAAAAATGTTTAGGAAAATTCAATGGAAAAACTTCTCGTATTCAATTTATGGAAATGAATTTTTTTTCGGGATAATAAAATTCAAGTTAATGGACAAGAAACGTTTGGTGGGTGGATTTTAATAAATTTTATTGTAGTACCAAATTTTTATTTTCGTGTTTAGATAGAATTTCGATGAATGTTCACGTCCACCAAAAAATAATAATAATTCATTTCACGTACTTTGTATGGAAACTTTTGCTCTACATTCAAGCTAATCAACCACATAAATTATTAACACCGCACAAACATAATTAAAATGTCTATCATATTACCAATTTGTTTTTTAAGGCTGCCTCTTGCTCTTGATATTTTCCACGGAAAAAAAATATAAGTAGAATCTCCTAAAGAATATAAACTACGGAATTAATATGAAATGAATTTTGATTGTGGGTTGATGTAAAAGTTTAAAATTCAACGTTATTACAATCCTGATGATAGCAATTTTATCGCAACCTGATTAAAATTTGCTTTGGTACATTAACATAGATAACGGATATTAAAAAATGAGAAAAGATGATTTTATTGTACTGAAACACATACAAAACAGCTTTCCTATGGGTGCTGAATGTTAAACGAGAAATTATATGTAAGAACTTTACTTTTACAAAAACGGATTTCTATATATTGTAATTATAAAATGTTTACCCCTCGGGCTATTGTTATCTCCATCAAGAGAATTTTCTAATGCTATATATTTATGAATCTGAAGATTTGGATGACGTTCACAGTAATGTAAATAACTTAGAGATTTCTTCCATTGCTCACCTGGATTTTTACAGATTTTCCATTCGCTATATCGCCGAAGCAAAAAATACTTTTAAAAAAAATCTTTGTGTGTGCAGACTTAATGTTTGCGTGCTCCCTACAGCTCAGACGTTTTATCTGTTCGGGGTGAAACTTCATTTATAAGCTATCTTCAAAGATTCTAAATTGAATTTTGAACAATATCGGCCCAGCTCAACTTTCCAAAAATTTACTGGAAATGACGATTTTTGACAGAAAAAAACTGCTTTTCAACAAAAGTTCAACCCAGAAGGATTTATTGATCGGTATGAAACTTCGTATTTAAGCTTTTTCTACACATTGGGTGATCCCAGTGACTTTTAGTCTAAATCAGTTTTCATCGGAGAGTTTTCGTTATTTGCAAATATTTTGTAAAGTATTTCAATGAACTATTTCCTAAACTATTCTAAAAATTAAAATTAGGAAGGTTTAGGATAAGCTTCACACTTGTGAAAGTTTAGGAAATACTTCACTATCATCGTAGTATAAGCAATTTTCCATAAAAAATGTCCATGTCCTATAAAACTCCAACCAAATAATAAGTGTAAATTCGAGATAATAATAATCTAATCCAACCGAAAATGATCATCTCTTGAAAAGTTGTAGGGGCTTAGGGTGTTTAGTACGTCCAATTCGCAATTCGATAAACTTACGTAGTAAGCGATTTTCCATAAAATTTTCCTATGTCCTAGAACACCCTCACCAAATACTGATTAAACATACGAGATACTGAGGATCTAATCTAACCGAAAACCATAATCCCATGGAAAGTTATAGGGGCTAGGGGGTGTTAGTATTCTCATTTCGCAATACGATAAACAACGTACGTAGTAAGCGATTTTCCATAAAAAATTTCCATGTCCTAGAACACCTCCACCAAATAATGATTGTACATTCGAGATAATAAGGATCCAGTCTAACCGAAAATTATCATCCCTTGAAAAGTAATAGGGCCTAAGGGTGTTAGTATTCTCATTTCGCAATACGACAAACTACGTACATTATAAGCGTTTTTCCATAAAAATGTTCCATGTCCTAGGAAAACCCCCACCAAATACTAAGTGTACATTCGAGATAATAAGGATCTAATCTAATGGAAAATCATCATCCCTTGTAAAGTTGTAGGGGCTGAGGGTGTTTAGCACGTCCAATCCGCAATTCAATAAGCTAACGTTGCAAGCAATTTTCCATAAAATTTTCCCATGTCCTAGAAAACCCCCACCAAATACTGATAAACATTCGAGATACTGAGGATCTAATCTAACCGAAAATAATCATCCCTTGAAAAGTTATAAGGGCCAAAGGTATTAGTATTCTCATTTCACAATACGATAAACTACGTACGATCTAAAATCACTTACAATGTAAGTTTATCGAATTGCGAGTCTCTACAAATTTTCAAGGGATGATGATTTTCGGTTGGATTTTATTATTTTTATCTCGAATTTACACTTAGTATTTGGTGAGGGGTTTTAATCGATTTAAAAATTTCACTGCCAAACAAACCAAAAGCCGGCTGCCACCAATATTCGTCAAGAGGCATTTGAAATGATGAAGTCAGTCTATATGATGACCGGAAAACAAAACAAAACTCATCGCGCGATGACTACGTGGTGTTTGGTGAACTTGTGGGTCGGAAAATACGAAATTTAAAAACACATTACGCAAAATCTACTGCACAGCTTTTAATGAACAATATATTGTACGACGCAGATTTAGGAAAATATGATGTACCTATAATCACATATAGCAGCCCATTATAATCATCAAGTCCCACGCCATCAGCTATTTCAATTAACTCGTTTGATGAAATTGCCATTTGTTATCAACAATTACTGAATAAAGAGTTTAACACTAGCGCTCGTCAAGAAGAAGTGGTATATCAGATTGTAGAGGAACCTTTGGCCTGAACTCCAAAAATGACTAACAAGAATTGGATATTGTACATTGAAAACCCTTGTTTAGTTTGCCTACTTTTGCTAATTAAAGGGTGGTTAAATTTTAAGGGCCGACGTTGAATGTGAACCACACCTAAACGTCAAGTTTTTTTCTGCATTTAATTTGACATTTCTCAATTTCAGACTAATTCAATTTGAACCATGGAAAGATACACAATCGACCAACGCGTTAAAGTTATTCAGACATATTATGAAAATTTTCGTAGAAAATCATCTTCAGTGATGAGGAACATTTTCACCTCAGTGGATTCGTCAATAAGCAGAATTGCGGCATTTGGGCGAATCATAATCCAAGAGTGTGAATGGTGTTCGCTATCGTGAGATGATAACGAACTTTTTATGGCCCGAATTGGAAGATATAGATGTGGACGATATGTGGTTTCAACAGGACGATACCACTTGCCACACAGCTAACGAAACAATGGCTCTTTTGCGCGACAAATTCAATGGCCGTGTTATCTCACGTGGTGGCGATGTCAATTAGCCGCCAAGATCATGTGATTTGACACCGTTGGACTTCTTTCTTTGGGGTTATTTGAAAGAAAAGGTGTATTTCGATAAGCCAGCAACAATTCAAGAGCTAAAGGATGGGATAATTTGGCACATTAACGGCATAGAACCTCAATTATGCCTAAGCGTCATCGAAATTTTGAACCATCGGGTGGAAGTGTGCCGCCGAGGTCGCGGCGGTCATTTGGCCGATATTTTGTTCCATACATAATTGAACCAAACCATGTTATCATAATAAAAATAATTGACAATAATTTCCTACATAATTTGTGTTTTATTCAAAATCAACATCGGCCCTTAAAATTTAACCTTATAATTTACCTTTATAATTATCAGATCCTGTTAATATGGAGAACAACAAATGTTGGAGAACATCATATATGGCTTCACATACTTCCGGTATGATCCTTGATACAGAAGAAGTTGAAACTGAATACATATTTTAAAGATTGAAAACTGTCTCTAGTGGCCAAGTATCTCAAAGTTAATGCCAGACGATCCGTCACTGAAATTGCATCCCGGTAATTTGTATTTTTCTTGGCGATTTTTGGTCCCAGCATATTAATTAAAAATTCGAAATCGGTACTTGACATTCTAGTAAAATTTCGGAAAGATGATCTCAATTCTCCGTTTAATCCTATGTCGTCAGTACTTAAATCACATAACAATTCTTCTGTGCCGTAATTGACTCTCCGTTTTAATAAAGAACTAACCCAATATATCGGTTTACGTTTTCGGGCCTCACTAATTAAAAAAAATCCACAACTAAAAACAAATGTCTCGTCGTCATCTGACATTTTTGCAAACTTGAACATACGGATACACAGAACAAACACTCAATAAATAGAACAAACAAATCTTATGGAACAGTTTGTTTTGAAAAAAGGAAACTGTTTGTAAAAAACAAAACATGTTTTTGTTTTGCTTTCTGAAAACAGAACTGTTTTAAAAATTGTTCGTTTGGTGGAAACCCGGTATAAGATAACGGCCAGCCATAAACATGATCACTAAAAAAATTGAAAACATGAACAGTCCAAGTAAATGTTGGTCTTTTAATTGGAAAAGCTATAATGAAATGAATCGATACACCGCTCGAGTATAAGAAGGATACGCTAATAAATTGGATGGTTGAGCAATACACTAAAATATTATAATTCCGTATATAATATTTTAGTGTATTGCAATTTTTCATGAACTGCATTATCACGAACTGCATTATTTATTTATTTATTGATTAATTGATTAGAATGTACGGCCAAGACTAAGCAGGGATCCCGGATACGCCGGGCCTACACCCCTTTTACATATAACTATATGGAGGGATAGGAAAAGTCATTAGATATGATAGAATTGACTTACAGTCACCTAAGTAGTCAATAGTTGGTAAAGCACAAGACGGCACAATAAATTTTGTTTTCTGTGGCTCTATTCTGGCAATTCCCCGGGAATAAGAAATAATTTTTTAGTTGTTGCAGTTATTCCCCAAAGATTTTGACCAAATTGTTTATTCCCAATTTGCTGAAAGTCTATTCTGGTGAATTGGGAATAAATCTACGGGAAAAAAAT
Source organism: Nephrotoma guestfalica (assembly GCA_963691935.1). NCBI lineage: Eukaryota > Metazoa > Arthropoda > Insecta > Diptera > Tipulidae > Nephrotoma > Nephrotoma guestfalica. The sequence goes on from OY829914.1 coordinate 111,137,556, forward strand.
AATTTACTTTGTGCGCTTACCATGCGATTTAATCAAATCAAGTAAAAATTAAATTACAAAATAATATTAAAATGTCCCGAAAATTATTGCCTTTCATTGAAGACGACGAAAAACAAGTGGTTGTATAGGTATGGATCGCACTGTATTTATTAAGACCACCTTTCGACATCTTATATTCAATTTATAATAGAAAACGTATTTATAGTTGACTGTAATCGTGAATACCACCTTGCACCTTACTGTAATAATTAATTTATAAGAACGAAGCCTTAGATGAATCTCTTTATCAGGATAAACTTTATGCATTTTTCCTGTTAGCAATTCTCATTCCATATCACGATTGCGTTTCTTTGAATTTTGAAAAACAAAATCTTTTTTTTTCGAAATCTTATCCATTTCGTAAATAAAAGTTGAAGCCTTACTTACAATCATAATACGAGTATGTACGTATACGCAATGTTTGGCTATTTGCTTTGGGCTACAGTTATTTGTATCTGGTTTGGAGAGAATCGTGTGTTGTCAACAAAACCAACAAATTTATAGAACTTCAAGAAATGAAACCTTTTTTTTATAAGCATTTGTCGTTTACAATCTTTTGTTCTGTTAGATTAAACTCAAAAACTTTAAACTCTTGAGACAAGGTTATTGAAATACTTCAGAAAACAAATAAATCAAACCTTTTTGTAGATGAAATTTCTAGGGTTATCGAATTCAGAAGCTTTTCTTAAATTCCGAAAAATTTATAATATTTTGTGTACCATTCTAAATTATCAAATCTTTAAAAGCTATCGAAGATAAAATACGTTTTACCCGTAGCAATGTGGAAGAATAATTGTCGATCCTTAATTTATCCTCACACTTAAATTTTTTTTCGATCACAGATTTAATAACCAGCTATATCTAAAACTCCTAATTTATTTAGCGTTTATTCATTTTGATGCATTAATTAATTTTTGATGTTGAGTATTTTGAACGTGAAATCGCAACACCTTCGTTTAAAAGCAATGGGGGCTAATCTCATAAAAGCTGGTTTACGATTTGTTTTTATTATCACATTAATTTTGAATATTTTATGTTTAACCATGGCAACTTGGGAATTAGTAGCTGCTACCCTCTGATCTGCGGTGCAAGTTAATGATAACAACTAAAAAGTTGTTTTAATACATTCAGAACTTTGAATGTGTTTTTGGAATTTTTTGTCGCTCGTTGAACCCAACTATTTCCTAATAGACTGATACCAAATTAACCAAATATCAGTTTTAGATTAGGGTTAAATTAAGGGTTTTCTATTCCCAATTCTGGCTGATATGGAGTATGCCACCAGTGAATCCTGGTCTTATCAGGTTATATACTTCTAGTCTAAGCATTGTGGCTAGAAAACTACGACTTTTTCTTACATAGATGATCTACTTTAACAAACTTTGTGCATAATTTACATGCAATGGACAGATAAAGCCGTTCTAAGAGAAATCCTGACCAATTCTGGAGGAGAACTAAATTGATTTTGGCATGCACAGTTTTGCACAATTAAACTAAAGCTAAACATATGCTCTAATGATTAAACGGATCTATGGGATTTCTGGTGTGATAATCGCGTCAGAAATTCCACATTATCTCCCAAAATACATTTTGCACAAATTTTACCGTTAGACACACAAAACTGCACAATCAAACACTAACCGACAAAATAAGATAATCTTCGGATTTCCAAAATGGGATTTCTGGCGTGACTCAGACGAATTGTGGGTGAAGTTTAAAAAAATGTTCATGATAAATGTAAAGTTGTACAGATTTTATTTCAATTTGGATTTTATGATTCGGGAATTCTTACAATATGTTTTGGATTTTACATTTACTGAGTGAAACTCGGCCATTTCGTAATCGTTAATATTAAAAGGTAATTATTCAGGAATTTTGTTCAACGTTTTTCTTTCAACGCATATTTGGACGATTTTCGAATGGGACCGGATTGGAAATATAAAATTATCTTTGGATTAGATTCTGAAATACGACTTAGCTGTACCTTGTTAAAGATAGCAGCCAGTCGAAAGTGACAAAATCGATAATGCAGATAATGTCTCAGCTACATCAGCCAAAAGTTAAAAAAATTAAATTAAATTGAAACATCCCCAGCCGAAAGTAATTAACCTAAATAACAAATAAAATTGGAATACCGATATTAATTTATTACTTCCATGCGTACATATTCGCATAAGGCCAAATTTCCAAAAATTCAAAAGGCCTGAAGCGGTTCATTGATGATTATCGCTGAAAATTTTTCCAGGCCAAGTTCCAATTTGAGAGTTCGGGAAAATTTATGGGAATGGAATAAGTTTGGGGTAGAGTCTGATGGGTTTATATGGTGAAATTATCTCTTTCTGAGTTTGTATTGGCCACATAATGTATTCCTGAATATACCGATAATTTCTCAATGAAACGTTTCTTATAATCAGCAGCTGTAAGACAATTATGGACTGGATGCAGAATAATATTTTGGATAATAACTTGAGAAATGATGATAACCAAAACAAAATCCATATCTGTTTTGAACAGCCGAAAGTTGTGGACAAAGAAGTTATAATAATTATCAAGTACTCAAGGGGTTCTGATTATCGTTAAAATGGTTTGCAACATAAGATTTTTCCAGGCAGACACCAATCTTACTATGCAAATTGACTGCCCCTCACAAGTACAATAGATTTTGATTGTGCGATTGTTAAGTTGTGAAAATTTGATTTTCTCCATGTTTTGCCGATAAAATCGTTCGTCATTCGAGATTTTGCCAGCTAGACACCAATTTGATTATGCCGATTCGATGGCCCATTTATTTATTTATGCACGTACTTAATACAACCATAAAAAATTTACAATAATTTTGTTAACCCTACACCCCATTTTGAGTATGCAAGCTCATTTATAATGAGGGGTGCAGTTTAAAATTACCCAGAACCTGAATAACTTGTGAGTCATTAAATTTTTCTCTTTGCATATTCTGTATCTTAATGTTTTTGTGGCTTTGATTTAATCTATGATGACTAGCACTCCCAAATTCCGTGATTATAAATTAAAAACATAATTTCAAAAAGGATCATTCCATAATTATAGGTTTTGTGTGGTTTGAGAAGGTTATAGTGTTGACATTTTAATTTTGCACATGTTTTAATGTTGATAAAATTGTTCATCATTCAAGATTTTACGAATTGGACAACAATCTGACTATGCTAATTTGTCCTATTCATAATTCTTATTTTAAACATTAAATTATGGAAATAATGGGTTGGGAAAAATAAATCCATTATTTTTTCACTAGATGGCTTTAATGACATAAATCCCGTGAGGTATTTCTCAAAGTTCGACATACTTACAAAAATTATTTTGTCATTGTTTTGGTTGATCGATTCAGTTGTGAGTTATAGCGTGTCAAGGATGGAGGTAAACGAAGAGGAAATTCGCTTCAGCTTCAGGCGGCTGAAACTGTGAATGGTGTCTATCGTTCCGATACTGTCACAGCCAATCATGCGCTATTTTAGTTTCGTCGATTCCGTTCCGGTTATTTTGATATCAAAGATGCACGACGCACTGGAAGGCCTATCACCGGAAAAGTCGATAAAATCCTCCAAATTATCTAAGTAGGCCGGCATGCGAGCTGTCGCAGCATCACTCAGAAGACGGAGATCGACCACAAAACAGTTTAAAACCATTTGCATAAGGCGGGTTTTGAAAAGAACCTCGATGTTTGGGTGCCACACGAGTTGACGCAAAAAACTTTAGGGACTGTGTTTCCATCTGCGAATCCTTGGCCAAACGGAATGAAATCGAACCATGTTGGAAGCGAATGGTAGCTTGCAACGAGAAATGGGTTATATATGACATTGTGAAGCGGAAATAATCATGGTCGAAGGCTGGCGGATTGGCCCAAACAATGGCCAAAAAAGGATTGGCGACCAGGAAGGTTTTGCTATGTGTTTGGTGGGATTGGAAAGGAATCATCTACTATGAGCTGCAGCTCAATGGCCAAATGTTCAATTCGGACCTCGAACTGGACGAAACAATCAATGTCGAATGCTCTTGGTAGTGTACAAGTGGCTTTAAGAGAGGCTTGTGAAAACTGGCTACCTCATTTTTTTCTAATAAGGATAAGTCTAAAAAGTAAAAAGTTATCGAAAAATACTGCGCATATTTGACTCAAATCGGATGATTATAGCCATGTTAAATAAAGCCCCAAAATTTATGTAAAATAATGGATTTGTTTTTCCCCATCCTAGGGATTGTCTACCATAGGTAGATTTTGATTATAGTGAGTGGTTCTGGTGAGGTTATAGGAGTAGAATTCTGATTTATCTTCCTGCTTTATTGATAAAATCGTTCATCATTCCAGATTTTACGAAATAGACATCTATCTTGAAATGGGTTGGCCTCTACATGCGGTAGGGCAAACCCAGTTTCATAGAATTTGCCACCATCTGTATGGCATCCCTCGCGGCATTTGTTCCCGCAGCTCAGTCGGTGTAGAGGGAACGGCGTGGGGATGAGGATGCCCAGATAGTAGCCTAGTTAACCGCGATCTGGTGTTTCCTACCCTGGAGTGGGGGAAGAAACAAAAGAAATTATGTCAGCCCATCCCGCTGATGAGTTGACTACGCATGTGTATATTTCATGACTCCTAGTGAGTCATCTCCTACTTAGGCTTCCTTACTGATAATAATTCAGCCACTTTGTTGATGTTAATGCGTTGTGTAACAGATCGGCTCTAACAGAAAGGAAAGGGACAGCCTAGGCCGTATCAGTTCCTGTCTTAAAAAGACCGTTAGAGGAACGATCTATTACTAATTTTTTTTTTTTTTAACTTAGTAGTGACACTTAACAGTAACACTTACCTAGAAATACTTACCGAAAAAAAAATTATAGGTCTCCTGGCCGCCTGCTTGCTTCCACACTGAGCACACTCGGGATATTCACAAAAACAACACCAAAATTTCAAATAAAACTGTTTTTTTTTATTTTATTTTTTTAAATTACTCTACTCAATACTCTTCACAAAAGTTCAAAAACACAAAAAAAAATTTACTAAAACAACAAACAAACTACACTCAAACGAACAAAAACTATGACCACGCGTTGGTCTGAACACTGTCTAACTCACACTTAAAAACAATGTCTCCACGTTGAGACTTTAAACTTACTGACCCCCTTTCAAAATTTTGGTCCGGTATTTATATTGTATTAATTAACTGATTGAGAAAGGAGGGGGAAATTTTTGTACAATTAATGTACTACTCTCTCAGTTAATTAATTTCATTTTCGCAATATTAACAAAATATTGCTATAAACACCGCCCATTTAAAAAGTGTGCTAATTTGCACTTGGGGAATTTATATTGCATGTGTCGCGGAAAGTGCAATTCCTCAATTTCTACATATAGGTAGTTCGATTACCTCCATGTAGAACGTTTACCCTTTGCGCGCACAACACAAAACACATGACTACGCAATCCAACAACAACATAAATATTTACGTTTACTCATTTGTATTTATAATAACTACATTATAGATACATTGAGTGACGTCGGTTGCAATTGGATACATACGTAGATATGAAATATATTTTTTTTTATGTTCGTTGTATTGCAACAACAAACACAAAGAACTAGGTGATTCCCGCATGACTAACTAATTAAAGAATTTTTGTGAAGATGATCTCTTCAAGGTCATGGTGGAACCACTTTGCATAGAGGAAATATTTTGGGAAATGGGTTGATAACGGAATATGATAAGATTCCGTTACAGCGTGGGGAAAACCCAAACCCTGAGATGAAAAGAGATCTCATGCTCTATTTAGGCGGGGAAAATGATTTGGATCAGCTTGAAATAGCTCAACGTGGCGGACGCCCCACACCCTGAGATAGTCTCAAAGCCGGGCAACCTAACTACTTCCTTAATCGCTAAATCTAAATACTATGGGCTATTATTATATATATATATATGTACATATATTTCTTAATTATTTAATTTTGAAAAAAAAAAAAATTTTTGTTTTAAAGAAAATTGAAATTGAAACAATAACTTCTAAAGAATAGCAGTTATGGTGGACATAATTCACTGCAGCTGGCGTTGATGTCATTACCAGTGAGGATCTCTTGATGGTTACCTTTTGTCCAATACGCACGAAATATCACCCATACTCTTGACATCCGACTATTTAATGTTTATCTTGAACCAATTCTTAACTTGGCGCAGCGCAGTGCTGTTAGCACAGTTGTATGATTTTAAGCGTAATAACAGAGATGTTGATGGTTCTGTTGCTTCTGCGGCGCTTAACTAGTTGGGCTCTCTTGGCTGCTCAAATCCCGATCTGGTTATCTCCTGGGACATCAGGTCTAGCTAATCTGAATTTGATCACTCCGGTTGCCTGCATTGCTCGTGGACTAGAGACTTGGTCAATACTGCAAAGGATTTTTGTTGTGCTTGACATATAACGACTTTTCGTTAAACTAACCCATTTACATCGCATAATCGGCTTCATCTATGCTGTGTTTTTTTATTCTAACAATTAGGCAGGACCGTATTTTGGTGTAAAATTGATGTCTAGTCGAACAACAAATATGAATTAATAGTTTTTCACAGGAACTGATTTGTGATATTTTTAAAGCTGTCACCCTCTAGTGCTTTTGACAATTTTATTTGGTCTATTTCGTAATTATTTTAGAAGTTACACCCCAATGGACCTCCTGTTTGCTTTAACGACGGTTCCCACGACAAAAAGACTTATATGTGTTTGGCTCGACATCCGTCAGTGTATATTGCATCTCCATGTGCAGCTGTACAAAGGTGATTTATGATTGCGATCATCGGTGGTCATGCAGTTGAAGAAATTTCTTAGACAGATATGCCTAGTTGCACGTGATTTGGAAATCGTCATCCTTGGAGGTTGATTTAAAGTTTGTACTGCAGCAGATGTAATGAAACGGTTTGGTTGCTTTTGTTGCTGTGATACATTCGTGATGTTTTTGAGTAGTGTGATATTAGTGCGTTTTGATGGTTCTGCTGTTGGTAATTTTGATGTACACTTTCTCCTGGTCTGCTGTGCTGGTTCCTGCTATTCTTAACAATTGATATAAATGCCTTATTGTAAAGTTTAAGATTATCAAATAATTAGTTGAATCTTTTTTTATGAATTTTAAACTTAACTATATTAAACTTAACAGCAAATGGCGCTACCTCAATCCCACTTTGCTAACTTATCTGGATAGGGTTGAGCCAACCTCATCCTTTCTTTAAACTAAACACTAAACTTAATATTCTTATTAACTAATGACGCGGGTATACATAATATCGCGCGGGGTATACCAACCTTCACCTTACCGTTACATCATCTATGTACATGCCCAACTATACATAGATGGTCTAATGGGAAAGTGGATGAAGTACGCATTTGGGTTTTATGCGGCGGCGCTTCCAATTTTGATGTAGAGTCATCGCTAGAACTTTAAAAGTTCGTCGTTATTTAACTTGTCTAGGTTGAAAAAAAACTAAAAAAAAATTATGCCTAGCTGACAAAAACAAAACAAGAAAAAACTTAACTACCTAAAATTAAATTTAAAACAAACAAAATATACACATGCACAGTCCTCCCGATCTCACGTGATGAGAAGACAAAATATCCCGCACTTCCTGGGTCAAAACAAGGAAAGGAAAGGAAAGTTGAACTTGAAATTTTGATGAACTGATTTTACTCATCCCAATTTATTGCAATGGGCGTCTTAACTCCTATTGAGCGATCCTCACTGCTATTGTGAATCAGTAAACAAAAGTTCAATATTGTACCCAAAAGATCATGACTCTGTTTTTGCCGATCTTACCACAATTGGCAGTCATACTCTAACCGTTAGAGGAGCTCAACCGTGCGATCGACAACCACTTCATCACGCCAGTCAACTGACGTTAGCGAGTCCTTTCAATTAAGGTCCTCGAACGACAGTTGCCATTTGTTTATCAATTGGGAGTAATAACACGCCGGTTATCACTAAGGATTTCCACAATGTAGTATGACTTCACTTAGCTTATGTCCAATCCTGGAGTCTTATATTCGTCCACTAATAGAACCTAGGTATGAACAGCTAGGTGAGCCATACCCTGGACGTAGTTAAAACTAAATTTGGTGAACTGGCGAATCCCATCCCTAAGGATGAAAATTAAATTTAAAATGCTGAAGTAAAAATAAACGCAAATACCTAAATATACATTGTATTACTGGAAATCCATATTTTATTCGAATTAAACCAATTTATCCTTACTTGAAGTAATTGCTTACTACAAACTGGATAACAAAACCGAGGTAAATGGAAGGGCAACCTTACAATTCGAATCGGGATATGGAATGACGTTTCAAATTAATCTGGGAATGAGCAGCCCTTTATACCCCCGGTATTCTACCGGCCAAGAAAGGGATATGCCCATTACTCCAGGGATCACATCATTCACCCTTGCCTATTCAGAAATGTAAAATTGTTGGTTGTACACGGTACCGAAAACCGTACAACTTATAGAGAAATTAGATACCAGTACCAGTACCAGTTTTACATTGTGACAGATGTATTCTTGAATTCCAAATACTACCACAAATGTCGTTTTATCCCCCGGAGTGCGGGTTGGGACTTGCCACAGATAAACCAATCATTTGGAGATCCAGTATTGCAGCTCAAAAATTATTAATTCTAATCAGTACGTGTATGACCCAACATTGCATCTGGTCAGGACCACCAATAAGGCAGTACCGCAGCCATACTCGTACCAAAAAGGATTTTACATTAGTCATTAATTGAAACTTGTACTATACGACCATTTGCACTGGTTGTATTAAAATATTTAAGAAATGTACGACAGTATATTAATGCCGATATAATTTAAATCAAAACAAATGTGAGGGAAATCCTCAATTAAATTTGGGATCCATAAATGAATCTAGAATCTTTTGGCAATGTATACCAATAATTTGGGCCAATTTTTAGGCCCCGTTTGGGCGCCACTTGAAATGGGTTGGCCTCTACATGCGGTAGGGCAAACCCAGTTTCATAGAATTTGCCACCATCTGTATGGCATCCCTCGCGGCATTTGTTCCCGCAGCTCAGTCGGTGTAGAGGGAACGGCGTGGGGATGAGGATGCCCAGATAGTAGCCTAGTTAACCGCGATCTGGTGTTTCCTACCCTGGAGTGGGGGAAGAAACAAAAGAAATTATGTCAGCCCATCCCGCTGATGAGTTGACTACGCATGTGTATATTTCATGACTCCTAGTGAGTCATCTCCTACTTAGGCTTCCTTACTGATAATAATTCAGCCACTTTGTTGATGTTAATGCGTTGTGTAACAGATCGGCTCTAACAGAAAGGAAAGGGACAGCCTAGGCCGTATCAGTTCCTGTCTTAAAAAGACCGTTAGAGGAACGATCTATTACTAATTTTTTTTTTTTTTAACTTAGTAGTGACACTTAACAGTAACACTTACCTAGAAATACTTACCGAAAAAAAAGTTATAGGTCTCCTGGCCGCCTGCTTGCTTCCACACTGAGCACACTCGGGATATTCACAAAAACAACACCAAAATTTCAAATAAAACTGTTTGTTTTTATTTTATTTTTTTAAATTACTCTACTCAATACTCTTCACAAAAGTTCAAAAACACAAAAAAAAATTTACTAAAACAACAAACAAACTACACTCAAACGAACAAAAACTATGACCACGCGTTGGTCTGAACACTGTCTAACTCACACTTAAAAACAATGTCTCCACGTTGAGACTTTAAACTTACTGACCCCCTTTCAAAATTTTGGTCCGGTATTTATATTGTATTAATTAACTGATTGAGAAAGGAGGGGGAAATTTTTGTACAATTAATGTACTACTCTCTCAGTTAATTAATTTCATTTTCGCAATATTAACAAAATATTGCTATAAACACCGCCCATTTAAAAAGTGTGCTAATTTGCACTTGGGGAATTTATATTGCATGTGTCGCGGAAAGTGCAATTCCTCAATTTCTACATATAGGTAGTTCGATTACCTCCATGTAGAACGTTTACCCTTTGCGCGCACAACACAAAACACATGACTACGCAATCCAACAACAACATAAATATTTACGTTTACTCATTTGTATTTATAATAACTACATTATAGATACATTGAGTGACGTCGGTTGCAATTGGATACATACGTAGATATGAAATATATTTTTTTTTTATGTTCGTTGTATTGCAACAACAAACACAAAGAACTAGGTGATTCCCGCATGACTAACTAATTAAAGAATTTTTGTGAAGATGATCTCTTCAAGGTCATGGTGGAACCACTTTGCATAGAGGAAATATTTTGGGAAATGGGTTGATAACGGAATATGATAAGATTCCGTTACAATCTGACTATGTCAATTCAAGGCATGTGCCCATAGGTAGATTTTGATTATAACTTTGTGGTTTGTGTGATGAAGTTATACGGTGAAATTAGCTCTGACTGAGTTTAAATTGGTCACGGAATGGATTTCTGAATATACCGATAATTTATAACGGAATGAAATCACAATCTGGATGTTTCATATATTGAATATAACAATTTCACCAAATTCCAAGAAGATCAAAAATCCCTCTTTTCAAGCCTACTTCAAATGCAACATAGTAAACGACTTGAAAACATATACAATTTTGATGTACAAACCGTTTATCAGTTACATATGACAATTGTCTGTGACATTTAAATCTGTTTTACCGGCATTTTCGGTTAAATATCGAAATTCATCTTCTTTATCGGTGCAATCTGCCATTATCTAAATTTTTGGCAGATGTGTTTATTTGGCTCATTTGAATCTACATTGTCAATATTTTATGTTAATTGTTACAGCCGAATCTACATTGCCGATAGTTTTCAGCTGAATAATTTCGGCTCAGTTTAACAGTATCTAAAATTAATGAAATTTTGCTATTTACGAGTATTAATAAATGTTCGTTGATGTTTTGGCCATCTTAATCAGAACTTGCTTATGGATCAAAATTAGGTGCAAGTGATCAAAATTATTGTATAAATTTTTATCAAAATAATTAAAGAATTTAATTAATAAATTTTAATAAGTTTTCATCCTACTAAGTAGGATGCGATTATATATTAAACGCTTCTAGTCAAGTAATTTGCGTGTAGGACCAGGAGAGTGACTATAACTTAACACATAAGATTTAGATAGTTCTGGAATACGCATGCTGATAGAACATTGTCAAATATGATTTGGAGGATGTTTTGGGATTTTAATATGCAAACATTAAACAAAATTTTAAATAAATTAAAGTAAAATTATTGTTTAAGGTAAATTTGGAATTTTAAAATGAATTAAGTATGAAATTTTGAAAATTGCATTTTTAATTTTAATTTAGTAGTTTCTTAACCGCAATTATGACCGAATTCAGTCTTTGGGATATTCGTACTTAAATTTTCGATAAAATTTTGAAATTAGGATGATCATCTCAATCGGCAATTATCGAATTTGGGATGTAAGAAAGAAGTGGGGTAGAAAGGAAGCAAACAATTGTATCGATTAGATAGACTAGATAGATTAGATAGATTAGATAGATTAGATAGATTAGATAGATTAGATAGATTATTTGAATTTTTGACTTATAGATGGCTAACGTGTAAGAATCACAACAATCAGTTTCGAACAAATGAGACTATTGATTTGAAAAAATCAGTCTTCTCATCAGGTCGCGACAACTGATGTTGTATTACTACATTGGAATATTGTCTATATATATAGAACATACCATGTAGCTGTACTACTAGCGAATTACTGCATAGCGTACGAAATTTGATTCTTTACATTTTCATCTATATTCTATTTTAACAACTAACTTTTTCGCATTCACGAATTTTATATATATATATATATAGTTTTATACATATATTACACCATTACAATTGCAAAAACCAAAAGTAAAATAGATAGATTAGTTAGATTAGATAGATTAGATAGATTAGATAGATTAGATAGATTAGATAGATTAGATAGATTAGATAGATTAGATAGATTAGATAGATTAGATAGATTAGATAGATTAGATAGATTAGATAGATTAGATAGATTAGATAGATTAGATAGATTAGATAGATTAGATAGATTAGATAGATTAGATAGATTAGATAGATTAGATAGATTAGATAGATTAGATAGATTAGATAGATTAGATAGATTAGATAGATTAGATAGATTAGATAGATTAGATAGATTAGATAGATTAGATAGATTAGATAGATTAGATAGATTAGATAGATTAGATAGATTAGATAGATTAGATAGATTAGATAGATTAGATAGATTAGATAGATTAGATAGATTAGATAGATTAGATAGATTAGATAGATTAGATAGATTAGATAGATTAGATAGATTAGATAGATTAGATAGATTAGATAGATTATTAATTAATACATATAAAATTAATCGCATAATTATTAACTAATAATTATAAAATTTAAATTCCGCATAACGGCTAAATAAGTTAAGTGACAATTCCAATTTAACATGCGATTTAACATCAATATGATCAAACAGGAATATTTTTGTCACCTTCTACTTATCAAAAAATAGCGCATAATTCACATAATGCACCCTGTTTTATTGATAAGAAAAAATTATAGCAAAATTGATAATAATTTTTTTTAATTCTTAGCACTAATGTGGCGTATTCCAAGAAGTACAACAAGTGGGTGGAAATGTATTGGAGATTTGTTAGAGAATATCAAAACAATAATTTTAGGCACATTTCACTCAAGAAAAATGTATTTAATTTTTATTTTTTGGTTTTAAAGCAGCCTAGCTTTCATAGTAACTACTTAGACCTTAAAGCTCACGAATTATCAGTTACATAAGATTTATCTCCACTTTAAATATTCTGAAAGTTGTAATTAAATAATTGTGTACATGTTTTTTTTTGAATAAAATATTGTCAGCACACAACTCAGAGAGAATCAAAAATGGGCTCCACCTCTCATTCAATCGTACTAAGAATAGTTAGCTATAGAATGTATTTCAAAAAGCTGTATATGGTATGGCAGATATCGTAATCATCTATCATTCAATACCAGAATCGAGTGAATTTAATGTAGAGTTAATACGAACATGGTTTCATAAAACATACTGCTTAACATTAAGGGTTCTTACTAATTACCCTCATAAAAACATAAATCATTTCAGAATAATGTTATAATAGTATTACTTTATACTTCTAAAATAAAACCACTCATATTTCGCTTAAATAAACTTTATATAAACGACAACAAAAAATCAATTTTGCGATATATCAATAAAGTTGTTACATTAACAATTCAAACGGAAACACAGATACGAGTTGTGCAACATTAAAAAATAAAATTCTTTTCGTACAAATTTGCATATGAAAACGTTACAAAAACTCATCATTTTTCCAAAGTGCATTAAAAGAAAATTTCACCTGTCACTAAATAAAAAATTTATAAAGTTTTCGAATTGTGAAAAATTCGATTTATACAAAACTAAATTTTAGTTATGCAGTTCATAGTTCTTTTTAATATTTTGTTGATTGAATTGTGTGGCTGTGTATACGAGTATGTTTGTATGTATATGTGAAATGAAATTGAGTGCAAAATTTGAATTACAGAATACCGTTTTTGAACGACAAAATTTTGTTTATATGAAATCTCGAATATTCAACAAATAAAGTTATTAGTTTTTTGAATACAAACTTTTCAGATTATATCAGATTGGTTTTTGCTTGTTTAGTGATTTTAATTCAATTTTCGAACTAACAAAATCACGTCGAGTACACAAAATCAAATTTAAAACGTAAAAACTATGAATATTTAAATGTAGGTATGTGATTAACCAAAGCCTAGTCAAATACATTAAAATGTACATTGCAGCTTTATCTGTAAGTCCGTATAAATACCGTACAGATTTGTTTGGCTTTCAAATTTTTTGTAAACGATGAACTTTTCACTAACCTAACAAAAATATAAAATCTCCATATTTCAAAATCATATTTCGTTTTTATTAGAACGGTATGAAAAAATAATTTACCATATTATATATACTATATGAATATATGGATACTGAATTCATTGTCCACCCAACATAACAATTTAGCAACAACTCCCCAACTATTCCGCAAATCGAACACAGTTCTTCAATATAACAATTTAATAATAACATAAAAGCACTTTGTCGTATTTGATTCATTTCTAGTTATTATAAAATAAGTTTTTAGTTTAGGAAAATTTACAATTCAAACAACCCACATTCCCACACAGAATACATACAGCAAAAAAAGCTTTCAAAATAACATTTTTGAAAATTTCTGCACCTGTCTAATTTTATTATGCGAACAATTTGGAACACAAAAAAGCAAAAAACTTTTTCCATCTCCCATAGTGAATGCTTTCCATATATCTATGAATTTGATTGTATTGTATTTTTCCTTAAAAATACAGAGTTATTTTAAAAAAAATCCAATTTGGACAAAAATAATTTTTAATAAAATTAAAAATTAAAATTAAATATTTTGGAACTTTCATCGGAATTTTTTAAAATATTATTTCGAATATTACAACATGTTTATACCGAGGAGAGGATGTTTCGAAGTTTGGTTTCGAAATAATGAATATTTCAATTCCTCGTATTATAAAATATGGTGGTCTCTTGAAGCCGAGTTTATGTTAGCCTGCGTCAATTTTTTCCTGACATTTGTCTGAGAGTATTAAAGGATAATAAAACTAACCAACCAAAACATTAACTTCGGTCTGTAAAACCAAGTTATTGAAATCGTGATACAAATGATGACACATGACCAGAATCATTTGTATCGACGTTTTGAAGGTTCCATTATTTCAAAAATGAACAATTGGGCTAAAACCTGACGAGGTAATCAGGACTCCGGTTTGACAATTGGGAAACATCGCAATTTCCTTTAAGAAAATTCGTCTTCGTGAAAATCAGACAAGCTTTTAAAATTTTTAGCACCCGGAAAATTCACGAGAAATTAAAATCGACAATTTCCATTAAAAAATTCGTAATAAAACGAATATTATGTATATGTATTACTATTATATATTCTTTGGACTAATTTCTCACTGGGTTCGCCCGTCCAAGAAAGACCGGATCTCCCCGAATGATAAGTACAATGTCTTCCGAAAAGACTCCCCAACCATATGACCCATGGACGCGTTACGCAAGAGGCCGATGCCCTACCACAATGAAGTGACGTTAGATGTTAGAGACGTCTCCACAACAGACACAATTTTTCTTCATCTGGAGCAACCACTATAGAATCTTTCACATTACAAACTCCGGCAGCTCGCCAAACTGCTGGAGTGCCACGGGGAGACGTTGTAGGTTTTACGGTCGTCTCCCTAAAATTTAGTAATTCATTTTAAGGCTATTAATCAACAACAGAAAACAGAATAGAAATTAGACGAAATCCAACAAGTAAAAACGCAGCAAACTGAGTCCCCAAGAATTCAAGAATTCAAAATGTAACATAAATGTATAATCCAAACATTGTTAAATAAACTCAGGCAACTCCAACTTTTGATATTGACACACGGATCAAGCAACATCCGACAAAGCATAATATGCCCTACGATACGTCTCTATGACTGTGCTTCGATATATACAAAAAACATAATCCTCCGATCCGCACACAGCAAAACCTCAATGAACACGAACGACTGGGATTTATGTAATTTTTCCGTTATCAACAAAGAGCGTAACAATCTATTTGTAACTGAAACCGTCAATCGTATATCCAAGCACAATGAAACAAAAATTGAATAAAATTAATGAAAAGAAAAACTCCAAAGGACATTTTTTTAAATTTAACAAAATAAAAAAAAGTATAAAAAAGTTATACCTAACTGACACCTTGTTAGGTTATGTGGTTGCGGCGTTCTTCTTCGTCAGTCTCGGAATATTGCGGCGTCTTTAGTTGTCAACCGAATATTACGACCATGTCAGGCAGTCTTGAAATAAATTCAAATGCGGTGGCCTCGCCGTTAATGAATTATTGAATATGCTGATGAATAATTTTGAATAACCATCCGGCGCTTTGCCGCCGATAAAATAAATGACTAGCAGTGTTAGGCCACTCGTAACCGTTGCCATGTCCTTGAAATGCAGTTTAAAATATTAGGCCACATCAGGTGGTGTTCAAATAAAGTGGTTACCGTTTGAAAACCTAATTGAAACTAATCAACAAAAATAGTAAAAATCTATTTACGTATCCGTCGAACGTTTAATCACAATGATACTAATAAATCTAATTAAAATAAAACTCCAAAGGAAATGGTTTTAATTTAATAAAATAAAAAAATGAATAAAATAGTTGTACCTGACACCCCCATTAATTCATATGGATACGGCGTCCATCTTCGTTCGTCTCAAACCCAAGCAGGCTCCATAGTTGGCCACCCGTAACATTTTGGCCATCATACAGTCTTGAAATAAATTGGGTTACGGCAACCTCGTCGTTAACGAACTATTGAATGCTAACTTTGTTGGCCACCCGTAATTTTTGCCGCGTTTTTGATATGCGGATGTATAACTGAATATCCATGCGACGCCTTCCCCCCGATAAAATAAAGGAGTAGCCGTGTTAGGCCGACCACAACCGTTTCTATGTCCTAAAAATGCAGTTAAAATATGAGTCAACATCGGCCAGTCTTCCAATATATTGAGAACGGTTTACAAATCTAATTGGAACTGAATATTGGATTTTTTTTCACTTTTTCCGATTTTTACATTTTTCAAAGTAAATCTTACTATTTAAAAAGTAACCTTGCTACAAATTTCTTTTACCTTTCAAAATTGTTACAACAAAACTAAGGCTAAGTAGAGTTAACATAAGCAATTTTTCCATAGCATGGGTAAATATTAGGAATAATTACGTTAATTTAACTATATTGAAATTACTTAGCAGGATAAATAAAAATTACAAATTATTTTTTGAATGTATGTATCACGAACGAATTTTTAGCTACAAGTCATTTTCCTTGATATTTATAGAGGTAAATTTTGCTCAATCTTAAATGGCCATTACCGGCCATTCCCACTACTATCAATACTAAAAATTGATAGGTACCCCGAAGGAAGTAATTTTAGCTAGAAGCCATTTTTCATATTTTCCCAACTTTTGATTACCATGATCACAACATACACTTGGAGCAGGGAATTTAAATGCGACATCATTATTCCAGTTACGCCTGCCTGAGCATGCATGCAGGAAACGTGTTTTTAAAAACATGCTGAAGCTCTAAAATAACACCCAAATGATTCACGCAATCTACTTTGATAATCGTGTTTCCAAAGAGTGCAAGATTACGATGTTACGTGAAAACTATTTGGTAAGTTTTAGATATATTAACGTAGGGACATCCTTTAACGCACTATGACTTTACAAAATGAAGAGCTTGCTGCATTAGACTAGATATAACACTATGATGTTTACGTGAAACAATTAAATTACGGCAGAGAAAATTTTCCTAAATCTCTCCTAAACTTAATCACGTACGTATTCGTAAATCGGTAAACTAATGCGATATTGAAACACAAAAA
Organism: Nephrotoma guestfalica; assembly: GCA_963691935.1. Classification (NCBI taxonomy): domain Eukaryota; kingdom Metazoa; phylum Arthropoda; class Insecta; order Diptera; family Tipulidae; genus Nephrotoma; species Nephrotoma guestfalica. The sequence continues at coordinate 111,155,179 of OY829914.1, forward strand.
AAATTGAAAGCCGCAATGATCAATTAAGTTAAATCGATATTATCAATATTGGAAATTTGATTCACATTTAAAATTGAAAAATTAAAAATCCAAACTAAGTAATAGCCATTGATCAAATCCATTTCCTCAAACATGAATCAATAAGAATTTTAATTTTTTAGAAAATTTGCTTAAATGATATTGATAAATGAGCAAAATACTAAAGTTATCAAAGTTGAATAACCAAAATTCATTATTTAAATTTTAGAAATCATTTTTGATCATGCTTGGTACATCAAGTACATAGAGTTTCAACTGCTTTTATCTGCCATTAAAGGTGTCAAATAAAACAAAAACCTCCCCATGTCGTATGAAGGAGAAGGACAAAATAACAATCTATTCGTTCCAGAACCCACTATAGGATCTTGGTCATAGATCAGACTAATATTTTTTTATCATGTTTGGCCATTCAAGAAGCACACACCGGTTGAATAAATTCTCTTGGAAATAACAGGGTCAAATAAGTCTAAAACCAAATATTTTAATATTTTCGTTTTAGAAAACACTATAGGCTCGTGACCGCATAAATGAGACTAACGTATTTAGAACATATTTGGTCCATTCACGCTGAACACACACTTAAAATTCTTTTAGCAACAACACGGTCAAAATCACTCCATGTCATATGTTGATATATTTAGTTTCTGGAACAGAAATATTGAAATTTCGCCGTTCTACGTATGGTCTGGGGTTGTTTTTGTTTTATTTGAATTTATTATTGTCCAGAGAATTTCCTTAAACTATAGTCAAGCGCCTGTAGTGGTTTCTGGAACGGATATATTGAAATTTTACCGTTCAACATATGACGTGAGGTGGTTTTTGTCTTTTTTGACCTTGTTATTGCTAAGAGAATTTTTTCAAACTGTGTTTTGACTACAGTTTGACAAACTGTGCGTTTTAACTGGACTAAACATGATCTCCTTATATCAGTCTAATTTATGACCACGAGCCAATAGTGGTTTCTGGAACGGAAATATTGAAATTTTGCCATTCAATGTGTAGCATTCAAGAGAATGTATATAATCTGCATGCGCCTCTTGAATGAACTAAGCATGATCTTAAAATATTAGTTTCGTCTAGGTCAAGAACCTACAGTGGTTTTTGTCTATTTTACCTTGGATCAAAATTGAATTAATCGATCATCTAGAGACTGATTACTAATCAACTTTCGTGCGATTATACTAAATTCCAATAGACAATTATTCTGGTGTCCGGTTTTACAGATGCTATCTAATTGGGGCTAAAAATACTACACCCAGGAAAATGGACCGCTATAAATAAATCACTAATATACGCTTGGACAGGATAGCAGTCGATTAGATATACGAACTGTTTCAAGTTTAAAACGTTTTTTGTAAGCCGTTTGAGCAACTAGAAAGTTTTCATACGTCCTATTAACGGATTCGTTATACTTCTAGTTCACTATTTTTCAATTTCCTATCAGTCTTTCTTATATTTTTAGACTTTAAGTGGATAAGAATTTTCAAAGGCAGTCGAAATTGTTCTATTTTAGCTGAATTAGAATTAAAACAGAAATTTGAAATTATTTTCTTTTCTCTTTTAATTCAATTAAATTAATAACTGATATTAGCTGTGCACAGTGATAGAACAATATCTTAGTCGGAATCGCAGTAGTATGCCGGAAAGTCACACGATCGAATTTATCCATTGATTGTATTTTCCTAGGTGCATAATGTGAACTAGACAGTTCCTTAAAAAAATGCTGAAAAATATGGTTTCTAAAAATTGTGATTAAAGGAAACGCATCCGTAATCAGAAGAAAAAATGTCATTAAGTAGCCTCGTAATTATTACCCGACCCCGTTCTGAATCGATACTAACTAAACCCCTCAAACATTTAATATGTAAAAACATTTAATATGTTAAATTTATCAGCTAGTAATATAAGAACATTATAGTCAAAATATGGCCCGGTCCACCGCGAATATCAGGCAGACAACAGTAACCCTAAGAGTTTAGATATACAATTGTCACAAGACCATAATTAACTATTAAGGTGTCAACAATACCCAATACAAATAAACTGATTTGAAAAACATCTTAAAAACGACTATAGTCCTTCATGTGACGTTCTTTTACCAAATATTTAAGTGAAAAAAATATTTTTGTCGAATCTATCAAAAACAAATAGCATTTTCAGTTTTGAAATAAATATTACCTAAGTTCATGTGAAGTGGCGAGTTCAGGAATTTGGGTGTAACTTTTCATTTTTTCGATAGTATTATCATTTTATCAATCAAAAAAATATTTCTCCAGGAAGGAAGGTAAGTTGCATGACAAAGATGATGAAAATCAACGTCCCTTAAGCTAACAGAACCCATACAGCAGAATTAAAAAATTTTGGACTCCACCCCTTCCAACTAAAACGATGGGTTCTGCTAGCTTAAGAAAAAGTTAACAGAGCCCATATCAAAAAACGATTTAAAAACAATTGGAAAATAAAAGGTTAAAGTTAGGCTAATTAAATGCCCTATTTAAATTTTTTTATTCTGCTCATTCTAGAAAAAGCATAAGGCGTTATCACTTCAAAGCTACCAGAGCGTAAATCGAAAATCAAACCAAAAACGAAATTACATAGAACGCAAAACAAGATCATATGACATGCAAATAATTTAAAGGCGCATTATGGCCTAATCAAATGCCCCATTAAAAAATTTTGGGCTCCACTTGTTACCTGCCCCATTATGTCCGGCTAACACATTCGAGTCGGGTTGCGTCAGTGGGAAATCGGGGGTTCATTGCCGACATAATAATGAGGGGCAGTTCAAACCATTGTATTGTTTCCAAAATTCACTACACCAAAAAAATAATGAGAAATCGATCCACCTTCCCAATTCACAACAACACCATTGAACAATAATACAAAATTTACTCCATTATGACAAACAAACTTTATTTATATTAAACAAATGAAAATGAAGATTAAAATTAAGGTAACCATCGTAAATAATGTGTTGAAGATTTATAAAACTACCAAATGTTACAGACAAGGGTGTTTTTTTAAGAGGTTGCCGATTTTTTTTTTGAATAAAACACATATAAAATTATGAAATGACCAAAATTTTGTTTTATTTGGTAGATAATTTTTTGGCATTTAACATTTAAACACAATTTCTGGCATATGGCTACCACGACTATTTTTCACAAATGTCATTCTGGAGGTCCAATTTTCCAGCACTTTTTCAAGCATTTGAGGGCGTATGTCAGCAATGACACGTTGAATATTGGTTTCCAAAGCGTCAATCGATTGAGGTTTATCCACATAAACCAATGACTTCACGTATCCCCACAAAAAGTAATCGAGTGGCGTCAAATCGCACGAACGCGGAGGCCAATTCACCGGACCATTTTTCGAAATAATGTTGTCGTTGAAAGTTTCTTTCAATAAGTCGATTGTTTCACGTGCTGTATGGCAAGTGGCACGATCTTGTTGAAACCACATTTCATTCATATCCATATCTTCAAGATTTGACAACAAAAACTCATTTAACATGGTTCTGTATCGATTTCCATTCACGGTAACGCGTCGTCCTTCCTCATTTTTAAAGAAATATGGACCGATGATCCCACCAGCCCATAGACCGCACCAAACAGTACATTTATCAGGATGCATTGGTAATTCTAGAACGGCGTGTGGATTATCTTTGCTCCAAATGCGACAATTTTGTTTGTTGACGTATCCATTTAACCAAAAATGCGCCTCATCACTGAAGAGAATTTTACGGTAAAAAAATGGATCTTCGTTCAATTGATTTAACGACCAATCACTGAATTCACGGCGCAAACGATGGTCGTGTGGCTTTAATTCTTGCACCAATTGAATTTTGTATGGCACCAAACCCAAATCTTTACGTAAAATTTTCCATAAAGTCGATGGACAAAGTCCAATTTGCTGAGCACGACGACGAATCGATAAATTGTCGTTTTCTTCGACACTGGCCTCAACGACAGCAATATTTTCTTCTGTACGAACTCTTCTCATTCTTGTCGGTGGCTTGGCATCCAAAAGAGTGAATGTAGACCGAAATTTGGTAATTACGTTCTTTATGGTGGTCTCTGACGGACGATTATGTGCACCATAAAATTCACGAAGTGCTCTATAAACATTTTTAATTGAACACTGATTTTGAAAATAAATTTCCACGATTTGAAAACGTTGTTCTGGAGTTAACCTATTCATAATGATTTGCCAAACAATACTGAGTAGAAATGCCACTTTGAGCTGTCAAAACAACTGTCATAAAATAAAACGACATCTATCGGAAAAACAAACCTCCTAAAAAAACACCCGTTAGTTAAAGTTTATTGAAAACAATTATTGCTTTGAAAGAAAATTGAGAATATGCTCTGATATACGAAGATTGACCAAAACAAAAAAATGTATATATAACATAGAATATAATATAGAATATGAAAGTAGATGAAAATATAAATGAACGCTTATAATTACACTCACCCAGCTTTCCGCAGAGTACTCTTCGGTCAACCCCGTGGTGCCTGTGAAAAATAAATATTAAAATTCGATGCACACTTTCATTCACTTTCTCTAAAATTCACCGTTCTAACTGCTTAAATATTGCAGAATTTTCTTTCTTATAATTAATTTCAAATCACTTTATATCAAAAATTTTTTTTTTATATATTTTTTATCACTAGATCTTATACTTCTAAATTAACTAATAAGGTTTCAGTGGTTGCTTACTGAACACTTAGGCCAATTTTTAGGCCCATTGTGATACCACTCATTCACTCCACATCATTAACCCAAGACTACTTCACCTACTCACACAACTACAGTATACCACCTGCACATTGCAAGCTCCATGTCAACCTGTACATTGACATGGAAGGTGGGTCGGCGCGTGACACGGAATTCTGCACTCCATCAGAGGGTCTTAGTTGTATTTATTAGTATCACCGATCGTAATCGATGATGAAAATTCGATTTGCATCTAGCCTCCATTGGGATTCGAACCCAGCACCTCCCGGCCCAAGTGCCGAAGCTTTAACCACTGCACCACTTGTCCGGTTAAATTAACTAATAAACTAGATATGAATTATATTTTCTTTTCATAACTACAAAACTTATAAAACTATATAACTTTTTTTTTTTAACGCGCGAATTCGGCATTACAAGTTCCGTAATGTAAAAATTCCATTTTCTAAACCACGTACGAGTACGGTTTTTTTTTATTTAATTTTTCCCGGCGTATAGATTCGTTCGGGTTACTGAACAATTTGGTTTAATCTTGCGTTAAAGATGAGATGGATTAAATGGATATACGAGTATAATTGAAGATATTTGTTTTTTTGAATTTATCCATGCGAGCGCTTTGATGAGGCCACCGTCAGGACTCTTGCGCCTTTTTTTCCGCGATTTCGGGTGTAATTAAAATTTACACAGCCTAGGCAATCACAAATAGAAATTAGAACACAAAGTAGAAATTAATAAAAATTTCCACAAACAGCAAACAAAGCTTACCCGTATAGAGATGATCGAAAACTTTAGTTTTCCTGTTTACGGTTTTACGAACTCTTATTAGTTTAATTGATAATAAATATTTTTATTTTGATCACTATAGGCACTTTAGCATGAGTTCTATGCTTAGAGTATGTTATACTCTATATACTTCCCACGATGGCCTCACAAATTAAAGTGAAATTATTTGTAAAGTATCTGTGCAAAAATCGAGATGAATCTTTTGTTAAGTATATACATAAATGTACATAATTGCAATCTATATAGAGTATATAACGCCAATCGTACGATCGAGAAAAAAAATATGTACAGCTTGACTAAATACCACCAATGTAGTAGTATCATAGTTATATATACTTATATACTTCCTATGCAATAATTATATACTAGGTATATAAAGTTTATTGACTGGGGTTGTAACGGAATCTTATCATATTCCGTTATCAACCCATTTCCCAAAATATTTCCTCTATGCAAAGTGGTTCCACCATGACCTTGAAGAGATCATCTTCACAAAAATTCTTTAATTAGTTAGTCATGCGGGAATCACCTAGTTCTTTGTGTTTGTTGTTGCAATACAACGAACATAAAAAAAAAATATATTTCATATCTACGTATGTATCCAATTGCAACCGACGTCACTCAATGTATCTATAATGTAGTTATTATAAATACAAATGAGTAAACGTAAATATTTATGTTGTTGTTGGATTGCGTAGTCATGTGTTTTGTGTTGTGCGCGCAAAGGGTAAACGTTCTACATGGAGGTAATCGAACTACCTATATGTAGAAATTGAGGAATTGCACTTTCCGCGACACATGCAATATAAATTCCCCAAGTGCAAATTAGCACACTTTTTAAATGGGCGGTGTTTATAGCAATATTTTGTTAATATTGCGAAAATGAAATTAATTAACTGAGAGAGTAGTACATTAATTGTACAAAAATTTCCCCCTCCTTTCTCAATCAGTTAATTAATACAATATAAATACCGGACCAAAATTTTGAAAGGGGGTCAGTAAGTTTAAAGTCTCAACGTGGAGACATTGTTTTTAAGTGTGAGTTAGACAGTGTTCAGACCAACGCGTGGTCATAGTTTTTGTTCGTTTGAGTGTAGTTTGTTTGTTGTTTTAGTAAATTTTTTTTTGTGTTTTTGAACTTTTGTGAAGAGTATTGAGTAGAGTAATTTAAAAAAATAAAATAAAAACAAACAGTTTTATTTGAAATTTTGGTGTTGTTTTTGTGAATATCCCGAGTGTGCTCAGTGTGGAAGCAAGCAGGCGGCCAGGAGACCTATAACTTTTTTTTCGGTAAGTATTTCTAGGTAAGTGTTACTGTTAAGTGTCACTACTAAGTTAAAAAAAAAAAAAATTAGTAATAGATCGTTCCTCTAACGGTCTTTTTAAGACAGGAACTGATACGGCCTAGGCTGTCCCTTTCCTTTCTGTTAGAGCCGATCTGTTACACAACGCATTAACATCAACAAAGTGGCTGAATTATTATCAGTAAGGAAGCCTAAGTAGGAGATGACTCACTAGGAGTCATGAAATATACACATGCGTAGTCAACTCATCAGCGGGATGGGCTGACATAATTTCTTTTGTTTCTTCCCCCACTCCAGGGTAGGAAACACCAGATCGCGGTTAACTAGGCTACTATCTGGGCATCCTCATCCCCACGCCGTTCCCTCTACACCGACTGAGCTGCGGGAACAAATGCCGCGAGGGATGCCATACAGATGGTGGCAAATTCTATGAAACTGGGTTTGCCCTACCGCATGTAGAGGCCAACCCATTTCAAGTGGCGCCCAAACCGGGGCCTAAAAATTGGCCCAAATTATTGGTATACATTGCCAAAAGATTCTGGATTCATTCATGGATCCCAAATTTAATTGAGGTTTCCCTCACATTTGTTCTGATTTAAATTATATCGGCATTAATATACTGTCGAACATTCTTAAATATTTTAATACAACCAGTGCAAATGGTCGTATAGTACAGGTTTCAATTAATGACTAATGTAAAATCCTTTTTGGTACGAGTATGGCTGCGGTACTGCCTTATTGGTGGTCCTGACCAGATGCAATGTTGGGTCATACACGTACTGATTAGAATTAATAATTTTTGAGCTGCAATACTGGATCTCCAAATGATTGGTTTATCTGTGGCAAGTCCCAACCCGCATTCCGGGGGATAAAACGACATTTGTGGTAGTATTTGGAATTCAAGAATACATCTGTCACAATGTAAAACTGGTACTGGTACTGGTATCTAATTTCTCTATAAGTTGTACGGTTTTCGGTACCGTGTACAACCAACAATTTTACATTTCTGAATAGGCAAGGGTGAATGATGTGATCCCTGGAGTAATGGGCATATCCCTTTCTTGGCCGGTAGAATACCGGGGGTATAAAGGGCTGCTCATTCCCAGATTAATTTGAAACGTCATTCCATATTCCGATTCGAATTGTAAGGTTGCCCTTCCATTTACCTCGGTTTTGTTATCCAGTTTGTAGTAAGCAATTACTTCAAGTAAGGATAAATTGGTTTAATTCGAATAAAATATGGATTTCCAGTAATACAATGTATATTTAGGTATTTGCGTTTATTTTTACTTCAGCATTTTAAATTTAATTTTCATCCTTAGGGATGGGGTTCGCCAGTTCACCAAATTTAGTTTTAACTACGTCCAGGGTATGGCTCACCTAGCTGTTCATACCTAGGTTCTATTAGTGGACGAATATAAGACTCCAGGATTGGACATAAGCTAAGTGAAGTCATACTACATTGTGGAAATCCTTAGTGATAACCGGCGTGTTATTACTCCCAATTGATAAACAAATGGCAACTGTCGTTCGAGGACCTTAATTGAAAGGACTCGCTAACGTCAGTTGACTGGCGTGATGAAGTGGTTGTCGATCGCACGGTTGAGCTCCTCTAATGGTTAGAGTATGACTGCCAATTGTGGTAAGATCGGCAAAAACAGAGTCATGATCTTTTGGGTACAATATTGAACTTTTGTTTACTGATTCACAATAGCAGTGAGGATCGCTCAATAGGAGTTAAGACGCCCATTGCAATAAATTGGGATGAGTAAAATCAGTTCATCAAAATTTCAAGTTCAACTTTCCTTTCCTTTCCTTGTTTTGACCCAGGAAGTGCGGGATATTCTGTCTTCTCATCACGTGAGATCGGGAGGACTGTGCATGTGTATATTTTGTTTGTTTTAAATTTAATTTTAGGTAGTTAAGTTTTTTCTTGTTTTGTTTTTGTCAGCTAGGCATAATTTTTTTTTAGTTTTTTTTCAACCTAGACAAGTTAAATAACGACGAACTTTTAAAGTTCTAGCGATGACTCTACATCAAAATTGGAAGCGCCGCCGCATAAAACCCAAATGCGTACTTCATCCACTTTCCCATTAGACCATCTATGTATAGTTGGGCATGTACATAGATGATGTAACGGTAAGGTGAAGGTTGGTATACCCCGCGCGATATTATGTATACCCGCGTCATTAGTTAATAAGAATATTAAGTTTAGTGTTTAGTTTAAAGAAAGGATGAGGTTGGCTCAACCCTATCCAGATAAGTTAGCAAAGTGGGATTGAGGTAGCGCCATTTGCTGTTAAGTTTAATATAGTTAAGTTTAAAATTCATAAAAAAAGATTCAACTAATTATTTGATAATCTTAAACTTTACAATAAGGCATTTATATCAATTGTTAAGAATAGCAGGAACCAGCACAGCAGACCAGGAGAAAGTGTACATCAAAATTACCAACAGCAGAACCATCAAAACGCACTAATATCACACTACTCAAAAACATCACGAATGTATCACAGCAACAAAAGCAACCAAACCGTTTCATTACATCTGCTGCAGTACAAACTTTAAATCAACCTCCAAGGATGACGATTTCCAAATCACGTGCAACTAGGCATATCTGTCTAAGAAATTTCTTCAACTGCATGACCACCGATGATCGCAATCATAAATCACCTTTGTACAGCTGCACATGGAGATGCAATATACACTGACGGATGTCGAGCCAAACACATATAAGTCTTTTTGTCGTGGGAACCGTCGTTAAAGCAAACAGGAGGTCCGTTGGGGTGTAACTTCTAAAATAATTACGAAATAGACCAAATAAAATTGTCAAAAGCACTAGAGGGTGACAGCTTTAAAAATATCACAAATCAGTTCCTGTGAAAAACTATTAATTCATATTTGTTGTTCGACTAGACATCAATTTTACACCAAAATACGGTCCTGCCTAATTGTTAGAATAAAAAAACACAGCATAGATGAAGCCGATTATGCGATGTAAATGGGTTAGTTTAACGAAAAGTCGTTATATGTCAAGCACAACAAAAATCCTTTGCAGTATTGACCAAGTCTCTAGTCCACGAGCAATGCAGGCAACCGGAGTGATCAAATTCAGATTAGCTAGACCTGATGTCCCAGGAGATAACCAGATCGGGATTTGAGCAGCCAAGAGAGCCCAACTAGTTAAGCGCCGCAGAAGCAACAGAACCATCAACATCTCTGTTATTACGCTTAAAATCATACAACTGTGCTAACAGCACTGCGCTGCGCCAAGTTAAGAATTGGTTCAAGATAAACATTAAATAGTCGGATGTCAAGAGTATGGGTGATATTTCGTGCGTATTGGACAAAAGGTAACCATCAAGAGATCCTCACTGGTAATGACATCAACGCCAGCTGCAGTGAATTATGTCCACCATAACTGCTATTCTTTAGAAGTTATTGTTTCAATTTCAATTTTCTTTAAAACAAAATTTTTTTTTTTTTTTTTCAAAATTAAATAATTAAGAAATATATGTACATATATATATATATAATAATAGCCCATAGTATTTAGATTTAGCGATTAAGGAAGTAGTTAGGTTGCCCGGCTTTGAGACTATCTCAGGGTGTGGGGCGTCCGCCACGTTGAGCTATTTCAAGCTGATCCAAATCATTTTCCCCGCCTAAATAGAGCATGAGATCTCTTTTCATCTCAGGGTTTGGGTTTTCCCCACGCTGTAACGGAATCTTATCATATTCCGTTATCAACCCATTTCCCAAAATATTTCCTCTATGCAAAGTGGTTCCACCATGACCTTGAAGAGATCATCTTCACAAAAATTCTTTAATTAGTTAGTCATGCGGGAATCACCTAGTTCTTTGTGTTTGTTGTTGCAATACAACGAACATAAAAAAAAAATATATTTCATATCTACGTATGTATCCAATTGCAACCGACGTCACTCAATGTATCTATAATGTAGTTATTATAAATACAAATGAGTAAACGTAAATATTTATGTTGTTGTTGGATTGCGTAGTCATGTGTTTTGTGTTGTGCGCGCAAAGGGTAAACGTTCTACATGGAGGTAATCGAACTACCTATATGTAGAAATTGAGGAATTGCACTTTCCGCGACACATGCAATATAAATTCCCCAAGTGCAAATTAGCACACTTTTTAAATGGGCGGTGTTTATAGCAATATTTTGTTAATATTGCGAAAATGAAATTAATTAACTGAGAGAGTAGTACATTAATTGTACAAAAATTTCCCCCTCCTTTCTCAATCAGTTAATTAATACAATATAAATACCGGACCAAAATTTTGAAAGGGGGTCAGTAAGTTTAAAGTCTCAACGTGGAGACATTGTTTTTAAGTGTGAGTTAGACAGTGTTCAGACCAACGCGTGGTCATAGTTTTTGTTCGTTTGAGTGTAGTTTGTTTGTTGTTTTAGTAAATTTTTTTTTGTGTTTTTGAACTTTTGTGAAGAGTTTTGAGTAGAGTAATTTAAAAAAATAAAATAAAAAAAAACAGTTTTATTTGAAATTTTGGTGTTGTTTTTGTGAATATCCCGAGTGTGCTCAGTGTGGAAGCAAGCAGGCGGCCAGGAGACCTATAACTTTTTTTTCGGTAAGTATTTCTAGGTAAGTGTTACTGTTAAGTGTCACTACTAAGTTAAAAAAAAAAAAATTAGTAATAGATCGTTCCTCTAACGGTCTTTTTAAGACAGGAACTGATACGGCCTAGGCTGTTCCTTTCCTTTCTGTTAGAGCCGATCTGTTACACAACGCATTAACATCAACAAAGTGGCTGAATTATTATCAGTAAGGAAGCCTAAGTAGGAGATGACTCACTAGGAGTCATGAAATATACACATGCATAGTCAACTCATCAGCGGGATGGGCTGACATAATTTCTTTTGTTTCTTCCCCCACTCCAGGGTAGGAAACACCAGATCGCGGTTAACTAGGCTACTATCTGGGCATCCTCATCCCCACGCCGTTCCCTCTACACCGACTGAGCTGCGGGAACAAATGCCGCGAGGGATGCCATACAGATGGTGGCAAATTCTATGAAACTGGGTTTGCCCTACCGCATGTAGAGGCCAACCCATTTCAGGGTATATAAAGACATCATAAAACCGATTTTTGAATAGATCATAAATCGTAATTATCTTGAAAATAATATTGTCACAATTAAAATTGGTCAGCACATTTAAATCACCTTTGCTTATTGGATAGCCGTAACACACTTGTTCTCTCTTCTAGTAGAACCCAAATCGAAAATCGGACCAAAAAACAAAATTAGAACGCAAAACTTGATCTACTGACAAACAAATGATTTTAGGCTCGATTGGAACCCACAATTTTTAATGGGGCGTTTGACTAGGCTATAATGAACCTAAAATTATTTGTATGTCAATTGGTCTTGCTTTGCGTTCTAATTTCGTTTTTGGTCCGATTTTCGATTTACGTTCTGATAGCTTTGAAGGGATAAAGCCTTATGCTTTTTTTAAAATGAGCAGAATAAAAAAATTTAAGTAGGGCATTTATAATTATTTATACTATGTTGTATTGTTATGCTGTATGGGTTCTGTTAGCTTAAGGGACGTGAATATGAACCACATACTCTAAAAGAACTGTTTTCTTGACATTTGTTCCAATAACATCAACCATTTCGCTGGATTATAGGAGCCACCATTGTCAGCAACTCATCAAATGCCACCGGTGCCATACGATGAAAATTAACGAAAGATTCCGTATCAAGTCCTTGCTGGTGCCCATTGCAATTGACCGGGTTCACATTGAACCGCCTTACATTACGGCGGCATATTTATTCATTTTAAATACATCGCTATTACGGCATTTAAAATAGGTATTCAGCAAATCGATTATATTTTGTCTTCAAGAAGACATTTTTTAGCACTTCATTCACAAGCCTAAAAGACGTAAAATTAATAATAGATGAAAAAAATTAAATTTATTGAAACTGAAATACTAAAATTAGAAACATAAAATTCAAAAAGTAAAGCAAGTAAAATAAAATAAAAATTTGTGATCGGTACGTCAAAAGTAAAAACTGCACGCTTGAAATGGGAAAAATCTCTGATTTTCATCCGTCGTATGAATAGGACTTCATAGGTCACATTGACGTCGATGCTAACAAAAACAATTATAACTAATCAAATTACTTTTTTGCTAGTTTTTCCTTGTCATAAACGCTGTTTACTTAACACCATGTTTAATGTAATCCATCTAAGTTTGAACAATGAAAGTCTCTTGGTACATTCACATCTTTAAGATAATTTATAAAAAAAAAGTAAAAACGAAATACGAACAAACTTTTAAAATTCTAAAGGAAATCAAATTTAACTTTAATCAATAAATCAATTAGACTGTGTGAATGAAAGATCAAATAATGAATTTACATTTATAATTTTCTTATTTCGTTTTCCTTCTATTTTGAGTTTTTTTTTTACAATCAATACCTAAGTGAAATGAACTTGAAAACCGTTTTTATAATAATTTTATTAATTTGTATTATTCTTTGTTAAGAAAGTTTATACGTTTTCACTGTGAGATGAAAGGAATTACTAAGTTGATTCTGTTTGGAGTAAATTGAACGCGCGACATTAATCCAATTTTGAAATAATTTTTACGACATTTACGAGTACGTACGACTCAATAAAATTTTAGAACGAATAGTAGATTATGTATAAAGGAAGTAAAACAGGAGGCTATTGCTTTTCGAGTGAAGAAGGCCAAAGGTGGTAACTGAACAAGATCAATAACCAACGTTTACTCCTGTGTTATGTACAATATTTTTTACGATTTCATTTTTAGTAAAATTATTATGGTTTTATTCAATTTCATTGAAAAAAATAATCGGTGATATTCACAAAAAAGCGGAGTAATATTTACTGAAAACTGATTAAAAAGCGAGCCATACTGCGATCTTAGCAAATCAATTATTACAACTTGCTGTGTAAATTTTATTATTTTAATTTCACGGCGGATAGGTGGTTAATAGTTTACAATGCATTTTAAAATTTGCGGATTGAAAAATTTGCAGCGCATTAATATTTACTTTGCACGAAAGCAAACATTGATCGAAACTTCTAGATTGAAAAAGGGAGAAACATAACAAACATAACCAAAAATAATTTCCCTTTACAGCTTTGAAATTATAATTTCAAAATAAGAAAGCAACAAATATCAGTTAATGCACATATAAAGGCTTGTTAATTTAATTTGCTTTTACCATGTATCGTTTCAGTACTTTTATGGTTTAATCCTCAAGTTTAGCTGCTATTTGCTGCGACGCCACCAAGTAAGACTACGAAAAAAAAACTACAAAGGAAGGATAAAAATAAATATAATTTTATTTTGAAGTAATTACCATTTTTGGCCAATCAATCTGGAAACTACCCGACCTGGAAGTTTTAAGTTTTTTATTCAAATTTTATGTGTACTGTTTTAAATTCACTTTAAGACTAATTTTAATAGAAATTTTAAATAAGATTTGGAGAACAAAATGCAAAAAACACTTTGTAATTTATTCTCAACGAAAACAACAAAAAATTTTCATTTTTAAAATGCTTGCATTGAAAATGTTATATTCAAATTGCGCAGCCCAAATTTACCTAGCAGCATTATAATATGATTAATCTAATTTGTCATCAAACGCTGCTCAGCAATAATTTTAATATTTAAAAATACATTGTAAATATTGCACTGCAAATTTTACAAGGCTCGTACTTTATTAAACAATTATTGGTAAAAATTGCAAATTTGGGTGTATACAGCAAAATTGGTAAATATCGCCGCGCGTTTTTTTCAGTGTTGTAGTAAATATTAGGCGTGCAAGTAGAAACTCGGATTTTTTGGTCAAATTCAACTTTATTAAAAATATAATTGTTACAAAAATTAATTATCGAAATATACTCTATTAAAGTTAGCCGAAAAATTTCGATAATGTAGATTCAAACTAAACAAACGAAAATGACAGCCAATAATTGTCGGTAACATGTTCATCGAAAACTCCAGCCGATAAATGGCGACAATGCAGATACAAGTTTTATGTCGGAAATCAATTAATTATATTAGACATTTTTATTTTGCTGTTCCTAAAAACAACTACAAAAATAAAAATAAAAATTTTTAATTCGAAACATTTAAAACAAATTACCAAAAGCAAATCTTTCTAAGTGTTTTATTAGATGTTTGGGGAGGTAAAATGGGAAATACATCTATAGTGACATGTCCAGAAAGTACTTCAAATGAAGTGCCTTCTATTGAATATCATTTTAAAAACGTCAAGTCAATTTTCATGTTGGGTGTCCGGGAAAACTCGATTGAATATATCGCACATGCTACTGAAATTAGCCGAAAATTTAAGCCAAAAAAAACCTGCATTATTGACATATTTCGTACCAGGTAGTATTCGTATCAACAGTTCTGTTGATATTAGCCAAAAATTACATGTTGTTGAAGTTAACAGAAAATTGTCGCCGAATTTTTTTTTTTAAATCAAGACGAATGTCTTTTATTTTAAAATATTTGGAGAACAGCCTATAACTATTGCTCGAGATATAAAGACAATGCACGATGTAACACATAACACATTAAAAACGACCAGTCGTAACTTTTTGACACCACCAGGACGAACCCACGACCCCCGAATCACAAAGAAAGCGTTCTACTTACTTTGCTATCGCGAGAACGACTAATGTTCAAAGTCACATGAACTGGGTGAAGTTAGACCAATTCGTAAATAGCTGGATCACATATTTATAATTTAGCGTGTTAGGGGGCCCAATGAATTAGAGTTTTGGCACTACAGTGAACACCTGTGCCAAAAATCAGGATATATTTTATGTAGCATCATAGTGACATTGGTCTAACTTCACCCAGTTCATTTGACCTTTGAACATTCGAATTATGTGACATTGATTTTTCAAATTTTTTTTCGGCGAAACTTTACTGTTAACTTCAATAGCATGTTATTTTCGGCTAATATCCATGTACTACCACTTGATACGAAATATGTCAATAATGCAGATTTTTTCGGCTGAAATTTTCGGCTAACTTCAGCAGCATATATCGCACACACAGAATTTTAAAATTTCTAAAAATTGACCGTTTAAAGTGTCATGGAAGGAAATAGATTTAATACGTGGACAAAATTACAGGTCAATTTTCATGTTGAGAGTCCGGGAAAATTCGGTTCAATAAAACATATAAAATGGTTAAGAAATCCTCACAAATACCCAGCCGAAAAATGCCGATAATGCAGATACAAATATTTTTTTTAAATAAAATTTATAATTTCAACATGAAAATTGATCTGAAAGATTTTTCAGGTATGAGCATCATTAAGACCTACTATCATTTGAATCTATTTCCAGCCATGACACTTTAAACGGTAAATTTTTAGAAATTTTCAAATTTTGTGTGTGCGATATATTCAATCGACTTTTCCCGGACTCCCAATATGAAAATTGGCCTGAAATTGTTGAGGTTTTGCTTCATATATTTCTTCGAGTTGTCTCAGCAGTAGAATAGTTGTGTTTTATAGTTTTAAAGCATTTAATGCAACGAACTAAACATTTTGGATCTAAGAAGAAATTACTGTTTAACACTAAATGTATTTATCTGATTTAATGACATTTTTAGGCCGGCTGTGTATACGAATCTGTCTTACCGACTTTTACTAGTGGATAATCCGTATTGTCTTTTAATCTGAATTAACGACATTTTTGGCTGATAAATTTTAGTTGTTACAGCCGAATCTGCATTATCGACATTTTCAGCTAGAGCGAGTCGGCTAACTTTAACAGTATTCGAAATATTCGGTATTACTATCTATGGTCTTTTGCCATTTATCAGGTAGATGCTGAATGCCTTCGCACCTGGTCTTTCAAATATGATGGTATCGATCTGAATAAGTGGTATTCAAAGGGAGCCAAGTCTGGAGAATACGATGCATACTGGGTTGATTTTGCTGTATGTGGACGAGTGTTGTCATGCAGAAATATCATCTTCCGCTTTCCTTGGCCCGTAAATGGTCTTTTTTTCTCCAGAGCATCATTTAATTTGATCAATTGGGCCTGGTAACGTACAGTTGGAACAGTTTCACCAGGTTCCAGAATGTGCTACATGTATTCCATCCTGTATGACATATACAATACTTTACATAAAATCATAACATTTCCCAATAAGTTAAATTAGCTTAAACTGATTAATATTTCAATTAACAAAATTGATGATAAAGAAGGTAAGCATACGAGGGACAATGTACTGAAGAACGCTGACGACTTTATTTATATAAATCAAACGTTGTCCAAAATTATGAATAAAAAATATCATTTTGAATAAAGCCGAGCAGGGGTAAAGTAATAAAAATGTAACTAGTAAAATATGAATAAAAAAAACTGAGTGTGTTATAATTCCCGTGTCATTTTATTAATTATGTGAATAAAAACCAATAAAAACATTACAAGAAGCTCGTAGTCAATGTCTCCTTTCCAATCCCACCAGACACACAGTAATACTTTTTTGACTTGAATATTCATTTTTGCAACTATGGTGTTGATGGCTGATCAACCCATAGTTTTCTGCGTTTAGGATTATAGTACAAAATCCACTTTTCATCACCTGTAAAAATTTTGTGCATAAAATTCTTTCTTTTGTACCGAGAAATCAAATTCATGAAGACGTCAACTCTTTGGTTTCTGTTTTCTTGGGTCAGTTTATGAGGAACGCATTCTCCTTCCTTCTGTATTTTTCCCATTGCATGCAATCGAAGTGATATTGTTTGGTGAGTAACTCCTTTCTGTTCCGAAAGCACTTTTTGAGTCTGGCACGGACTTTCATCCAGTAAAACTTTAAGTTCTTCGCCTTCAAATTGTTTTACTGCATCTGGGCGTGAACCTTCCTCAAGACTAAAATTGCCATCACGAACTCTTCCAAACCACTTTTTACTGTTGAATGACTCACAGAATGTTCGCTCAAAGTCGTCATTGCATTCTATTATTAAAACATAATAGAATGCAATGACGTAAATATAGCTTATCGACATCCATCTCTTAAAATTGATGCACTCGGAACGACAGCTTGTAAATTACTGAAACTTATGTCATAAAAAGAGCAATGACTAAGCTACTTGAAATATCGGGCGATTTGGATGCGTTCTCGTATATAGTGTCCATCGTCACCATCTACGACATTTCCCCATCTTTCAGGCAGCACAAGGATTTCGCGACAAAACATTCCTCTTGTTTTGACGCGTATCAAGACGCAACCCAATTTATGGCTTCTTCGTAAACAGTAAAGTATTGTTTGGCCAGGTCATGAGTCATCGACCGAACAAGTAGTAGTCGGAAGGAGCAATGCCTGGTGAATGTGGCAGGTGGGATTTGACGGCTTTGGCAACATGTGGCCCAGCGTTGTCGTGCTAAAAGATCGCTCAATCCGAACAATGCTCGGTTTGCAATTGCATCAATTGTTGTTGATTCTCACGCTTAATTTCTGCGCTTTGGGTTGTCTTGGTGGATCCACTTTTCGTCCCCCGTCACGATTCGATACAAAAAACCCTTCCGAATTTGACTTTAGAGCAGTTGTTCGAACGTGAAAATGGGCGTTCTACGTTTCGTCTCCCATCACGATCCGATGCAAAAAAAACCTGCCGATTTTGACTTTGGAGCAGTTGTTCGCACGTGAAAATGGGCGTTCTACATTTCATGGCTTGAGTTCATACGGAATCCAATTTCCTTGTTTTTGCACCATATCCATGCGGTCTTGAGTCGGTTTTGCAACGTTTTTTGAGTCACCTCCAAAGTTTCAGCGAACTACTCTTGAGTTTGGCATGAAGCGTGATCCCACAACGCTTACAGCTCAGTGTCTTCAAGCTTTTCAGGTCTCCCTTCGCTTTCTTTGTCACTGGTGTCAAAATCGCCTCTTTTAAAACGGCAGAACCAGAACTCACATGTTTTTATTGATGAAGCATGCTCCCCATATGCTTCACACAGCAATCGATGTCCATCAGCTGCAATTTTCTTCAAGTTAAAACATAGAAGGCTCTGCGCTTCCCGCAAATTGTGGTTTATTGGCACAAAGGTTGACATGGTTAGAGTACAAAAATATGTTATTTGATTTATTGTTGACGCTTTAACATGAATACTAGATATGCCATCTTTTGTGAATCTCTCAAAACTTATTTGTGCCGAAACGTTGTACTAAACTGTTGTACGAAAATTGTACTAAACACAATCTGCCATCTTTATCGAAGTAAAAATCGTTGCCAAGTATGAGCCCTCTTCTGTATATGCTAACAATGCCTCGTGGAGATAATCTATTATGTCTTTAACATTCTTGTTGACTGAAATATAAACTGTGACCATACCAATTTGTTTACCGTGAGGCAAAGTGCATCTCGCGGCGCGTATGTCTCCAAAAGCAGATTTGGTTTGACTAACGTGCTGAGAATTTCTTCTCCAGTCTGCATCATCACAGACAGTAAAGTTATGTTACAATTCGCCACTACCCCCTCCCCCCACCCCTCCGCGCTTAATGCTCGGTTATCTGGATTGTGTTAAGCGATTGACATTTAAGATTTCGACCTGTTCCTCGTTACAAAGCCAAGCTTCTGATAACATTATTACATTTGATTTCTGTATTATTATATTGTGTTGTTCGGAAAGTAATTTTGCTTTTTATTCGTTTTCGCGGAAAATGAAAGAAGATTTTTGATGATTCTTCTGTTGATTTAAATTGAATTAAATATTCTCCATTTTGATCCAATACCTTTTGACATCTTTCTGGCAGTAGTGTAATTATACGCTCATAAAACTCTGGTCTTTGCTAGCAAAATACTGAACCAATGCATTTTTGACGTCCTTATCTTCAAGGCGGCAAAGTCTGAAAAATTTTGTAGATACCGAAACAAGTAATTGCAACAAGTGCAATAGCTTCTGGCGTGTTACCAATCTGGTTGAGGTCTCGCATTATCTTGGTGGAACACTATACATTTTATATTGATCAATTCTGGCCTATTCTGTTTGAGTGAATCATTCATTTTATCCAACTGATAGCAGTACACTTCAGAATTCGGGGTATTGTCCGGTAGAAGCGATTAAAAACGATTCCCTTCAAATCTCAGCAAACACACAACATTCCTTCCAAATTTTTGCACAAATATCAGCCCTGCTATATCATCTGTCAAAATAGATAATAACAATGCGGCTTAAGTTTGAAGTTGGCTATGCAACATTACATTTTAGTCCTCTGTTGGGAAAAAACGAAATTACTTTCCCAACAATCCAATATTATCACCGAGATTACTCATATATGTCCGGAGACTTTGACACTTTGGCAATTGAGAGAAAAGATTGTCACATTCGCTCCATTGATTTTTTCTAGTATAATCCGATCAATTGTATGACGATAGACATAGCACAAAGCCAAGTAAACTTGTTTCGTAATGGAAGCATCGGTTAATTTTCTCGTCTATACCATGGTAAAAACGTTGACGACGTTGATCCTTAGTACAATATGAAGTCCTTCTTGAGCCGTGACCCTGGAAAAGGCTACATAGACCAAAGATTGAGAATGTGTTTTACTGTATTTGTATTCAATTTCATTAAATATCGGTCCTTGTGATTTCTGAATTGTCAACGAGCAGGCTGATTTTATTGGAAACTGGTTTTTTAAACATGAAAAAGATTTATTTCGATTGAGAGGAACTGTTGTGGATCTACAATTGGTAGGAACCGCTGTTCTAATAATCCCGTTTCCATTTAGATAGAAAACCATTTTCCACTTCTTTTGGTACCGACGCCGTTAGGAAGAAAGCCAAACCCATTGAACTCTATTTTGATTACCCAATTCAACGTGTGCCATTTACCTTTTTCCACATTGTCTAACCTATCAGCAACGTCGATGTTTATGTGGTTATCGTGTAGGTTTATATACAACGTAAATAATTTGTGAGTTTTTGAAGCTTCTCTCTAGCGACCCAGAGTATTTCGTCATAAGCAATTGAACTCGATGTTTCATATTAGATGAACTCAAGTTTCTCAAATTATAAGCCTCGACTGAATCGTTATCATTGAATAAACGAATTCCATTGGGATAGCTTTCCTCCGCTTCCGCGTCTGAGCAGAATCTTAACTCAATCAGTTGCAACTCATGCTGTATAAGATGGCGGAAATTTGTCAGCGGAAAATAACAGATTTCGCTACTCGCCGCAAGTGGCAGCACCATCACAAAAGGGAATTTATTTTGTTATATGATTACCAGCGGAAATTTTTTGTTTATTTTTTAGTTCTTTTTTCACTAAATAAAACATCCCAGCGGAATAAAATATTAAAACTGATCCTTAAAATGACAAATAGATTGATCTCCGAAGTAAAGCAACTCGGTAAATGAAATCTTGAAATTTAACAATATTCCGTTTTTCCGCCATTCTAAAAGAATGACAATGAAATTTGGATAGTAGTATTGATCAGGGATTTTCAAGTAAGTTTTGGAAACAATTCTAGGATCCGTTCATTCTGGACTAAACTTGGCAATTTCATAACCAATCCTTTTGAAAATTTAAATTTTTTTATAAAATTATTTTCAGTTTTTGGCCAATATCTCAAAAACTTCCACTTGTAATCAATACTTTCGTTGGTTTTTCTAATAGCTTAGGTTATACTGAGACTACAACGAAAATTTGAGGAAAATTTATTGATTAGAATTTTCACAATAATTCTTTGATTTTCTGCGGCTATATAAGTTATTTTCAGTTTTAGGTCAATATTTCAAAAACTTTCACTAGTAACCTTGAGATATTGGCCAAAAACTGAAAATAACTTATATGGCCGCAGATAATGAAAAAATTTAGTGAAAATTCTAATCAATAAATTTTCCTTGCATTCTCAGTATAACTGAAACTATTACAAAAATAACAGAAAGAATTGGTTACTAGTAGAAGTTTTTGAGATATTGGCCAAAAACTGAAACAATCCAAACAAGATCAATTGACATACAAATAATGAGTGGCACATTGCATTCAAAAGCGTTCGATATGTGATGGAAGATCTGCCTCGCCCTGGAAAGCTAGCTAAGGTTAAATAACCTGAAGTTTGGTCAAAAAGGAGTTTAGTCATAATATAATGAGCCTAAAATTATTTGTATGTTAATTGATCTTGTTTTGGGTTATAATTTCGGTTTTGGTCCCATTTTCGATTTGGCTTCTGCTAGCTTTAGATTAAATGATCTGAAGTTTGGTCAAAAACGAGTAGAGCCCAAACATTTTAATGATACATTTGATTATACCATAATGAGCCTAAAATTGTTTGTATGCCAATTTTGTTTGTTTTGGGTTCTAATTTCGGTTTTGGTCCGATTTTCGATTTGGGTTCTGCTAGCTTTAGATTAAATGACCTGAAGTTAGATCAAAAAGGAGTAGAACCCAACATTAAAGGGACATTTGGATAGACCATAATGAGCCTAAAATTATTCGTTTGTTAATTGATCTTGTTTTGGGTTCTAATTTCGGTTTTGGTCCGATTTTCGATTTGGGTTCTGCTAGCTTTAGATTAAATGACCTGAAGTTTGGTAAAGAACGGGTGAAACCCAACATTTTTAATGGGACATTTAATTACGCCATAATGAGCCTAAAATTATTTGTATGTCAATTGATCTTGTTTTGGGTTCTAATTTTGGTTTTGGTCCGATTTTCGATTTGGGTTCTGCTAGCTTTAGATTAAATGACCTGAAGTTTGATCAACAAACGAGTGGAGCCCAAAATTTTTAATGAGACATTTAATTAGGCCATAATGAGCCTAAAATTATTTGTATGTCAATTGATCTTGTTTTGGGTTCCAATTTCGGTTTTAGTCCGATTTTCGATTTGGGCTCTGCTAGCTTTAGATTAAATGACCTGAAGTTTGGTCAAAAACGAGGAAAGTCCAAATATTTTTGGATTAAATTATAAAATTAGTTGTATGTTAATTTATCTTGTTTTGGGTTCTAATTTCGGTTTTGGTCCGATTTCAAATTTGGGTTCTGCTAGCTTTAGATTAAATGACCTGAAGTTAGGTCAAGAACGAGTGGAGCCCAAACATTTTTAATAAGACATTTGATTAGGCTATAATGAGCCCAAAATTATTTGTATGTTAATTGATCTTGTTTTGGGTTCTAATTTCGGTTTTGGTCCGATTGCCGATCTGGGTTCTGCAAGCTATGATGTGATAAAGCTTTGTGCTTTTTCTAGAATCAGCAGAATAAAAAATTTAAATAGGGCATTTAATTAGCCTAAAATTAACCGTTAATTTTCCAGTTGTTTTTAAATTAATTTTTGGTATAGAACCTATATGGACTGAACTTTTTCTAAAGCTAGCAGAACCCATCATTTTAGTTGGAAGGGGTGGAGCCCAAAATTGTTTAATAGTAAATACTCTATTATTTTATTAGCCTATATTTATTCATACTATCTAGTAATGCTCTGCTGTATGGGTTCTGCTAGCTTAAGGAACGTGATTTCGCTCCTCATCTAATTTGTGTACCGCGAGCTATATATGAAAAACGATTCTTAAGGAGTAAACTCCAAAGGAGAAGTTAAGCTGCATACGAAATGTTGACAAATTTTATCATTGTAAAATATGGGGTTAGGATATGGACTTAAGTTAACAAAATATAACATTACAGGTATTATCCAAACTATAAAAATAGTAACAAAAGTCAAAATTTAAAGTCAGAGAGCACCACAGATTTATTTGAAGAGCTGGAATTTCTAGGTCTATTAATTAAGTCGTAAAACGATTTACAATAATGGGGTTACAATAAATAAAAGTTTTTTCAAAATTTTGTATGCAGCTTTGCCTCCGTATATATATTGTTATGCGTTATGCCAAGAGCCTTTCAACTCGTACGCTCAATGAATGTATAGACTTTAAAAAGGAAATTAAAAAATTTTCCTCTATAATCCATTAAACAATACATAACAAGGATACAACAAGTTACATATATAAATCTTAACTTAAATTCCGTTAACGTAATCCACTTGTGTATTCAACGTGCTAACATGGTAAAGAGGTATCCGTTTTTTATATACAACACTCATCGCACTCATTTCATCTCGTAGTCCTAGCCATACAAACTCGTATTAACAATAAAAGCATTTTCCTTGTTAGCTATGGTACAAGATTTTTTATGTTTTTTTTTGGATGTTGTTTCTGTTGCTAGATTCTTAATTAAAATTGTGGGTAAATAGTATCGAACACAAACAACAGAGGCAAATAATAATCGTAATAATAAAAAACGGAAAACTGAAAATTAATTTTTATTTTCATTTTGTTACAACAAAAACTAATTACCCTTTTCAGAACAAAATGGAATAAAATAAAATAAAAATTTTAACAATCAACCAAAGTGCTTTTTTCGTTTCTATGTGTATTGTGTGTGTTACTTTCAGAAATTCATCTTAATTCGTGTCATGATTTTCATGATTTTCATTCCAGACTTTTTTTTTCTGGTAGAAAAATTTAAATTGAACAAAAAAAAGTTTTTCGATAAGGGTTTGATGTTACATTTTTATTTTACTTTTAGGCCATGAACTTTATAAAATGTTTCTCAGCTCTATCTTCAGAGTTGCGGAAATGTTTTTGATGGTAAATAAAAAAAATTGTTAAATTGTTTGAATGGTATTAGCCTCTATCCATTTTACCGTAGTCGCTTTTTTATTGCTACATTACTGTATTGTATACATAATGTTATGGAAGATAAATAATCAGGATTGCTTGAATTAATGGACATTTTATATTGCTGTTGATAACATAATTCACATATCGGTTAATAAGAAGGCCTAGGCAATGGCGTACACAACATAGCGTAAATATGTTCCTATAAAAATAAAAATAAATTATTAAGATGGTGTAATAATGCGGTTATCATCCTAACTTTGGTTGGAATTATTTTGGTACATGCAAATTCGATTGGATTTAGTTAGAAATATATTTGTAAAATGTTAGAGGTCATAATTTTATCCTTTTTACAAATTGGGTTAGATAACGGTTTAATGGTTTAAAGCACATCTCTGTTTGCTCTAAATACTAAAAAGTGGGGTGATAAGCATTCTATACGTTAAATAGTATAGCTCAGTGGTTGATGTCATTATTGAAAACTTTACACGAATATGAACATTCTAGATCCACTTTTATAGTGCATGGGGCAAACAGAAGACAATTTGAGAAACCCAATTCAAGCCTTTTCAAACATTTCTCAAACAATGGAAAGGAGAGAAAAAGCAAAACCGGTCTGTTGAATCCACGATCTTTCAGGGATTAACAAATCCTCAAAAATAACATCAGAATGTCATATTACAAAATATTTTCCAAAGACTGCCTCTCATACAAAAATGTTTCAACCTCAATGGAAAATTATTAGTGGATTATTAAATGTAAAAACTAATTATTACTAAAATACTAACCAACGTCGAGAAATCATTGTCAATTATAACAAGATTGGGCTTCCCAACAACAATGCAGGAATTATATCTATAGAGGTACACAGCTGTGCTGTAGGTGTAATAAAAACCCACTGTGAGGCCAACCATAGTGCAGAGGCATACATAGTTATAGACATGGCTAAATGACCTCCAAGTCGCCATTTCCTTATGAACGCAAAAAGATAGTTGCGTTGCTGTTAAGTTTCAGTAGAGAAATGAAAAAAGATTATATAATCGCAGACACTAGCTGTATGAAAATCGGGCTCCTAACAAACAAAACTGTGTTGCGTGACTGGGTCAAATCGTAAAATAAATATTGGCTGGTCTTCGAGCAGAGTAAAAAACGTCATTAGGATCACAACCTGCTTTAAATACGTATGCCCAAATATGTGCAAGATAAAGCAAAAGTACGAATGACGTCTTTGGCCACTGCTGTGATTAAAACACTTAAATACTGCATAAAATGGCATTACAGATCTATTAAATGAAAAAGGCGACTCACATCAATTAACACATCAAACTTCTGCAAACTGAGGACGATACAGCAAAGAAAATCATCAAACAAACTCCAAAATGTTAATAATAACCTAAAAAACCATAAAGCGGTTGTCTGAGTGATTTAAATAAAAATTATAGTACAGGAGTGAGACCAGTGGCAGCGGAACAGTCATTGAAGAATTCATTGCAAGAAATAATCTCGTCGTGGTGAATGAAGTTAGCCAACCAATTACATTGGTCAAATATTGACCTTACATTAGTAATGCACATACTGTTAAAAATAGTAACCAGCTAGCCAGTCCGAGACAATTGGACCACAAATGATCATAGAGCAAGTTATGTTCCCTGCTGAGGCAGTTTTCTCATCGAACATAGCTAAGATCAGAGACAAGGTTCCGTGATAATTACTAAAATAGTGGAAATAAAATGGCAAAGGATTATAAAGAAATTAAATATATCATCTGTTGATGGTATAGATAGTGCAGAGTGGATTATGACCTAAACACTATCTAGTTTCTGTGACACCGTACATTCAAACGATCTCACTATTAAATGAACTAGGCTTCATTTGCTACAATAATTCTAACAGGGAGAAAATTTCCCTTGTTGCGTGTGCGAAGAAGCATCACTATGTGTCGTTAGAATAACTACTTCGGGTATAAATTAAGCACTGGAAAATTTAAGAACATTGGATTACTTACGTCGGAAGATTGAGATCAAGCCACATAATATTGATAAAATGCAACCAAGTGTCTACTGAATACTCATTTGTGGCGAAGTAACAAACACAAGTGAGTAAATGATAATCCGTGCTCAAAGCTGTGTTGCACCAAAAATAAATCGGGAAGAACACAATAGTGAAGAAACCGCGCGGTTACAATCATGTCCATGAAAAACGGTAAAATACCTGGCCTAGACAACATCGAGGTCGAGATTATATATGGATCTTGAAAAATTATTGGTAGTAATAATAATTAAGAAGGGCAATGACAGAAACCTCACCGATCACATCCCAATTATGCTGCTTTTAGTCTAAAGAGTAGCAGCTAACGAGGAGATATGTTAAACAAAGTGCACTATGGTTGAAATGACTGTCATTTCCAGTTCAAAATAAACACTGATACCAACATGTTTTTTTTTATTTGCCATTAGCACCAAAAATTTGGTGCCATATGGCCCGTTTCAAAATTTACAAATTAAATTTTTTAAATTTTTTACCATAATAATTTAATTTTAATTTCTTTTCATACACCTAGCACACATCGATCCCCTTTCACACTTCTAACTGTTTTGTTCTAATAAATTCATACCATAATAATTTAATTTTAATTTCTTTTCATACACCTAGCACACATCGATCCCCTTTCACACTTCTAGCTGTTTTGTTCTAATAAATTCATACACATTCTTATATACGATCATTCCCATTCGTAATAATTCAGTCAAACTACTTGCACTCAATAGAACATCGAACATTTGTCTGCTCTGGTTAAATGCAGAGCATTTCAGAATCAAATGTTCGATGTCCTCCACAACAAAACAGTTTCACATAATTCATACACAACTAAATTGCGTTTCTTCAAACATTCTTTCCAATTTTCATGATTCAGTCTCACTCGTTCGATAGTCCGTAACACTCTAGTACCTCTTTTGAGCACCTTAAAGAACGGTTGCCTCAAAGGAAACCTAACCAACTCAAAGTACTTCTTACCTTTCACCTGACGTTTTTCAACAAACTCTCTCTACCATTTTCTCCACAGATTCACCTGAAACATGCGAAGTACGTCTCTGGCATCCATGAATTCATATTCATTTACATCCTCAATCAAACAACCCCCTTTCGTAAGCATATCGCCCTTTCATTACCTTCAATCTGTAGGTGTGAAGGTATCCATTGAAGGATGACCTCCCTCCCACAAGATTGAAGATACTTATACAGAATTCCCACATACACATTGCCATGAGTTCCCCCACCCTTACTAATTAATTGCAACTCACTCCTAGAGTCAGAGAATAACACTATTCTCCTTCTCCCTTGTGTCATTGCCATCTTGATCCCTTCCATAATCGCTATCAATTCTGCATTCATTATACAGATACTGTCATGCACTCTTACCATTTTCTCTTTCCTCATTGAAGGAATATAAATTCTCACACCTACTCGATCATCATTTATACTTGCATCTGTATATACATCCACATGTGCAACATAATTCATTCGCATTTTACACAGATCACTGTTAACCGATAACTCATTCATCATTGCTTTTGTTGCGTTACCAAACTTCAACTGCACTATTAGATTGCTCGGAGGAACTTTCGGATTTGCCGAACGAACCTTGGAGAATATGTTAATATTTTCCAAGATTACAAGTGATCTTGTTGTCTTTTTGTAAACCGTTCCTCTTTGCAATCTCTCTTTCATTTCATTCACCAATTTATTGTCCTTAGTTAACATTCGCACAGTCTCTCGCACGGTGATCCATTCCCTCTTATAAGTAAGAGGCGAATCACCAAATTCAGACCACAGTGTGAATTGGTGTCGAATTGATCGCTCCCAGTACCACTCTAGCACACGCATTCTCCACATGCATCAACTTTTTAAACCCAACCTTGGATCCATCACCATATATACTCATTCCATAAGCAATTTTAGTTGGCACTAGCGCCTTTCGTAACATATCTGTCACACCCGGATGAGCTCTCCATTTCGATTTGCTCACCATTTTAATCACGTTCAATCTACTCTTAGAATTATCGGCCAATTTTTCCATATGCACTTTGAATCTCATTCTTCTGCCAATCCAGATTCCCAAATACCTAGTCAATTTCACACACTCAATTCTCTCATTATATATTCGCACATCAACCACCCGATTCATTCTAAAACCCATACTACAACATTTACTCGAATTTACCCTCAAATTCAACTCACTCAAACATTCGGTTACCTGATTCATATATTCTTGAGCCCGGGTCAAGTCCTCCTCGATGGTCCTTACCTTGCCAATCAGGACAAAGTCATCTGCAAATTGCAAAATGACTTTGCCCGAGGAGTTATACCTATGTTTCGAGCTCGTGTACAGGTTGAAGAGAGTCGGTGAGATTTTACTGCCTTGGGGGAGGCCCATGGTCACCGCTCCTTCCAACTTATACCCTCTAACACATAAAACTAACTTTCTCTCATTCATGAACTCATACACCCATTTGCAAATTTTCCAAGGAAACCCCAAGTCCATAAGGATGTGATAAAGTTTCCCTGGAACCACGTAATCATATAGAAAGGGCATATATCCAAAAATACCGCCACAACATACTTATTTTCCTTTTGTACTTCCCATACAAACTTTTCTACACATTCATTAGCAGAGTGGTTGTGACGAAACCCAAAGCTGTTTTCCAGCAATTAATTTCCCTCATTCACAAATTTACCTATACGACCTTTCGTCATACCATTCACAATTTTAACAAATACATTCAACATACATATTCCCCTGTAATTTGTTGCCAGATTCCTATCTCGATACCTTTTTGGAATAGGTACTACTCTGCTTTCCTTCTATTTTTCCGGTATCTGAATACTCATCCATACTTGATTGAGAAATCGAAGCAAGGCCGCCTTGGCTTCGAATTCTAATCTACGAATCATTTTATAACTCACTCTGTTAGTTCCGGGTGTAGTAGATTTTGATATTTCTAAAACCCCTCGGTACTCTTTCCATTCAAACTCCTTACACATATCGTTCATAAATTCATTTTCATTATCAGGTAACGAAACTTCATATCTATCGCTCCAATTGCTACTACGTCCGTAATCATTTGTAAAAAGACACCTCCATTCTCTCTATCATCTAACACTGCATTTCTGCCTTGCGCTCTATATCCTCTCACTCTATTAAATTTATCCCATACATCCTTAGTTGTGGTTCATTGTGTCATTTATTACATATAGTAACGTCAACTTTTATATTTCGCTCTACGGATAGCCTTTTTCAATCTTGCATTCATACCAATACTGGATTTCATTGTTCCACCAACCATTCGCCTTGTATTCATTCCCTCTGACATTTATAGTGCATATTTCATTCACTCTCTCTATTTTACCCTAAAATTGGTTAACCTCATTTGCTTCTTTCATAATGAGAGTCTCATTCATACGTTCGGCCCATTTCTTACCATTCATAATGACCTTACCGTCTATGTCAATATTTATATCACCTAAGCATATCCTGATCAAATAATGGTCACTACCCAAATTCTCATCTGTGACATCCCAAGTGACTTGGCCCGCCAGCCCAATTAAAGCTAAATCTATCGCGCTGGCTGTCGACCCCACTCTCGCCATTCTAGTCGACCCACCATCATTCAGGACTACGAGATGGGAATCCAGAATGAGGCGGGTCAACCAGTTACCTCTAGCATCAGTTCTTTCACTCCCCCATATTATCGGATTCGCATTCATAACACCCGATAGAATCACGCCACTTTTGCCTTCTACCCATTCAAACAAAATTTTTAAATCTCGTTGGCTTCTCTCTCTGTCAGACGTAGACCACACTGGAGTTGAATAGATACTAACAACTAACAAGTTTCTGTCCAGATTCCGAGTTTCGGCTGCGATAACTACAATGTGCTCGAAACGCGGTATGTCACAAAAGACCAGGCTGATATTGGCACGTGCCAATATCGCCATCCCGCCGAAGCCATCAGCCCTAGGTCTGGACAGATAATTGTATCCTTTTACCCGAAACGTCTTACCCTCGCGCTCCCAAGTTTGGGATTGGTCAGATAATTCCGCAACATATCGGCATTGGCATATATACTGCGAATATTTATCTGACCAATTTTCACGCATTCATTGGATCTCAGCATTCGCTCTACCATTCAAAGAAATGAAGAAAGGAGAGGGCATTTATAAACGCAAATGCATTCTCTCTCCTCCTTCCCTCATTCCCTCATTCAATCATAGTGTCATAGAACAATAGTGTTAATTCATTTGGAGTTAAATTAGAATGTCTCATTGCTAGCCTTGCTTCATTTTTTTTTATTGTCTCTATGTCCATTGCTGTATTACAAGTTGTTTGTTGATTTGATTGCGGTTGTTGTTGTAATCTTTCTTGTTGTTGTAGTTTGTTCGTTTCTAGTAGTTGTTTTGGTTGTTGCGGCTGTTGTTGGTCTTGTTGCTGTTGTACTTGATCTTTTTGTAGCTGTTGTTGTTGTGGTTGGTTTAATTTTGTGAGTTGTTGCCTTCAAGTTGAAATGGTTTTTTGATATGATTGTGGTTTTGTCTGTTCTAGTTGGTTTTCCTTGTTTTGCGGCTTTTGACCGTTTTGTGGTGTGTTTGGTGGGCTAAAGGCGGTTTTTAGTGATCTGCATATGTTGTCTGGTTAGCTGGTGTGGTGTTTGTTGTACATACAATTAGTTGTATATAGCCTGCCCTCACATATTCCGGTAATAGTGGTGAATTAAAAGTGAGGGTAAATGCTGCTGTGTCCGTTAATTTATTTTCCACCCATTTCTTTATTTTATATACCTCTATGACGCCTTGGTCCTTAAGCCCTTCTTTGATTTCCTCCTCAGTTAAACTTTTTAGATCGTGGCAGACAATGATACCTTTAGAACTGTTTAATATGGGGTGTTCCGTCACTTTTGTTTTGGCCAATTGCCCCAGAGATGTGGCATTCAGTAATGCATCCGTCGCTGCCCGATTTTTTGTCAGAACCAGCAGTTCTCCGGCTCTCGAGCGTTGCGTTTTAATGATACCTTTGGATATAATATCTAGCGCTTTTTATATTCCGAAAGGGGAAAAATTTTACAGGTTTTGTCCCTCCTGCTCGTGCTTGATTATTAGCTATTTTTCATTCACTCCATTGCAATCCATTATATCTGCACCGCCACCGAATCCTAATTTATTTGTTCGAATTTCATCGATCCTTTTCCTGTGGCATCCCCGGGTCTCAAGTAGCCTTACCGCAGTAAGAGGCTCTGCAGTGGCGGACCTTCTTGCCTATAAAACTTGCCGCATGGATAGATTAAGAAGGAAAACCATGTAGGCGGTGCTACTCTAAATTCACCAATCCCAGAAACTGCGGCGGAGTCTCCAGCAATCGCCTGGCGTTTTAAACCCTGGCATAATGCTAAATTAAAATCAACTGGATAGCACTGTTCAAATGAAGTGCAAACGAAGCCGATTAGACTACTCCAGTCCTAACAACTCTTCTACACGGCAAATCCTATCCTCCCTTGTAAATGATCGGAAAATCAACGATTACAAAATAAAACGAATCTCTTTAAAACGTATCAAATATTAGAGTTAATCCTGAATTTCTGAAACTTAAAGGCTTCAACTGCTTAATAAATTAGTTTTCGGGTTGGTGTACTTACGATTAAAGAAAGTACAAGAAAGAGCAGGATTCCTCTGAAAAAATGAGAAATCAAAATTCTACGTCAATGTGCATGTAACACGACTAAAACCACTATACGCCACCTATACTAGCCATCGATACCAGGTTTCTTTGGCCGTAATAAAAGGTTGGTAAAACACCCTAAACAGCATCCGTTAAAACTTACAGACCAAGAACCAGATGAACCACTAAACGACCCATCTGAAAATTCAGCAAAAGGAGTGCGTTGAGGAATTGAGGAACAGTTGGCAGCTTGTTCTGAGGCCTCCGAAATTTCATGAATATCACTGAAAAAGTAGCTGGTTTCCCATCTCCAATGACCTACCAGAGCTCGGATATTTGTGAATTGTTTGCCAGATTTTTCGGTTCCGTATATATGGACTAGATTCGATGCCATCTACTGCCACACTCTGAAGTCTTTGAATAATTTAACTTTATTATGTTCACGGAACAAGAAGTTCTTAATTGCTTGTTTCAAATTGATGTTAATAATAGTGTCGATCATAACGAGTTTCCTCCGATTCTTAATGAGTATAGTACGGAAACTTTATGTGTTCCGATTACCTTCATATTTAACGAAAGTTTTGTCTTTTCAACCAATTTTTAAAACAGGTAGAAGGAATAAGGTAAGTAATTTTAAAGGAATAGCCATTTTTTCCGTCATTCCAAAAAAAAAACTGTTAGAATCAACTTAAAGTGTTATGTTTCCACATTAAATCAATTATATCTTCGGCATAGCACGGGTTTTATCCAAACAGGTCTACAGTTTCGAACCTGTCTTCTGTTGTAACTTATTTGATAGTTTTAAATCCAGACAACAACTTGAAGATTGATCACTCAATTCTTATCACTAAATTGAGGCATTTTGGGAGCCAATTCATTTCCATATTATGGTTGCACTCGTTTTCAGACCGCAGGCAAACTGTAAGTATTTTGCGTGATATCAGGTGTCAGTAGTCACATAGGCCCTTTGCTATTTTCATTATTTATCAATGATGTCTTTAACTCTAAGATGATCTAGATAAATTTTGTAAATGGTCTCGTAGATTGCAAAAACATTTCCAAAATTGCACTCGTCACTTGGTCACCCAATTGGCTATCTCCAATAGTATTGTCAAAGCTATTAACCGTCAGATTATTGTGTTTGTTTGAAATATAAGTGACGTTTACCAAACACACGAATCTAAGCTAAACCCATGTTCGTGTATATCAGAAGATAGACGTATGAATTAAGGGACCAATAAACACTGTTCATATTATATTTAAGCCGTGTTAGCTTTCAACTTGGATGTGCAGTTGAAGTATGGTATCCACTCTGTCATAAAAACTTTGACAGTACCCAAAAATAACTCTGACATTTTGAAAAAAAAAAACCAAGTCGTCTTCCCAGACTACGATCGACTTTACCGCCAAAACGTTTTTCTATTCCATCTTAGAGTTCCAGAAGCAAAAAACTGTAAGATCTCGACGCTCCTGGTTAAAACAAACTAAAAAAATATTTTCAAACCCAAATAAGCCTAGACCTAGAAACATTTCTTAAAACTTGAGCGTCATAAAACAAATTATGGAAGTTATAGTGGAGAAAGCTAAATTGCTGGATCTTGAAAAGTTATTCGATTTTTCATTATCTAGCAACAGCTTCAAAAATATATTAACGAAATATTTTTAATAATTTTTGTTATTTTGTTATTTTGTTAATTCTGTCATTTAACATTTTCTTGAAAACCATAAATACTGCGGAAATGTCTGTTTGAGAATAATATGTAGGCTATCAATTTTCTTTTCAGGATAACTCAGAGACGGCATGTTAGTTAAGTTTATCAAAACTAATCCAAAAAATACAACAACAACACAGTTATTGTAATACTATTGGTGAAAGTAAACATTCAGGCGAATTTGATTTCTTAATTGGCCTTAGGTACATTCCACAGTCATTCTAAGAATTTTCTAAGCATTTAGCATAAACTTCAGCAATACTGGTGGACTCCGAAGTAAGTATCACGATTTTCTAATGGTCATGCTACCTAAATGACTTTGGAATGTACCTAAGGCCTATTAAAATAATTACATTTTTAAATATCATGGAACACTCTGTCAGACCCATTAGAAAATCATATAACTTGCTTGGGACACTCCTTTTTGTTTCAGTAGTCCACCAGTATCACTGAAGTTCATGCTAAATGCTTAGAAAATAGTTAGAATGATTTTGGAATGTACCTAAGGCTCATTAAAATAATTACATTTTTAAAACTCACGGGACACCCTGTCAGATCAATTAGAAAATCATATAACTTGCTTGAGACACTCCTTTTTATTTCAGTAGTCCACCAGTATCACTGAAGTTTATGCAAAATGCTTAGAAAATACTTAGAACGACTTTGGAATGTACCTAAGGCCTATTAAAATAAGTTCATTTTTACATATCATGGAACACTCTGTCAGACCCATTATAAAATCATATAACTTGCTTGGGACACTTCTTCTTGTGTCAGTAGTTCACCAGTATCACTGAAGTTCATGCTAAATGCTTAGAAAATACTTAGAATGACTTTGAAATGTACCTAAGGCCAATTAAAAAATCACATCTCCTCTAAATTACTGCATATAAATTCGCCTGAATGTTTACTTTTACCAATAGTATTACAATAAGTGTGTTGTTTTTGTATTTTTTGGATTAGTTTGGATAAACTTCACTAGCATAAGACGGCTGGACCTTGTTCATATACTGGGTGTCCACTACAAAAGTTAACAATTTTTGTTACCGCCTGTAACGGAATTGTTGGCACGAGGGTGTAGCGAGGCGTTTCGCTTTCTAATGTTTGCCTTCCGTTACTGAAATACTAAATTCATACAATGAGAACTTTGAAGTGGTCATGATTGCCGGCTTAGCTTCAAGGTCGGGTGTGGGGTTTTCGAAGATCAATATATGCTGGTTATACCACTAACAAAAATAAAAATAGTGAAAGGACAAGTTTTTGAAAAAAAAAGATACAAGAGACGAACCTACTTACCTAACCACGTTTAGGATCAGACTTACCCCCTCATCCTGTAATTAAAGCTTTTAGCTTCTCATACTGAAAGCAATAGCAATAGTGGAATTCAAAAAAATTTGCGAAAATTAAATAACCCAAAATTAGAAGAAAACAGTTACATTGAATATTTTTACCAAGATCATTATAAATTTTATTTTAAACTTAACAAGAAGAAAAATACCAAGATGGTTGAAAATAAAAAAAAATCCAATTTGTTTCTAACTACAACTATAAAACTGACGTCAGGCAAAATGAATTTATAATAATTGAAATAATATTATATCTACAACCACCACCATATTTATATAATAAAAT
Source organism: Nephrotoma guestfalica (assembly GCA_963691935.1). Lineage (NCBI taxonomy): Eukaryota > Metazoa > Arthropoda > Insecta > Diptera > Tipulidae > Nephrotoma > Nephrotoma guestfalica. The sequence goes on from OY829914.1 coordinate 111,190,768, forward strand.
GAAAGAAATCAATTAATAAATTATAAGATCATATGATTTTAACATATATATATATTATACTCTGTTGCCGAATTCAGCTAGACTTTTATGAAATATCAATTTATTGAATTGAAAAAATTTGCTATTGATTGCTAGATTATTGTCTCGCGGTAGCATTATGATTATTAAATTATGGTGATTACCTCAGTACATTTGTGAATCAGAATTTTATAAAAAAACCTTGATTAAAGTTGATTAACTGCGACCGATGTCGATGGAATAATTATAATAATGCACTATTATTGTTTTACTGTTTTTATCCATTAACACATTTTTGCTTATACATTTATAAAAGCACCACTTGTCAGTTTATCGATTTTATTATCATTTATTATTATTATTTTTTGATTTTGTTATTACTAAAGTTATTAATTAATAAAGGACTATTATTGCTTTTTAATTTGTAAATCGTTCGTACGATTGAATATTATTACAGGGAGTTTAGTTCAATTAATGTTTTGCGTTATTAGCACTGCACAATTATTTTGTATTACTGCACCACTGGTCACCTTTTTTGTTAATTATGACGTATATACTGACTATTATTTCCCGTTAAGTATTAATACAAGCGACCACATGTTCAGTTAATTTTTATTTTGGTTGCGTAGTGATTCGTAATTCTGGTTCGTTTTAATTTGTATTTTATTTATTTATTTTTGAAACTATTTTGGCGTTTATATGTGTCGTTGTTAATTTATATCCTTATTCTTAGCACAATTTAGATTTTGGTTAGTTTCACACCATCACACAAATACAAATTAAGCCATTATACAAATTAAGTAAAATAAACTAAAAAAATTACCGACAACACGTTTCAGCAAATTTTTTTGGTATCGCACGATATTGATATGTTCATATCCAAAAATAATTAGCAACTAACTAACCTCCGCATCCAAAAATGTGTTTTCTTTTATACTCCATCAAATTGGTACGGGATAATCAAGTTGCATTCAATTACACCTACATACATACTAAAAAACAAGATTTTCCCGCGTATTTTAAATATCGACTTTGTTTGTAGCAATGTATATCAGGATGGAACGCTCCACGTTCGTAAGCGGTGGTTGACGTTACACGCCATTTAGGCGAATATTAATATTGACAGTTCATACTTGACAATCGAGAAGTACACGCGTGGCAAATTAATCATGGAAAAATATTCGATTGACGCGGTTTAATAGTGAAAACCTTTTACACAAGTCAATCATCAATTACATTGACATTAAGAAAGTAACGTAACTGTGGCAAATAAGCCAAAGTGTGTGCAACAACGTATAGTCGGAACATCAGAAAATATTGCTGCTGAACGTGAAAGTGTACGAGATAATCCAACGACATCAATAAGACACTGTGCGCAAGTAAACTTTCACGTGGACACCCTTTGCAACGTAATCGAAAACCTTGAAATATGTTATTAAGGTGTAACGAGCGTGCTGATTGAAACTGCCGAAATCATTAAAAATACGTTTAGATAATTGTATCTGATCATGTTTTGTGTAGCAAAGAGAAGAGTTGTCAATACATCTAAAATTATTACGTTCAAGTGGGTTGCTGCAAATTGAATAGTTGTAAATTACAAAATCCGATACTGTTTTTCGATAATAGGTAAATTGCGGATGATAAAAAATCCCCTTAAAAGATTATTTAAGAAAACATAAAATAATGAAGAAACTATAAGTTAAAAACAAGTTTATAAATGTTATGCTGAGAGCTCCAAAGAAAAGTTCATGACACAAAAATATTAAGCAACAGAATGAAATGATTTTTTTCGATTTGTTTGAAAGTTTCTTTGAGGGAAATCACATTTTTTGTATTAATTCCACCACCCCTCTTCATATCTGTTACATCTTGAATAAAAAAATAAAAAGTTTGAATATTCCTCGCTCCAATATTATTACGAGATGTACCATCGTTAAATAACACAAAAGGAAACTTTTCCTCGATTTTCCTTGAATCTTGAGGGCAAACTTATTTAATAGATTACCAAGTTTCTTTGTTTCGCCGTATATGTTCTGTTTATGTGTGTGTGTATATGTACTCATATACAGATATACACATTCTTGTTAAGCTGTGCGGATAAAAATTTTAAATGTTTAGAGCAATTTTCGGTACCGCTTCCATTTCCACTTTTTCCATTTTTTTGTGGTAAGTAATCGGGAAGTTGACAATTTTGTGATATAAGTTTTTTGTCTTTTAACATTTTCTTGAACAAATTTTTTATTAATTTCATTTTAATGAAATTTCAGGTTTGATTTTGATCAAACGAAAAATAAATTGTAATTTGTATATTCTTCCAACCACACATAAATTAGGGAGTCGACGATTGATCGTCGTAGAAGAAAGGCGTGTTTTATCTTTCTATGTGTAATTAAAAAATTAAAATTAAAAGTTAATGTGCTAAAAATGTGTTATATGACAGGTGCGTTATCTTTTATGGCGGTATGTAAACATTGAATAACTTTGAACAAAAAATAACCGATTTCTATGTATGAGGTATTTTTACTCAACTTGATCCTGGACCTTATGGACTAGTTTTTGAATACAACATCAATTAAGTGGCCGCCTTTATTGGCCAAAGCAACATGGACCTTTCTTGCTGCGTTTTGAATTACCTTTTCAAGCATCTTGGGCGGTATAGCGATGATTTCTTCACGACTGTTTGCCTTGAGCTCGTCATGGTCTAATGTTTGTTGGCGTACACTTTTCTTTTCAAATAACCCCTACAAAAAGAAGTCCGGAGGGATCAAATGTGGAGATTTGGCGCAAACGCCGGCCCAAACAGTCGCTTTTCGATCATGCAATGGTGTTTCATGGATCTCGTGTGGATTGTACGTTCCCCAAATGCGGAAATTTTGTTTATTAATGCCGCCAGAGAGTGTGAAATAGGCCTTGCCGGTCATCAAAATTTACTTCCAGAAATCAAATTCAGTGTCAGCCATTCGAGCGACTATTTCGCCGTATTCCAAGCGATCAAAATTTGCTTCCAGAAATCAGGTTCAGTGTCAGCTATTCGAGCGACTATTTCTCCGTATTCCAAGCGACGTGGACGGCCTGTCGGCAATATTATTTGTGTTAGTTGCAATTTATACGGAAACAAATGCAAATCATCCTTGAAAATGCGCCGCAAAGTGGTTCCACTGATGCCAAAATGCTGAGCGCATTGGAATGGGTTTTGCAGAATCGTATGCATAGGTTTTCAGTAGGAGAAGTCGAAAAAACTAATATCGTTATTACAGCGCCATCTATCATGAATCGTAAATAATGTTGTAAACAAATCCTACGTACTTTAATTTGTAGGATCCGAATCTACAATACAAAATAGTGGTTCCTATTTTAATTTCAAAGTAACCGCCGCCCCACCTACAAGAAGGGGAGAAGGGGTTCTAACTTTAGCACTAATATATGTTCCCCCTGGAATGATTAAATTTTGATAGTGGATATTTTATTCATAGAGTGCTTATTTTCCGAGATATTTGAAAGTTGCAGCTTAAAAAAATCACCCGGTATAAGAGGCCATTTTTCGGCTGGAAACTCGTTTAACTTTAACAATATAAGTTAGTCGTGTTTCCAGAAAAATGGTAATGCAGATAGTGTATTTGTTACCCATCCGAAAGATGATAATGCATATATTATGTTTTCCATCCCAACCGGAAATATTATAATATGTCGATAATGCAGATCATATCGATAAAGAAGTTTAGATTCAATATCCAGTCAAACATGTCGGCAATGCAGATTTAAAAGTAACAAATATATCATCAATTTTCTAGAATAAAAATGTCAATAACAGACATCTATACAATAGTCCCGTTTATCTGATGAAAGGTTTTTATATCCGATCTGACTGTACGAATTTGATGAACCATGACCCTAAGTAAAATTTGATTATACGTTTGGAGTGGGCTTGATGAGGCTATGTTCATGAAATGCGTGAAACTTTCCATTGTTTCGACGATAAAACTGTTCACCTATCGAGATTTTGCCAAATATTTAGGGTCTGAAAACTCTAAAAAATACGACCTAAGATTTAAATTCTAAGTTTAGGCTGAAAGATTATGAGTAAAAATATAATTTTCCCCAAGTTTTGTCGATAAAATCATTCATGATGAACGATTTTTATCGTCAGAAAGGAAAAATAAAAATTTCACTCCTGTAACCCCATCAAACTGACCTTAACCTATGCTGATCTGACCTTAAACTGACCTTAACCTATAATCAAAATCTAACTATGGTCATGGGTTATGGAAATCGGCCTAGTCCGTGATTGGTGTACATGCGGCAAAATCTCGAATGATGGACGATTTTATCGTTAGAAGTAGGGAAACATAAAAATTTTACCCCTATAACGTCATAATACCCACCCCTAACTTATAAGCAAAATCTACTTATGATTATGGGCTATTGAATGGGCCTAGTCAGATTGGTGTCCATGCGGCATAATCTCGAATGATGGACGGTTTTATCGTCAGAAGAAGGGAAACATAAAAATTTCACCCCTATAACCCCATCAGACTGACCCTTAACCTACAATCAAAATCTACCTATGGTCATGGGCTATCGAAACGGCCTAGTCCATGATTGTGGTGGAATCTCGAATGATGGACGGTTTTATCGTCAGAAGAAGGGAAACATAAAAATTTCACCCCTGTAACCTCATCAGACTGACCCCTAACCTACAATCAGAATCTACCTATGGTCATGGGCTATCGAATTAACATAGTCAGATTGGTGTCCATCTGGCAACATCGCGAATGATTGACGACTTTGCTTGATAATTATTAAACTTCTTTACGACATTTTTCGGCTGTATGAAACAAATATGGTATTTCACACCTATAACCTCATCAAACCCACCCCTAACCTATAATCAAAATTTACCTGTGATGAAGTGCCATCAGTGTTGTGCCGTATTGGCTACACCGCGTAGATAATTAATATTCTACAAGTGTAGAGAATGTATGTAGACAATTAAAAATTTGACGTCGACAATGTAGAGAGCGTAGACAATGACGAAAATTATTATTTCTGTTATCAATCACTAAAATTCTATGGTTTTATGGTTTGTTTAACACATTTGAAAAATTTGAACCCAAGTTATTATATGGCAATGAGGTATTCCTATGTATGTTATTCCAGTATGTTATTGTTAGGTATTCCTATGTGATGCTATGCTTGGAAAACTGAATGATAGGAAAAATTGAATATTTCTTGCACTATACTTTTGTTGTATTTTGTATAATTTTGGAAAAATGCGAATATCTCAGAAACCTACTCGTATGTTAAAAAGTAGAATTGTTTACACAGTTACATTTTAAAACTAACTACAGAGCTGACAAAATAAACTACTTTTAATGACGGATCTTCAATGAACAAAACCATCGCTACGCACTAAAATGTTAAAGCACCAGTTCATGGAAGAATTAATGCCAGCTATCAACAAATAGTGCAAATTTTATTCCGGTTAAACCACTCAAACACCTCAATATTTATACGAAGCTTGTAAATCCAGCAAGCAAAAAAAATGTTCATGTGGCCGCCATATCTGTATGCCGGCCTTTTGCTTAAGAAATGGATGTTAAACATTGTCAAACTTGGGTAATCAAGATCAATACAGTATTCGTTCCGAAGATGTACAATGACAACTGGCATTGTCTAGAGAATTTCTTTTACAGTCGCAAATTTAGCGTTGTACGGCTTTATGATTGGAGAGGAAACCTATAAGTAAAGACATTTTTATTGGTCTCATTAAAATATATTTTTGTGAACTCGATTCCGACTATAAATTAAATTTTTTATTTGATTTTTAAAGCACCGCTGGTTGCAAAAATTCTTAGAAAATGCTCCTATTTTCCCGGGATTCCTTGACGTTACTCGATGTAGGTTACCTAGGCAATGGTACCAGTGTACGCTTATTTACCGAGATGCAAATCATGCGAGTTTCCTCAAAATAATTTTTCAACCGATTCCAACAGACGCGTGAAAATTTATGTTAATCAAAATAATTAATAATAGAATCATTTGATAATTATATAGAATTAATGTCATTGACCCTAGATTTGTAAAACAAAATAATTTTAATTTACGAGACTGCAAACTCTATACGTTGTCTCAATATTAAAAGCATCGGTTAGCCAAAGTATCGGTTGAACCGGTAGACAGGATCCAACCAATGATTACGGTTGTTTACTAGTATATTGGTTTATAAACATGAATTGGAACATAATACAAGTCCGTAAATTCAACGGATAAACTTAGACAATGCACCTACTTTAAAAGTATCAGCGGTACTACGAGTAATTTGAGCTAGTTGCAGATGCACCTTCAAGGACCAAAAACAAATTCTAGTATACAGTGGTCTAAGAAAATTTCATACAAGCATTGGCGTAAGCAACGTATACTGGCAAGTACTTCTAGCTAATCATAACTAATGAAAAAAATTATATTTTCTTAAGGCACCCATTTACCACCCGCAAGCATACTTCACAAGCGTGCTATAAGTTCCCACACATCACACCATCTTGTAGTGTAAACCTAATTTATATATGAGAACGTCAAGATTAACGTGTACAATTTCGAAAAAAAATTTCTGTGCTGCTCTAATTTTAATTTTGGTCACTGAGTTTTTTGCCAAACCAAAACCTAGAAACATATGGATGAAGAAAAGGCTTAAAACACGAGCTAGGGTTTTTCATGAAAACCTTCTCAAGGAGCTACAATTATGCAACATTTTCAGTGCTTTCACAAATGGTTACCCCGATAATAGTAAAGCAAGATACAGTTTTAGGAGCTGCGATATCGCCAGCTGAAAGGTTATCCAGAACATTACGATTTTTTGTAACAGGGCAGAGTTTTGAAGACCTCAAGTTTAATACGGGTATATCTCCTCAATGTATCTGTAAAATAATCAATGAAACAAGTGATACTTTGTTATCAATGCTACGAGGAAACAGTATATGTAAAAATTATGATTAATTAATAATTAAAATTCATTATTTTTAATTGCATTAAATGTTGTCATTTTAACCACTATAATTGGTTGATAATTTGATCATATCCATCATTAACCGGTGTGTGACACACAAGTTCTTAACGTGGCATTGACGTATAAATCATAAAAGAATTTGGGATTTAAGTTGACCTCGGAGATGATAAATTGGGCTGACATATTTTTACACTATTTCTGTATAAAGTGCCTAAGCCCACTCCAAACAAGACGTCATTAATCATCGCATTTTGTGCGAAAATTTGCTTTTTCAATTTCTATTTGTAGAATTCTTGAGACTAGTTTTTTCTCAGAATATCATATATGGTTATCGCGACGATTAAAATAGTAACAAACCTTATAGCCGCCTGCAGCTTATCTTAGCAGCTTGGCTTACAGGTCTAAGCCGAACATTCCATTAAATGTTGCCATAAAGAATTTTAAACTTAAGTTTTAATTTAAAATACTGGAAGCTGAATCTGGCGGTTTTTCATCTGCCAGTATTTCTGTTTCTAGTATTGGTTGCAGTTGAAACTTTGACAATTTCAAGTTCGATTGAATTTAGAAATTATTATATTTTATAACAAAAAATGACATCACCGTTACCCTTTTGTCAGTAATGCATGCAATATGTGGCGCTAAAGTTTGTTAATAAAAAAAATAAATAGCGTTGAAAATAAAAAATTGAATTATTTTAAACATAAACTATTATCACCTCTTTTTTTTGTAGAAATTCAATTATAACGTTACACAATATTGGAAATTCACAATTTGAACAGGAAAACTGTGATGGCAAATTCCAACTGAAAAACACTGAGAGAAACAACAATAAAAAGCAATAATCTACATTGTCTACGAGTATTCTACATACTCTACGAATTCCCGACAATGTTTACACCATAATGATTTCTCTATGCTATTTTCGACACCAACAATGTCGAAAATTCCAGAATACGCGTAGACGCACAACACTGAATGCCATCGAATTGACATAGTCAGTTTGGTGTCCATATGGCATAATCTCGAATGATGGACGGGTTTATCGTCAGAAGAAGAGAAAAATGAACATGGTTTCCCATCAGACTTACCCCTAATCTATAATCAAAATCTTCCTATGGTCATGGGCTATCGAATCGGCTTAGCCAGATTGGTGTCCATGTGGCATAATCTCGAATGATGGACGGTTTTATCATCAGAATAAGGGAAATATAAAAATTTCACCCCTACAATCTCACCAGGCTCACCGATAACCTATAATAAAAGTCTACCTATGAACATGGGATATCGAATCGGCATAGCCAGATTGGTGTCTATCTGGTTAAATCTCGAATGATGGGCGATTTATAGTCGAAACAAGGGAAAAATCACAATTTTACCCCTATAACCTCATTAGAATCCATTATTAAAACCTATATTTAAAATCTGCCTACGGTCACGGCCTATCGAATTGACGTAGTCAGACCAGCGTATGTCTGGCATAGCCTCGAATTGCCAACCACTTTAACGACAATTATAAACCATTTAAAGCTTGATAGTTTTTAAACTTCTTTAACGGAAATTTTCGGCTGCATGAAACAGATATGGCATTCTTTTTATTGCTATACTTTCTCAAGTATTTGCCGCTCACAAACCTCTTTAAATGGGACTTTTTCCAAACATAATACTTTTAACGTTAAGTTATAATAAATTTTTGAAAGTTGGCCGAATGCTGCTATATACACATGAAACAATAAATTATTATCGGTTAAATTTCAAATTGCATATGTTGTTTGTTGATACATATGTTTTCGGCTGATTTTGTAGTCACATTCGGCTAGGATATTGTAATTTAATATATAAAGGGTTTTCCAATAGGAATGATACAATTAAAAAAATTTAAAAAACCACATAAATTATTCAATGAGACCAAATTTTTATTTTATTTGAAAGGTTAAGTTATGCCATTATGTATGGGAAAAAATCATTTAAAATTTTTCTGGATCGTTCTTCATTGACTGTTACTCTACGACCATTTTCATCAAAGAAATATGGACCAATCACTCAATGGTGTCTGAACAGTTTCGTGTGAATTTTCATCACTCCAAATTCTGCAATTCTGTTTGTTTACATAACCATTCAACCAAAAATGATCTTCATCACTGAATACAATTTTTAAATAAAAATGTTCATCATTTTCAAGTTGTTCAAGAGCAAAATCGGAAAATAAACGACGTTTATGGTGGTATAATTGCTACAGTTCCTAAACCAGTTGAATTTTGTAAAGATGTCATCCCAAATCTTTTCTTAAAATTCTCCATGTTGTTGTTTGAGAAAAATTTAATTGTTGAGAACGACGTGGAACTGATAAATTTGGATTTTCTCTTACACTCGCTGCTACCAAATCAATATTCTCTTGTGTGCGTGCATTTCTTTGTCGTACTAGTACACTTGTATCGTGTAAAGAAAATTTACTTTCAAATTTGTCTACAATACGACGAATGGTGAGTTAAATAATTTAACAATTTCTAAACGTTGTTGAAGCGTGTATATCAATGATTAAATGGCATAACCTATAATGGCATAACCATAAACACAAATGACATAAGAAATGTCAAAAAATCATTGTCAACCATTTTAAATTGTATCATTCCTATTGGAAAACTCTGTAGTTTAAATATCCGCACAGTGACCCCCCCCTAGCTGGTCAACATTGGGTGTGAGTTAAAGGGGTGTGTGCGGACCTGTTCTAGACCATATATATATTTACCGATACCTTATTATGTTCAATAATCCATCATCTCACCTGATTCATCCTCATCATTCACACGATGCGTTTATCTCATACTTTAAATTTCTTTTTCGGGAAAAACAATATGGGGTTTTTTCATTTTTTCCCTTTTTTTATTAACACATATATCCCAAACAAAAAAATGTATATATATATTTATATATATACATATATACTCGTATATATACTTCTAACCGAATTCTAATCTTATAAATAATAAATGTAAAAAAAAATACAAAATTTAAATGAAAAATAACGAAAAATTAAAACTAAAAAAAAATAAGGTGCTACAATAATTACGTGCGTGTTGATACGTTTTGAAGTTTTTCTTTCCTTTGGTTCGTTTCTCTGCTGTTTATTCCATATTCATATATCAGAAAAAAACTCCATAAACATACGATGTAACGGGAACACCGTCACTATTTTTGCTGCACGTTGCTAGACTTTCTAGTGCATAAAAATATTTATCAATCCACTGACCGCCTCGTCTATAGTCTGGTGGATATATTTGTTTTGCGAATCAAGAAAAATGTGGTTGGGCTGTGGGCCCACGTACACCCGTAGAAGTTTGATTTTTCTTCAGTGAGTTTAATTTCGCAACCGGAATATAGCCCACTTGGTGGTGCTTCTGCCTCGTGTTGTTGTAGGCCAAAAATAAGCGAAACCCAAATCACTTGACCGCACGGATCTTTTGTTTGTTTGTTTTTTTTCTGTTATTTTTAAACGGTTTCACACACTATTGTTACGTATTAATAAAAAACGTTATACACACAAAAAAAAATACGTAATATTTAGTTTGTATACTATATATAAACTTTAAATTTTGAATCACTCGAGAAAAAAAATTGTTTTTCTTCAAAAAAAAATTTTAACGTTTTTTTATTTTAATTTAATTAAACTTAATCTGCAACCGTGTGGCATGCACTACCAGTTACTCCACTCGACTCCCGAACCAAAAAAAAATTGTCAAAAAAAAGTATTTTCCTACAATTACTCTACTTTTGACTTACGCAGTCATTGATTTAATTCATGATTAATGATTAATTTTTATTTTTACTCTTTTCTCGTTCCACAACATCACGTACCTAATTAATTCCGTTTAATGATAACAGATGGGAGGAATTGGTTGGTTTATACAACTCAAAAAAAACCGTTTAAGTAAATTGTATAAAAGTAATTTATAAACACACCGTTACAAATCGTGGGGACGACCGATGACCCATGAGAAATGTCTCACTACAAAGCCGCGCCAAAACAAAAAATTAATAATAGATTAAACTAAAGAACTAACAATTATCTACGAATGAGGCATAAATAAATAAAAGAATGGAAAGAATACTTGATATTTACAATAACATCCGTCATTCTATTAAATACATATTAGAGTCTATTAAGTCTTAATATCTTTAAGATGATACACGCCAAGAATCATATTATTACCGTCAACCAGTTGGCAAGCGACATTCCCGATCAATTTTTTTACAAAGGCTTTTCGGAATTTAGAAGCTAGTTTTTCGCTATATTTATTTGTGCGTAAAATTTCGGACGAAAACTTTTTGTTTAATATACAACTGTCGATGTCTACTACGTAAATTATATACGTGAGCGTTTCGTTGAAACGCTGGCTGAAGATGATTTAGTACTTTCTCATGAACTGAAGATAACTTATCCGAATTAGAAATACGAATATTATTATCATTTAAACTATTTAACTTTCGAAGTAAGGAATAATCCGATGCGTGACCAATATAATGCTGACCAAAAACCAAAAAACTTGGTGAAAACCCTGTACTAACATGAATGGCGTTTCTTAAGGCTGATGCTATATTATCTAAATTACTGTCCCATGCTGTATGATCTTCTCGTATGTATGATCTTATTGCTGCAAGTACAGATCTGTTGACCCGCTCTGAGGTATTAACCTGAGGGGAATATTTGGCTGAGAGAATATGCTTGATACCATATTTAGAGAGGAGCTGATGGAATGCTTTTGCAGTGAACTGCTTTCCGTTATCGCTTAGTATAATTTCTGGCACGGAAAAAATTTGAAACACCTTTCTTCCAAGAAACTTAAGGACATTCTTACTGTTCGCGTCACGCATTGGTTCCAATAAAACAAATTTCGAAAAGCCATCCAAAACTACAAAAACTTAACAATGACCGGACTTCGTTCGCGGGAACGGACCCATAAAATCAATATATAATTTTTGCCAAGGGCGACATACTTCGACAAAGTTTCCCATGGGCGGACGTGTAATAACATTCGATGATTTACTAGCCTTACATATTTCACACAGTTTAACAAAATTTTGCACATCTCGAATCATATTTGGCCAATAGTACAACCTGCGTAACACTTCTAATGTTTTTTGTATGCCTCGGTGGGCGGAACTTGGCGAAAAATGAGCGCGCTTTAGCAAATCATGAGTCAAAGAATGAGGTATATAAAGTTTCCAGGCCGGTAAATCTGACAATTCAACAGATGATTTTTCAGGTTTTATGTAAACTTTGCCATCCACCACTTTTAGATTACACTTGTCTTTTGGGATTGTCAAGATACTATCAATGAGAGCTAAATACTCATGATCGTGAAATTCTTTGGAAGTCATATCGATAAATAAAGGACCATCTTCATCCAGGAGCGAAATATTTTCCACTTGCCGAGATAAAGCATCAGGTACCAAATTATCTTTCCCCTTTTTATACTGTATCACAAAATCAAAACTTTGCAATTTCAAACTCCAACAAGCAAGACGTCCCGAAAGTTCCCGTTGTCCCATCAACCACTTCAAACTGGCATGGTCTGTAATTATGGTAAACGGGTAACCTTCTATATATTGCCTAAATTTCCCAACGCTCAACACAGCAGCAAAGCACTCCAGCTCAGTGACGCTGTAATTGCGTTGAGCTGAGTTAAGCTCTTGGGAAACGTAGGCAATAGGACGCTCTTCCCCGTTGGAAGATTTTTGAAATAGAACTGCTCCTATTCCGGTCATGAATATAAAAAGGACGATTATAATCTGGATTGGTTAAAACGGGCGTCGATGTTAATGCCACTTTCAACTCTTCAAACGCTTGTTGAGCTTTATCATTCCATTCGAATTTTTTATTTTTTCTGAGCAAATTTGTTAAGGGTGTTGATATGTCAGCATATTTATGTATAAAACGCCTGTATCAGCCCGCCATTCCTAAGAACCTTCGAAGTTGGCGCACGGTCGTCGGAACTGCATACAGGGTAATAGCTTCTATTTTCGAATTATCAGGCGTTAGTGCTCCGTTACCAACAACATACCCAAGAAATTTTAATTCTTTGAACACAAATTTGCTTTTTTCCGTATTTATAGTTAATTTTGCGATCGTTAATCGCTCGGCACATGGTCTGCGGCGCATTGCAGAGCCCGAATGGCGTGACTGTAAAATGATACAGTGGTCTTTAAGGTACTGTGCAAGCTGTCTTATCCCTGGATCCCTGATCGAGCGGAATCTGCCAGAACGCATCCTTCAAATCAATACTCTATACTATAAGCATCCTTCACAGTAATCTGGTTAACTTTACGTGCATCTAAGCACAAACGGGCTCTGCCATCAGCCTTTTGAACCAATGTCACCGGAGAACTCCATGAACTGCAACTCTCTTCAATCACACCAAGTGAAATCATTCGGTCGAGTTCTTTATAAATTTCCGCTTCTTTCGCGGGTTGGGTTCGAAATTTTTTTATTGAACAAAGTGGATGATTTACTGTTTAATAATGAAATCTGCCATTCTTCAATTGAAGAATATGGTAAAATTCCGGGTCGGTATTTGTTGCCGCTATTTCCGTGTGTGGTTTTTCTCTGGGGGAAGAAGCTTGGTTTTCTCTTGCCCCTATCGCCAGCTTCCCTGCCGATTTCGACAATTTGGACAATTCGGATAATATCTATTCAATAAACCACATCCGTAACAAAATAAATAGCACACCTTCGATATACAATATTTATAGTGGTAGCCGGTTTGAGAATAGTTCCAACATTTCTGAAGGGAGGGAATAGCCCGCGCACTGTTATGGGATTCGGACACATTAGTGAAATTTGATTGGCGATTATTATTTATACCTGTATTGAAAGCACAAACTTCTTGAAATTCATGATATGGTACCTGCGCTTGTTCCCTTAAGGTAGGCCGATATACGAATTGGGATGGTTCAATTTCGTGCACGTATTTCCTTTGAAGTTGAGATTGAGATTGGGAACATAACAGTTCGGGTACATAACCTGTCCGTGACCAAGTACCTTCATAAGCTACACATCGTCTGACCATTTCATCAATGGAATCGAATTCCATTCCCGCTAATTTGTCTTGGAGGCCTGGTCGCATTGTTTGCTTTAAGATGTTCATTAAATGAGAGTCTGAAATTTGCTTTTCGAGCTTTAATGATAATGACATCATCTCATTGTAAAAATCATAAAAACTTTCTCATTTTTTCTGATACCGGCTTTCAAGACAACGCATTAATTCTAAGTCTGATCGTCGATCTAGAAAGCGTTTAATAAAATCTGACTTGAAATTATCCCAACTAAGTCTGGATTACCTCTCTAAATAATTCCAGTACCACTCAGCAGCATTGCGTTTAAGTAAATAGCTCAGAGCATCGACTAAGTGTTCATGGGGAACTCGGTCCGCATTCGCCAAATGTTCTACCTTAAAAATGAAACGTTTAGCAGGATAACTACCTGGTGAACCATCATATGTAATATTCCAACGAGATGATTATGCGCTATTCGATAATCCGACTGTACCACAATGGGCTGAAGCTGTGAATGTAATGAACTCTGTGGGGGTACGAATGAAGACGAGCTTGCACCTAACGTATACATATTACGTGATAATTCTGTCGAAAGCGGTCCCTGAACTACTTGCTTATAGCGCTGATCGAATTTGCTTGACGTGACAACGGGTGTCACAATAGGCATTTTTAATGAATTACTGACCGTTGCCGTCTCAAGATATCTCGCTGATGTAATGACCGATGTCACTGGAGGAAGTGTTATTGGCTTGGTAACCGATGTCACAGAAATTACCAGTGAGGGATCAGTTTTAATTTTTAATTCTGAAAGTTCCTTAGCCAAAGCCTGCACTTGATTCATCAATTGCATTATCAAGATATTATCTCCCACAACCGTAGGTGCCTTTACGAATTGATTTGCGTTATTGTCCATTCTTGACTATCCAAAATTACGGGAAGTGGGCTCGATTGGGGATGTATATCTGTTGGAATTTCGACCGCTCTTGCCGCCTCAATTGATTCGTTCAGATTCCCTGTATTTTCTAAGTAAGGTTGTAAACTTTCTAAAAGTTGTTTACAGGAGTTAAGGACCTTCTTAGCTGAATTTTCGTACCTATTAGATCGAGTGGCTCTCGAGAGTCTATCGGAAACATGCATGAGTCGTGATTCAATTTCATGCACTAATGATCCTTGTTCTTCTTCACCAAGCGATCCTAGCTGATCTATATTGTTCTTAAATAATTGCAATTTAGCACGGCAATTTTCGATTTCGATATCAGGACGTTTTGCAGCACGTTGATGCATTTTCATGGGCATCCTTTCAATAACTTGTGCTCGTCCTCGATCAAACTTTGTAAAACGGTTAATGCATTATTTTGAATTACATCTATACCGCGTATCTCGCATTCTATGCTTAACTCATCCGGCTTTAGTACAAAAACATCCATTTTAAAGGAATAAAATCCAAGAAAAACCCACAAACAAATTATGAAATGGCTTTTGACTATGTGACAATATCCGCAGAGACTATTCCGGTGTAAAATGAATACTTGGAATTTACAAAGCTGATTATAATGATCCTGATAAAATTATTATGAATACGCGTACGATAAAGAAACTAGCAAAATTGATATACCATAAAAATTATAATAATATGATTGAAAAATTAATGTATTTTTTTACAAATGTATGAAAACGGAACGTAGAAAAGAGAAAAAAAAATAATAATAAAGAAATAAAATATTTATAGTAGTAAATAGTAAATAAAACCTCGAAAAACGAAAAAAAAAAATTAAGAAAATAGTGTAAATTAATCAAATCTGGCAAAATGATGAGGATGAAACTAATCTGCCGTCAACAAAAATATAAAATACCTGTTTCGCAGTGTAAGATGATAAATTATTGAACATATGTATTCGTTTGACCAATTAAATTTTTAAGAAATTTTAAATAAAAATTGAATTAGAAAAAAAATCGTATGGATTATTATTACTACTTTACGTGCGACATGACATTAAAATCATAAATCCTTACCGAGAATTATTGCAGTGTACCTTGTAAAGTTATGATAATAAAATCATAACATGGAAAAACTATCTGAGTGACAACCCGAAAGAAAAATGAAAACAAACACAAAATCTATGACTTGGAATTAATTCGACTCAACTCAGATAGCCTTTCTATTTAAAAAAAATAATAAAATATAATTAACGTTAATAATTTAAATCAGAACATTGAGAACAACTAAATCAAAAGAAAAAAAACTGGAAATAGTTGTAAATTCTTCATTAAATAAATCAAAACATAATTAATGATTAAATAATACCGTTGGTTTGGGCGCCATCTGTAACGCATGCCATTTTAGCATACGCACCAGAAATATCCGCACAGTGACCCCCCTAGCTGGTCTCTTGCCGCCACTAAAGTTCAGGAACATTAGGTGTGAGTTAAAGGGGTGTGTGCGGACCTGTTCTAGACCAGATATATATTTACCGATACCTTATTATGTTCAATAACCCATCATCTCACCTGATTCATCCTCATCATTCACACGATGCGTTTATCTCATACTTTAAATTTCTTTTTCGGGAAAAACAATATGGGGTTTTTTCATTTTTTTCCCCTTTTTTTTATTAACACATATATCCCAAACAAAAAAATTTATATATATATTTATATATATATACATATATACTCGTATATATACTTCTAACCTAATTCTAATCTTATAAATAATAAATGTAAAAAAAAATTACAAAATTTAAATGAAAAATAACGAAAAAATAAAACTAAAAAAAATTAAGATGCTACAATAATTACGTGCGTTGATACGTTTTGAAGTTTTTCTTTTCTTTGGTTCGTTTCTCTGCTGTTTATTCCATATTCATATATCAGAAAAACACTCCATAAACATACGATGTAACGGGAACACCGTCACTATTTGTGCTGCACGTTGCTAGACTTTCTAGTGCATAAAAATATTTATCAATCCACTGACCGCCTCGTCTATAGTCTGGTGGATTGGATATTTGTTTTGCGAATCAAGAAAAATGTGGTTGGGCTGTGGGCCCACGTATACCCGTAGAAGTTTGATTTTTCTTCAGTGAGTTTAATTTCGCAACCGGAATGTAGCCCACTTGGTGGTGCTTCTGCCTCGTGTTGTTGTAGGCCAAAAATAAGCGAAACCCAAATCACCTGACCGCACGGATCTTTTGTTTGTTTGTTTTTTTTTTCTGTTACTTTTAAACGGTTTTACACACTATTGTTACGTATTAATAAAAAACGTTATACAAAAAAAAAAAAAAATAAAATACGTAATATTTAGTATACAAATATATATAAACTTTAAATTTTGAATCACTCGAGTATATTTTTTTATTTGCTTTTCGTTTTAAAAAAATTGTTTTTCTTCAAAAAAAAATTTAAACGTTTTTTTGTTTTAATTTAATTAAACTTAATCTGCAACCGTGTGGCATGCACTACCAGTTACTTCACTCGACTTCCGAACCAAAAAAAAATTGTCAAAAAAAAGTATTTTCCTACAATTACTCTACTTTTGACTTACGCAGTCATTGATTTAATTCATGATTAATGATTAATTTTTCTTTTTACTCTTTTCTCGTTCCACAACATCACGTACCTAATTAATTCCGTTTAATGATAACAGTTGGGAGGAATTGGTTGGTTTATACAACTCAAAAAAAACCGTTTAAGTAAATTGTATAAAAGTAATTTATAAACACACCGTTACAGCTGGCAACTTTCGGCTAACTTTAACAAGGTCATAATATCCCTTAAAATTTGTTTTATAAATTTAGGCCGATAAAATATATTGCTTGGGAGCCATTTGTTTCGTCCATAATTGATTAGCGCGCAGAAATTGTATGCAAATCTAAATAAAATTTACTGCTTTTGTATAAGACGTTTGTTTTAATATTCGCATCATCCGGTTCGTCTAATTCAACATTTGCCTCAGAATCGGAAACTGTGCCATCATCTGGCTCATGGAAATTATTTTCCGAAAGTAATATGGACAAATCAATTATGTGTATCTCAGCAACGATTTCATCTGTCTCTAAACAAAGACAGAGAATACACCAATTTTTTGAATTTTTGTGTAACTCTTTTCATGCATTATTGCATCCAAGCAACCAAGAATTTTATATTTAACACCAATTGTATCGTTAGGCCGGCTGAAGTGTTTGTCAATTACTCTTTTAAAATTCTTTTTCAAGTGTGCGTAACACAAATGTATTTTCACAAATAATGGGTATTTTGCCAAACTAGAACCAGAAACCCATTCGTAACATAAATTAATGTAATCTATTAATTCTTTGTGATTCCATCCCAATGAAATTGCGTTAATGATCGCTCGACTAAAATCTGTTACAACATGTGAAAAGACTGGCCAATTTCTTTAATTTGTACTTTTGACAAAGAATAAATCGTAAATGGATTTAACATTAGATCCTGTAAGGTGTCACACTTATCCATTTTCTCCTTAAATCGATAATATCATCTTTGGCATCGTCAACAAGTGAGAGAGCCTCAGAACGAGCAACGTTTGATACTCCTAGCCTTTTATATACGCCCAGGTTACCGTGTGATTTTAATCCTAAATCACATATGGCTCTTAATTCAGCTTGTACATCTGCGGCATACGTAGCCGCTAATTTTTGTTTCAGAGAATGTCTATTTTGCCCTCTTAGCTGGGTCGTTAATTGCTCGGTATGCAATTCTTTTCCACCGTAAAGTTCCACCATAAACGAGATATTATCTGGTAAAGATTTACGTTTGTTAACAAATTTATAATATCTTGGACACATTGTTTGTTGACACTTACGAGTCTAAATTATGATGGACTCTTTTGTTATTTTTGCGCCTCTAACATTGATTATACAAGAATATAAACTTGCAAATTTTGAACGCAAACAATCCATATAGGACTCAGGTTGTAATTTATTTGTGATCACATGAAAAATATCCGTTGTTCATTCTTCTAAGGAAAATTCCAAAAAATTGTTTGTGTTCTCAAAAATCTTTCTGTGTTTAGTCGAATCCATACGCAGAACAACTTTTGTTAAAGATTTCCTTCGATTAGAAGTTGGTTTTGTTTCAAAATCATCGGAATCTTCGAAATTTATATGGTTAGTTTCGTCGATATGATCACGTTGTACGTTTATTACATTTGCGAATTTCTCAATTGAATCGTTGTTAAAATTATTAAATTGAATTGTTTCCGATTGATATTGATGGTCAAAGGCAAAATAAATTGATACTTGTTTTTATCGCTTAATATTTCAATATTTGTGATTTATATCGGATTTGGATAACAATTAATATCTTCGTCGTTTTGCACTACAATATTGAGTACATTCGAATTACTACCTACTAGAGATGTTGTGGACAATTCTGATGTATTTTCCGCTACTATTTCGAATTCGAAACAGTTTTTTGAGGTTTTCGATGTAACGTTATGCAATATGATCTTTCGGTATGAGTTATAGATTGTGTGTCTAATTTTTTCGGTATTTTTAATTGTCAAAATATTGCATAAACTTTGATATTCTATTGAATTATGCCGCTTTAAATGAACCGTCGTTAAATTGGGCCCAAATACTTTCAACAAGGCTGCCAAAAGCGATTCTTCATTCAGTCTTTTCGAGTTTTTCCCAATTTGATATTTTCGTCTAGATCTCATGCGTTTTAATTTCTTTGCTAGTATTGGCGCCATATCAAAAAATACCACACAAAATCAATAAAAATCAACCAAGTCTTTTCAATTTAGCAACCAATCTACAGAAACTATAATTATCCGACACAACGGTTACACCCGGTAACGGGCTTAACAAGCAAGCAAATAATAATAATAATAATAATTTTATTTTTAAACCTATTTCTAAATAATCAAAAATTCAGTCCGAGTGAATGAACACAATTACTAGATTTAATCACGAAACTATATGTACATAAGTTTGTGATAAACCTTTCGTATAAAAAAACCCTATAATAAAATAGAATAGCTTTAACCAAGCAAAAACTATTTCCTAAAACTAGATTTCAGTCAAATGACAAATTTTAAATATCTCTAGGACAACGGCACTCTTACAATCTACTCGTCTATATATATAAAAATTAATTCCTGTTTGTTTGTTTGTTTGTTCCGAATGGGCGTCTCAGCCGCTCAACCGATCGCCATGAATTTTTTACCATGTACAAGTTGCATATCCAGAACCAACCTTACGATATTTTGGAAGGGGCTGGACCCCGGGGGTCTAAAGGCTGCGGTACAAATTTTTTCGAAAATTTTAATTTTTTTTTAATTTTTCCACGAAAATGAGTTTATGGGCCTGGTTATATGAAATTACTGACATGTTCGAATCCAAGGGGCCCAGCCCTGGATCAAAAATTATTTTTTACATGAATATAGATACAAATATTTGATTATTCCAAAATGACTTCTCAGTCGCTCAACCGATCGCCATGAAATGTTTACCATGCCATTGTTGCATGTTCAGGACCAATTTCACGATATTGTGAAAGGGGCTGGACCCCGGGGTCTAGGGGCCATGGTACAAATTTCTTAAAAAAATTAAATTTTTTTACGAGAATGAGTTTTGGAAAGGGGTTATATGAAATAAGAAATTCGGGGGGTCCGCCCCTGGATCAAAAATTCATTTTTACACGTAAAGATACAATTATTTGATTGTTCTGAAATAACGCCTTAGCCGCTTTACCGATCGCCATGAAATTTTTACCATGTATATGTTGCATGTTCAGGACCAAGCCCATGATACTTTTGAAGGAGCTGAACCCCGGGGTCTAGGGGCTGTGGTACAAATTTTTTCTCAAATTTCAATTTTTTCAGATTTTTTGACGGGAATGACTTTAGGAAAGAGGTTATATGAAATTAGTGACATGCTCCAATCCGGAAGTCTGCCCTGGACCAAGAATTAATTTGTACATGTATAGATACAATTATTTAAATGTTCCGAAATAGCGCCTTAGCCGCAAATTTAGACACCAAAAAGGATATCTAGCGTGCGATTGTTATACACAAATCATACCTCAATGCTAATAATCCATTTTTACTGGTTCGACATGTACTGTTTAGTGATATCCTATTTAACATATCCTCTTTTGAAATGTACCATAGTCAGCGAGTTCTAATTACCACATAACTTCAGAAATAATTAACATTCTATTTTAATCCACTATTGCAACCGGTGGCTTTTAATGAAAATAGTAGTTTCATACTAAACGCCAATAGTTTATTACTTTATTTAGTTTATTAGTTAAATAATCAATGATTGTTTCATAAAATCAATTATAGGAAAGGTACTAAAAAATATTGTACGTATAAACTGATTTACTTTGAAAAGTACTAGCGTTTTATATTTGAAAATAGCATCTTCTAGAAGAAACATCCTTGGATTCAAATTATTGTACGTGTAAAATTGCCTTAGTTTGAAAAAACTTTTTTTGTTTTTCGAAATGTCATTTTCAACCACAGTTCGCGGTAAAACGTGTCGAAGTGGACGTAGTTTTAATCGTT
The DNA here is from genome assembly GCA_963691935.1 of Nephrotoma guestfalica. Lineage (NCBI taxonomy): Eukaryota > Metazoa > Arthropoda > Insecta > Diptera > Tipulidae > Nephrotoma > Nephrotoma guestfalica. Next base: position 111,212,373 of record OY829914.1, read on the forward strand.
TTGAATAAATTAATATTAATTTGTGTTTCGGATGCCATTGTTCTCGATTAGTTAGCTATATTGCAATAAAATGATTGATCGTGATTATTTTCCATTTATTCAATATTATTTCAAGTGAATATACATTCTTATTAGAGATAAGTTTTCAGTTTATAAACGTGTTAATCTATGATTACTTTTTGATTGTAGATAACATTTGATTTTGCTTAAAAAAATTCCGTAAAGATATTTTCAAACACAGTTCGCGGTGAAACGTATCGAAGGGAACATTAAAATCGTTTTGATAAATTAATACTAATTTCTGTTTTGAATGCCCGTCATTCCTGATTAATTAGCTACACTACTTTCATTTTTGCTTAAAAATGCCACAGAAAAAAAGATCAATTGGGCAGGTAACTGCAAAGTCGAAGAAGATTACAGCCGCAAGGGTGGCTGAATCAAGCGAACAGCGTGAAACACGACTTGAAAATGTTCGAAGCAGGATGTCTTTGTAACTGTATGGCTTGGTCTTTAAACAGCGCACGCGGTGGCACACTTTTATAAGGGGACAACTATCAGTCAGGATGAGGGGAGGTTCCGCAAAACCGCACGCGCCATTAGCCATGTTACAAAAAAAAATAATTGTGTGCCTAAATCGTTCAAATACATATAAATAATATGGAAGGTCCTTCACTACACCACAAACGTAATCATTTTCACCCCATTACAATTGGAGTTCACTACTCCATATTGAGTGTAAACATTTTATCCCAATGCGAACAAAAATGCATGTAGATCGCAGCGCAAAAAAATATCAACAATAGAACTAGAACGGTTCGTACCTGCGACAACGTGTACAACAACGAAACCAAAATAAATATTCATTCACATAAATATGTATAGTAAACTAGAAACAGAAATATAAATAAATAGAAAAATATTGATAACCAAAGTACTGATAAATGATTGTTTATCACAGAGCAGGCAGGAACTTTGTATAATATGTTAACTAAATACACCACAGGATAGCTTTCCAAAGAACGCCTTTCGTTTGCAACTAAACTTCAATTTGATTTGAACATAGTCGACATGTTTTTTTTTTATATTTAATTTATACACAGGTTTATGAACTTAATTTTATTTTAATTTATCTAAATATTTTAGTTTTATTTGTATGTTTATTGTTTTAACTTTTCTTTACAATCGGATTATTACATTCACATATAACTTGCAACTTTTGGTTTGTATGTCTACTTTTGGAACTTTATTGTTACATTTTAATCAAAATTATATAAATACAGCTTATTCATTAATTCTTTAATAACTTTCATATATGAAATATTAATTTTGGTTCCCCTTTTTATTTTTTTTTAATTTTGCTTCACTAGTTATAGTTAAAATAACTATGATTTTGGTAATTTTTTTATTTTTCTAAATTTTGACACCGACTGATCCCCCTGCATCATTTCGCTTCCCCTTTTATACTCCATTTTCTTATCGTTTATTTTGGTTGATCCAGTTTCTTTTTTCCTATGTTTATTAAAATGCAGGGTAGTATAGCAAAACATCGAAATCTGTTACAGGGCAGGTTCAAGAATGAGTTTTATCTGTATAATATAATCGAAAAATCAAATTATTGAAGCTGAAAAGAAATTTCATGTTTTAATATCCATTATATGATAGGTTCCCAAATTTTTGCCGTTTTCGTCATCTAACACATAACTCACCCTACCTCGTTTCTCTTTTACTGTCGCTTTTACAAATGGAAAAGCAAATTTCCCTACAAATTTTTTCGAAGCGTCACTCTGGGGATGTTGTCTCACGAAAACAGTCTGCCCAATGTGAAGTATACGTTCTCTTGTGCGAAGATTATAGTAGTTGGAGTATTTTTGGTAAGCGGAAGCTAAATTTTTCTTCACTTCATCATGTACTAATGCTAATCGGTCAGGTAAGTCTAGCCAATTCACCGATGGTTCTTCTATCACCATTAAATCGCTCAAAGTTTTATAGGTGTTGCCTCTCAATATCTTCTGATAGCCGAAAAGAAGAAAATGAGGGGTAAATCCCGTCGATTCATGTACCGAGTTTCTTAAGGCTGTTGCTATTTGGGGTAAATACTTATCCCAAGTACTATGTTTATTATTTACGTATGCCCGAATCGCAGCTATTATAGATCTATTAACTCGCTCTGACGCGTTACTCTGGGGTGAGTAATACGCCGAACGCACATGTGTTATACCGTATTCGTTTATTAGGGCCTGAAATTCTTTACCGACGAATTGCATGCCATTGTCGGAGTGAATAGATTCAGGGACACTAAACAAAGAAAATATTTCGTCTTCTAAACATTTTATAATGTTAATTGCGGTTGCTTTGGACATAGGCTTTAGATAGACAAATTTAGTCAAATGATCCAATACTATGAATATAGTAGTCTTACCACTAGTAGTACGTGGGTAGGGACCTAATAGGTCTATATATATTTTCTGCCACGGTCTATTTGGTATTATTTGTTTACCCAGCGGCGGTCTCAAACAGGTATTGGCAGCTTTCGATTGTTTACATATGCAACATTCAGTTATATATTGATGCACATCAATTGACATTTTGGGCCAATAATATAGTCTCCGAAGTCGTTCTAATGTTTTCCTTATGCCACCATGAGCCGCATTTGGATCGTCGTGCTCTTTTTTTATTAGGTCGATTCTATGTGACACGGGAATCCACATCTTCCAGGATGGAATATCTGTAACTGACATAAACCGTTTGGGGTCGATTCGTATTAGCAGCCTGTTATTACGAACACACATATTTGGGTATTCAGAGGGGCTACTTTCCACTGAAATTTAACACCTTTACGAAGTAAATTAGTTATGGGGGCAGTAACATCGGCATAGTTTGGTATAAAACGACGATACCAGCCCGCCATCCCTAAGAATCGTCGTGTTTGTTTTACAGTGGTCGGTATTGGGAAGTTTCTAATAGCTTCAACTTTAGTCGGGTCCGTTCTCAAACCACGTTCTCCAATGAGGTACCCAAGATATTTCGTTTCTCTGAGAAGAAAGTGACTCTTTTCAATGTTAAGGGTTAATCCGGCCCGTGACATTAATTCCGCTACCGTCTTAAGCAATTCCAGGTGCTCGTCGAACCCAGCTGAGACAATCAATAAATCGTCAAGATAAACAAAGATATTGTCTCGAAGCTGATGCGGTATTACTCGATCCATCAGTCTGCACATGGTTTGGGGCGCATTACACAACCCAAACGGCATGACACAGAACTGATAGAGAGGACGGCCTGGAACTGTAAACGCGGTAATCTCTTTGGACTGTTCAGATAGCGGAATTTGCCAAAAGGCATCTTTGAGATCGAGGCTAGTGATATAAGTCGTATCTTTCATCCTTCCCAAGAGACCATTTATATTTGGAAGCGGGTAAGCATCCTTTTTTGTTACCATATTAATTTTACGAGAGTCTAGGCATAATCGGTTTTTTCCATTAGGTTTCTTGACAAGAACGATTGGAGAGCTCCAAGGACTGTTGCTAACTTCGATCACACCTAACTCTAGCATCCTATCAAGCTCACGAAAGATTAGCTCTTGAATCGCTGGGGATACTGGATAGTGCCGCTGTTTTATTGGACCCGCTTGACCAACATCAATAGTATGCTGCACCAGCTTTGTTTTACCTAGACCATTTAAAGTGGAGGAAGGAAACAATCCAATAATACATTGTAATTTGGCCTTTTGAGTGAAACTGAGAATATGTTGATTTTTGGAGTTTTCTGATTCGCAGGTCATCTCGCAAACAATATCTGGCGCTACTCTAAAGGCACGCCAAAAATCAACGCCAAGATATATTTCGGTTTTCAAGGTTGGGACTACGCAGAATTTTAAGTTCTCTGTTTTGTTGAGGTAAGTAACTGGCAAGACAACGTACCCCAGGACCGAGTTTGAAGAACCATCCGCTGTTTGGATGCTATAATTACATGGCTTGATTTTCACGTTAAGTGAATGCAGAAGTTGTTCGGCATTTTTCCCTAATATACTAATAGTGGCCCCGCTGTCTAACAGACCTACCAGAGACATTCCATTAATATTAATTTTTACATAAGGTCTAGGATCATAATCTGGAAATTCGGTTATTGAGCAAATATTGCAAGCACGACAAAACAGTTTACGTTCACGCCAATAACTTTGTATTCTTTTAAAACGTTTAGATATAAGAAGACAACTTTCTATTTCTGAGTTTGGTTGGGGAAGGTCTTCGGGAATATCTTCGATAGTTGTGAGGTGGGGTTCTGAGATTTCTCCGAACGTGCTTCCCCCGGCTTTATCACGTTCGGGCGTACATTTCCCAATTCTTTATTTTGACATCGGATGCAGGCGTCAACAGTAAATCCGGCTAATCCACACCTTCTGCAAAAGGTATGAGTGGTGCTCATAGGGCAGTTAATGAATCGATGGCCTAAGTCCTTGCAGTTCCAACAGACCACAAACATCTTTGGATGTAGAGCTTCTACTTCTTTTAATAGATTGGATCTGTCAATTTCAACATCAGATTCATCAGAACTTACAGTGTCGACCTGAGTACCACCATATGCACTCGACGCGGTGAAGGCGGATTGAAGAGATCTTGTTGGTTTTGTTACCTCTTCCACAAACACTACATTGCGTTTACTCCGTGAATCGATCATTCGTCGAGGATCGAATCCTGAGGTTGACCACAATTTTTCATAATTATCGCATACCTTGCGAAGATCTTCAAGCGACCGAAATCGTTCGTTGCAAGTTGCATTCCGCAATGCCGGGTTCATGTTCTCGAGAACAACATCTAATAACTCATAATCCTTCAAGGGTTTTTGTAATCTAGCATTAATACATTCGATGTCTAACACATAGTCATTGAATGATTCTTTAGAATTCTGGGTACGATGTCGAATTTGTCTCCGCATTGCTCTTTCGTTTTCCAGGCTGCTAAACCTATTCAGTAACGCTGCTCGTAATTCTTTCCAAGAAACGTTTTGCTTTTTGTGAGTTAGTATATAATAGAATTTTTCAGCTTTTCCCGTAACAAAATTCCTCATCAAATAAACTAGTTCTTGGAGAGGAATTCGGTCTTGGTTAGCATGTTCCTCCAATTTTAAAATAAAATCATATACATTTTCGTCACTTTTTGGATCTGTTTTACCCGAATAAGATATTTTCCATTTTGATGGATGCGTACCTCTTCTATACCACATACTTTGCTGTTTTTTGTCTCGCCTAGACATACTAAAAGAGCGCCCCGTCAGATCTAAATTGGAATTACTATCGCTAGTCTCTGTCGACCTATCACTGGAATTATTAGGATTACAATTGTCGCTGGACGAACGAGTAGTTTTGGAAGAATGCGCATCAGCTTTTCTATGTCTTCGAGATTCAGTCTGAAGTTGTCTCATGAAGTTTTCAGAAAGTTGGTCAAGTTTTTTCGAAAATTTGTCTTCTAAGCTTTGTTCTAGTTTCTTTAATTCAGCTGATTGGGCAGCCTTATCTAAGTCGTCACTGGTTGTATGTAAACTACCTGAAGCTTTTGACTTACGATTATCAACATCCCGGTTAGTAGCTGCCTCGGCTTCAGATCGTTTTATGTCTCTATTCAGATTTCGGGCAACACGTTTTAGAGCATTCACCAACGTTAATGACATTGCAGGGAGAATTTCGAACGATTGTATAAGACGTTCCGCTCGGTCTCTCCAATGAGCAATCCGTATTAATGTCTTACGTTTATCGCGTATGGAATAGTCATCTATTTTCTCCAGTATTTCGTCAATCTCTATAATTCTCTAATTTATTTCGTGTAATTCAGTTTCCGGGTTTTGAGTTATATGTGACTTTGTCGGTTTCAGATTTGGATTATGGAATTCTCCTTTTAGAGTTTCATGAAATTTTTTCTCAGCTCCAACCTGATCATGATCTATACCGGGAACTCGATATTCTACGTATACTTCTCCTGCCGATAGAGATTCGTAAATTAATTTGAAATCCATGTTTAATCGATTTAAAGAGAGTAAAAAAAGATGAATAGAATAAACCAGCAATAAACGAGTAAACAATACACCGAAGATAATAAATAAAGTAGAATATTATAATTAAATAATTTAAATTTGATTAATTGTTTAGAAAATATTATTTATACGAGAAATAAATATAATAAAAATAGTTTGTAATAATTATCGACTCCTAAGTAATGGGGAGGGGAGTATCTGATTACAGTATGATGTATTTCCGTAACATGGTTGGTTCAATACATCGTTACAAAAATAATTTCCAACTTGCTTTCGACCGTACCTTCCATATTATGTTAATAAAAAAAATGAAACTACAAAAATAATATAAACTACGAATTATTGAATATATTAGTTAACTTTGCGTTAAACCGTACTAATTTTTAGGAAAGATAAATCATTAACGAGTAAGGCGACATAAGTTGATCGAGGAATCCGATTTCATCGAATCATCCATCGAGTCAACATTTGTTCTATCTATCATTAATCACTTATCACTGTTTTAATTAGAAATAATATTAATAAGAATTAACGACAAAAAAAAATAAGGATTCTAAATTAATTTCGTTGAGCATGCACTCCCAATAAGTCACAAGTAGTCCAATTCATGGATCATCACTCATAGAGAAATTAAAAATACAATCGATCAACAGAATTTAATGTTAGATTTGTACCGTACTATATCATGCAATAGTTAACTAATCAATAATGACAGGGAAAAAACTTTAGTTAAATAAAAATATGTCGGACAAGTCACAAAATGTGCTTGCTAAAAACAAAAAAAAATTATGCTATAATTTATAGACGTCACTACTAAGACTAACTTGAAGTTACATTTATACTGTTGAACAATTGGATCCGAGACGAGGAATTCGAAGTCATCGAATTATCAAACGCCTCGGTAACCTTATAATTATTGATCGTTATTTATGAAAAGAAAACATAATTTTGAAGACCGAATTAAACAAAAAATAAGAAATGAACTAACCGACACTATTTAGAATTTTCATGAGTAATCTCTTCATACTGTACCACAAGGTATTCAAGTCATGAATAGTCAATTGCGGGACAAGTATAACAACCTTCAATCACAAAAATTAAAAAATAGGTATAATTTATTATGTAACTTAAAACGGTATTAAAATCAAGTATAGTCAAAGCCGGACAAAAAATATTAACGGACAAGTCACTACAACGTGCTTGTTTAAAACCTGAAGGGCAAATTAGAAGTACATAGGCAAACCGCGTGTTAACTAAGCGGTTTTAATGCCTATCTGTTATCGTTAGGTAGTGAAGCTACCCGGATGCCTTATTAGGGCCACCAGAGAAAAATAAACCATTTTACATATGCTAAGTTATCATGCTTCAAAGGTAACAATTATAAGACCATTTTTTTGGGTCCCTGTTTCGGCGCCATTTGTAACTGTATGGCTTGGTCTTTAAACAGCGCACGCGGTGGCACACTTTTATAAGGGGACAACTATCAGTCAGGATGAGGGGAGGTTCCGCAAAACCGCACGCGCCATTAGCCATGTTACAAAAAAAAATAATTGTGTGCCTAAATCGTTCAAATACATATAAATAATATGGAAGGTCCTTCACTACACCACAAACGTAATCATTTTCACCCCATTACAATTGGAGTTCACTACTCCATATTGAGTGTAAACATTTTATCCCAATGCGAACAAAAATGCATGTAGATCGCAGCGCAAAAAAATATCAACTATAGAACTAGAACGGTTCGTACCTGCGACAACGTGTACAACAACGAAACCAAAATAAATATTCATTCACATAAATATGTATAGTAAACTAGAAACAGAAATATAAATAAATAGAAAAATATTGATAACCAAAGTACTACGTAATACTTAATTGATAAATAATACTACTATACTACTATATGTAAATAAACAATCTAGGTTTGTATAGGTTGATATTAATTAACAACACAAAAAGAAAAAAAAACGGGAAGAGTCAAAAGAAATGACAGAGACAAATATATCAACAATATTAGATGTAAAAAGTTGTATATAATAATTAATACTAGGGCTTTTAACTTTTATACGTCACCAAAAAAAAAACAGCAACTGATGGTGTCCTCCAAATGTAGCGTATTTTCCCTTGAGATGCATCCAATCATCAATTTATTATTAATTTCAAATTCCTCCGGAGTGATGTTTTCGTTATTAGTTTTCCCTTCGAGACTCGGTTGAAACGGCAATGGTTGAACCTCGTTTTTGATTTCACCGACGATCGAAATGATGAGCTTGGCAAGCCTTTGGTAGTATTTACTCGCGCTTGTTTTCACTCGATGACATTTCCTCACACATAAATGATTATTTATCACAGAGCAGGCAGGAACTTTGTATAATATGTTAACTAAATACACCACAGGATAGCTTTCCAAAGAACGCCTTTCGTTTGCAACTAAACTTCAATTTGATTTGAACATAGTCGACATGTTTTTTTTTTATATTTAATTTATACACAGGTTTATGAACTTAATTTTATTTTAATTTATCTAAATATTTTAGTTTTATTTGTATGTTTATTGTTTTAACTTTTCTTTACAATCGGATTATTACATTCACATATAACTTGCAACTTTTGGTTTGTATGTCTACTTTTGGAACTTTATTGTTACATTTTAATCAAAATTATATAAATACAGCTTATTCATTAATTCTTTAATAACTTTCATATATGAAATATTAATTTTGGTTCCCCTTTTTATTTTTTTTTAATTTTGCTTCACTAGTTATAGTTAAAATAACTATGATTTTGGTAATTTTTTTATTTTTCTAAATTTTGACACCGACTGATCCCCCTGCATCATTTCGCTTCCCCTTTTATACTCCATTTTCTTATCGTTTATTTTGGTTGATCCAGTTTCTTTTTTCCTATGTTTATTAAAATGCAGGGTAGTATAGCAAAACATCGAAATCTGTTACATCTTCTTCAAGAGCTGATGAAACAACTGAACAGCGTGAAACACGACTTGAAAATGTACGAAGCAGGATGTCTTCTTCAAGAGCTGATGAAACAACTGAACAGCGTGAAACACGACTTGAAAATGTACGAAGCAGGATGTCTTCTGCTGATGAAACAACTGAACAGCGTGAAACACGACTTGAAAAGGTTCGAAGCAGTATGTCTTCTTCAAGAGCTGATGAAACAACTGAACAGCGTGAAACACGACTTGAAAATGTTCGAAGCAGGATTTCTTCTTCTAGAGCTACTGAGACCATTGAACATCGTGAGGCCCGGCTGGAAGTCGATCGGTTACGATATGGACGATTAATAGAAACTTCTAAAGGTGATTTAAAGTTAGCAGCATTCAATTACGAGAAAGACTATGATAACAATGTTTCAGTTGGGCAAATGGAAAACATTTGTTTGTATTGTCATGCTTTAAAGTTTCACAATGAATCGCCTGGAATGTGTTGTTCAAATGGAAAAGTGAATTTGCCTCCTCTGGATAATCCACCTGAACCTCTTCTAGCTTACGTCTCCGGAACTACTGAGTTATCCAGACATTTTCTACAAAATATTCGAAAATACAACTCATGCTTTCAAATGACATCTTTTGGAGCAACCCAAATTGTTAAGAATGGAGGTTTTATGCCCACGTTTAAAGTACAAGGATAAATTTATCATAAAATTGGATCACTTCTCCCTCTCTCTAACAACGACTCCAAGTTTTTACAAATTTACTTCATGGGCAACGAGGAGGCGGAGACTTATCAACGTTGTGCTATAAGTCCCGGAACAAAACGTGAAATAATATCAAGTTTACAGATTTTATTCCATGAACGCAATCATCTGGTAAATTTATTCAAAACTGCATTGGAGCAAATGCCATCAGATGACCACAGAGTAGTTATTCGAGCAGACAAAACACCGTCTGGTCAACATGAAATACGATCAATGCTCCAACAATCAACGAAGTTGCTATTGTTATGGTCGGAACGGATTTCGACCGACGTGATATTATTATCAATAGACAAAATGATGCTCTTCAGTATCCAATACTGTTTTGGCCAGGAGAAGATGGGTATCATTTCAACGTGATGCAAACTAACCCAACAACAAGTGCTGCGATGACGAAAATGGTTTCCTGCATGGATTTTTATGCGTATCGTATTATGATTAGAGCACAACAATCAAACCACATCCTGAAGTGCCGTCAACTTTTTCACCAATTCATTGTTGATATGTATGCAAAAATCGAAAGTGAACGACTTCTTGCGTTTTTTCAATTGTGCGGAACAGATTCATTCGTAAAAACGTTGCTGTATCATGAAGTTAAAAAATATTATACATGGAACACGTCGAAGAAGCAGTTTTTCAGAAGAAAGCAAGGCACAATTATTCGGGAGTACCCTAGAATACGTGGTTCTGATGCCTTGGGTCGAGTTTATAATGTTCATCCTCACAATACGGAGTGTTATTTCCTGAGAATGCTGCTTCATGAAGTAAGAGGACCAACGTCTTTTCAAGCACTGAGAACTGTAAATGGCGAAGTATGTCAAACCTACAGAGAGGCATGTCTTAAACTGGGCTTACTTGAAAATGATGAACACTGGGATAGAACACTAACCGAAGGATGTCTTATGTGTCATCCAGCACAAATAAGCAAGCTCTTTGCAATCATATTAACAACATGCACACCTTCCGATCCTAAAGGTCTTTGGGAAAAGCATAAAGAAAGCCTTAATGGAAATATACTTTGGCAAGCTCGTAGAACAAATCCCGATATGGAAATACAGTTTTCAGCAGACATATTTAATGAAGCACTTATATTACTCGAGGATGCATGCTTATACGAGTACATTAATAACAAAGTCATTTCCCAACTTGGGTTGCTAGCACCGACACGCCATGGAAGCGTTGTTCGTGATAGAGATCTATTACGAGAACAAAATTACGACGTTGGTCAGTTACGAGTTTTCGCTGAGACTCAAAAAAGTGGTAATGAAAGTATTCTCAAATCTGCCAAATAACTTCAAAAATCATGATTGGCTGTGCGAACGTGCACTCCTAGCTCCCAAAAATGACGGCGTTAATAAATTAAATAATGAAATTCAATCGCAACTACCCGGGCTACTAATGAAATACAAATCTATCGACACGGTTACTGATGTGGATCAATCCTTCAATTATCCAATAGAGTTTCTTAATTCTTTGGAGCCACCTGGTATTCCACCACACATACTATTTTTAAAAGAGGGTTCACCAATAATACTGCTCCGAAATTTAGATCCACCGAAATTATGCAACGGAACACGGCTTTGTGTTAAGAAATTGATGCCGAATGTGATTGAAGAAACGATTATTACAGGTAAATATAAAGGAGAAGATGTGCTAATTCCGCGCATTCCTATGATTCCCACCGATTTGCCGTTTGAATTCAAGCGACTACAATTCCCATTACGCCTTGCTTTTGCAATGACAATCAACAAAGCCCAGGGGCAATCATTGAAAACAGTCGGTGTTATTTTGGAAAATTCATGCTTTTCACATGGCCAACTGTATGTTGCTTGCTCCAAAGTTTGGCGTTTCCAAAAAATTTATTTATTCACACACCAAATGGAAAAACCAAAAATATTGTTTATCAAAAGGCTTTATAATAAAAATTATTAACTAAAATATCTTTATGTTTCACTATTATTCACTTTGATCTGGTTGATTCTTGCATAATAATCAAGGTATTTGAATTATATACCTCCCGTGCAACGCAGGGTAACTCAGCTAGTACTCTACTAAGAATAAATAATAATTCTTTATTTCCAAGTAATAAGCGTATAGGATAAAATAAAAATTATATTATCTCTTCCCGTTAATTTTTTATTTTTTCTCGTACGTATGTTAAGAGCATGTTATCTCTCATCACGTTTAATTTGTGGCGATGAAAAAACTATGGTAAAAACATTAATTGTTTATTTTCATTTTGCATATTAACAAGCCGTCCCTCTCTCGTTATATATAGCTTTCCCTTACCATTCTATAAAAATAAATATGGTTTCTTGGTAATTTAGTATAGTAAAGTAATAAAGTAAAGAACTGATATCAAAATACAAGGAATTAACTATAGTAAAGAGAAAACAATACGATAGAATAACCAAATATGTAACTAATTAAATCGAATCTCCTTTTAGAATACTCGAGAAAATTCAACGGTAATTTTATTTGTTTTGTTTATGAATTCAATTCGTACCCGAAAACAGCAAATAAAATGACGTCATCCCATATGATACAACCTAAATATTTTCTGTTTTTGGTTTGCAAATAAAAAAACTCGAAAAAAATGTCATTCAAATCCTATAGAAATTATTTCTTGTTATGATTTTTCTCATTTTATTATACACGATAATCTTGAACGACAGGCCATTCAATGCATTTTCGATATATTGAATTTGCGATGAATTAGCAAAATTGTTCTAAATAACACCCCTGCATCCCCTTCAGAATTTCTCCACAATTAAGCCGAAGTTGACCAACATTATGGCCTACCAAATAACTATAGTGCCATCAATGAGAAAGCACGATAATCTTGAACGAAAGCCCATTCAATGCATTTTAGATATATTAAATAAGCGAATTTTTGCAAAATTACACCCATGCATCCCCTTCAGAATTTCTCCACGATTAGGCCGAAGTTGACCAACATTATGGCCTATCAAATAACTATAGTGGCATCAATGACAAAGGATGATAATCTTGAACGACTGGCCATTCAATGCATTTTCGATATTTTTAATTAGCGATGAATTAGAGAAATTGTGCTAAATTACACCCCTGCATCCCCTTCAGAATTTCTCTATAATTAGGCCGAAGTTGACTAACATTATTGCCTATCAAATAACCATAGTGCCATCAATGACAAAGCACGTTAATCTTGAGCGACAGGCCATTCAATGCATTTTCGATATATTGATCAGCGAATTTTTGCAAAATTACACCCCTGCAACCCCTTCAGAATTTCTCCACGATTTGGCCGAAGTTGACCAACATTATGGCCTATCAAATAACTATAGTGACATCAATGACAAAGCACGATAATCTTGAACGACAGGCAATTCAGTTGGTGTTAATAGTTGTGAGTGTAAAAATATAATTTTGTCATGACATTGTTTTGTCACAGTTTCTCGGGTTATTTTACAAAGCTTAAATAAGTGAAACCAAACTCCTGGAGCTCAGCTCAAGCTACTCGTACGTCCTGATTTATTTAAATGCTACATTGAAACTTATCGAATAGAAACATAGCTCACATCGCTCATTTTGGAGTGATGCAAGCTAATTATTTATCTCTAAAACGAAAATACAATATCTAAATATATTGCTTTACAGATTGGGTTGGTCCTGAGATTTATCTACAATGTCTCGCTTATGTGAGTTTTGGAAACCAAAACGTGAGGATGTAAAATGAAAACATAGCTCACATCAGTCAAAAAACATAGCTTAAGTGTGCAACGGGCCTAACAGTCTATCAGTTCAATTCCATTGCCGTAGTATGACCTAACCAGTCGAAATCGATCGAGTGATTTTTTAAACTTTTTGGACAAATTTTTTAATTAAAATATTCAAAAATTTAATTCTTTGTGAAATAATAAACAAGTGTTTCGCCAAGTGCCCACGGCACATACTGTTAAAAGTAGTAATAATACAAATTTCGAGAAAAGGAAAAAACTAAGCTCGTTTTCCATAATAGCTATTGAATATCAAAAAACTCTAGAATAAAATGTTCCCACAGATGCTTATCGAACCTGCTCAACTTATCCTTACTTTAGTAAAAAACGCTCTTAATTATGGAAAAAAATATTTCTATTTTGTTGAACGTACTTGTTTGATGTTTTAATACTGCTGACTTGATTTGAATCTTGAATATTAATTTAAATCGCCATTTACTTTCGCGTCTTTATCTTTGCCACTTTTATTCTTTTGTTGTAAGTTTTATAAGCTTTAATTTTTAACACTATATTTTATCAATTTTTCCTTTTTTATCACTGCATAGTGTCAGATGTAATGAGGTTAACTTAACTCAAGAAAACACACACGCCAAATGTATATCAAGCTTTATTAGGACTGAAGTTTGTTATACTAGCATCAATTTACAACTGCGTAAGGCAGTTTTCGTCTTCAATAGTTCACCATTATTTGTCACTAAGTATTTGATGTGAAACGATTGCCGCTTTATAACTTCTAACCCACATTCATAACTTAACAAGGGTAAAGTAAACAATTGTATTTAAGAATATTTATTGTTAGAAAAATACTACGAATGTAATATCGAGAAAGAGGGTGCCTAATTATTCAATTTTTTCGTTTAAATCCGTAATTAATTTACCGATAAATTTAATTATCTCAATTATGGTTATAAATTATTAAATACATCATTGACTGTCAAAAGTAATTCAATTAAATATTTCATTAGGAAACATCGTTGTTGTGTAAAGTAATTATAAATTTTTCCCAAAGGGTTATGATACACAGAAAATATATTTTATTAGTACAATACGAGTACATATTTTCATTACATACCTGTGCGTTCACCTAAATAAATAAAGAAACATATATTTTTCATGTTTTTCCGATGTTAAGGATAACAATAATATGTAAATAGGCGTGTATGTTATTTAAGTAGTTTCTTAAATTATGTTAATTTGTAACCAATGTCGGAATACGGTAGGGAACGTAGAACTTACGTAAATTTGTTTGCTAAAGAAATTGAATACCACCCAATTGTAATGTATGGGTGTGTGGAAGATTCGCTATGAAATATACAAACCAATCATAATGGCGAGCCTACGTATGTATAACACTTTCCTGGTATAGCGTAATCCAATATCAAAAGCATATTTGAAAAAACGAATCGTACTCCAGAATTATGCGGGCCCTGTCTGTGTCTTCACATTAAAGGTAGTATAAGTTAATCACCGAAACTATAGTCGTCTGTAACGATTTACCGGGACACTCTGTAATCTTAAAAATCGGTGGTGACGTGATCAATGGTGATGATGATGATGATGATCGATTAGTAAGAGATGAGTATAAACTGGATATTTTTTGTTTGATGCAATAAACTGTTTAACTTTTCCCCTACAAATTGGTTTGGATATAAAAGGTGGTGCGAACGGATTGAACGGGAGGAATTGATGAAGAGTTTTTGTATTGACCTGGTAAGTAATGGTCAAAACTGGAATATAAAATTGCAAAATTGTGTGGTGTAAAGTTTTTTTTTTGTGAATTTGGATAAGTGGAAGAAGTTGGTTGATAAATCAGCTGTGAGTTGTGTGGCAAATTCGTGTAGTTATAATTAAAAACTAAATTAAGATTGATAAATAAATCGAATTGAATAAAAAGTTATCTGCATTTATACGCAAACAAACATATAAGCTTTGCGATTAAAAATCCTATTAAGTTAATGTATATTATATGTATATAGCCTATGTATTAATAAAATGGACGAAATTGTAAAATTACTATGAAATTTGTAATAAAATAACTGAATCGAATGGTTCATTAGTAATAATAATTGTTCAAAATAATAACTTTTTGTTGAAACCCAAATAATACATGGTTCCTAAAATATAATTTCGCAATAAAAAGTACACATAAAAGAAAATATCTTGTAAACCACGAATAAAATCACAAGTGTTTCAATTATCAATCACGCACTCAAGGCACAAACTAAAACTTCCACCGTTATAACAATTGTAAAGAAATCATCGGAATTGCTGAATTTATTATCGAGCGGTGAATATAGTGATTTGGTCATCGAATATAATTCTCTACATTGTGGTATTGAACAACATATTGCGGTCGATTATTTTTTTCGTAGAGTATACTTTGGAATCAACGGAAATACAGTTTAATACTATTAAGACGGGATTTCAACTTTATTTTGGCGGTATAGATGCAGCAAACTGATATGGATACCTCGCATGGCCGGAAAAATTTGAACAGGTATAATTTTTTTAATTGTAACTTTAATATTTGAAATATTATAAACTAGTTATCGTAGTCAAGTCTAATAGTTGTGAAAAAAAAACTACGAAATTATTGTCCACATATTTTTTTTGTAGAATTTTTTTTTGTATGTACTCGTATCTACTGTAAACATATCCCAATTTTGCAATCAGGTGCGCACAAATATCTTAATTCGAGCGCCTGTCTTTTTGTTTCATTTTATGGGTTTAAACACTAAATAATAATGAATTACTAGTTTTGGTCGAGATTTGTGATGGCTGTCTGGGAATTTAGCGTGCATACAATTTTTTTTAAACCAGGTATATAATTTGTAACCGGCTTCTATTAAAGTGTTTCGGAAATGTTAATGAACCCTCCTAAGACGAGCCACACCCGAGAAACACCTGGTATCCGAAACAAGCAAGCCGTTACAAAATGGCTCCCGAGCAGGGACATGAAGGGTCCACGTTTTTAGTTAACTTGAAACGGAAGTATGTCTTCTACTTGCGTAGAAGCCCACCCGTTTCATAGATTTGCCGTAACCTGAATTGTACCCCATGCGGTTTAGATTCCCACCGCTCAGTCGGGCAGAGGAAAATGGTGTGGGTTTTTGGGGTACCCAGATTTACGGCCTAGATTACCGCATATTTATATAAAAACAAAGTGATGGAACGACATCAAGTATTTGACGGCATACATTGAGGGATTATAGAATTGGGCAAAACAGTACCCAAGTTGATGGTGTCCATGCCTTACGCTGTCGGCAGGTTCCCCGCGGTTGTTTTAATACTTGTTTAGGGTAACATAATTACCCTAGACTAAGCATAACGAGTAAGAGAATAACAAAATCAAAAAACATTATTATTTATTATGGCTGAAGGCCCCGAATGTTAGTAAGTAAATAAATCGGTAAAGCGTTACCAACAGAAGGAAACCCGCGTGCCGAGGCACTTGCGCGGTTTCCGCCCCTAATGGAGCAGTTGGTAGACCCTTTACCAATTGGGCCCCTTTATGTTAGTATTTAGTTTGTTTTAATCATACTTACTTGAACGTTACGTTAGAAAATTAATACACAACAATTTATTTTTTTATTACTGCAAATTGTTTATTTTGTAAAGGTTTTACTTTAATTTACACTAATCTTCTTTCTCGCTAATTACCACGGCTAAAGCTCTTTGCGTAATTAGCTAGAAACACCAAAAACTGAACTGACCTCTTACCAAAAATTTGGTACGGTATTTATGCGAAAATTAATTGATCTAGAAAAGAGGGGGAAATTAATTTTTATAACAGAATTTAATAAATGAATGGCCTCTTTTCAATCAATTAATAAATTTTGCTGTTTAATCAAAAAAATATTCATAAATACCGCCCAGTTTAAAAGTGTTATAAATTAAATTTGTTTACCCCTTTCGTAAACAAATTCATTCATTTCACACTCACATAGAAAATTTAGTGCATAATCATAAATGCAACATACTACATTTTTACGTAGGTCAGTTAATTACCTTACGTATTATATTTATGTGGAGCATTTATGACTATCGCAAAATAAAAATATGTTCCGTATTCAAATTACAAAACAATGAGATAGGTTTCTTATATGAACATTTGTACTACTGTAATTTTTGCTTATGTAGCAGCCATATAAGGAAAATATGTAGTTCCGTCAATGCGTTATTTAATAAATATTTGTGAAGATGATATCTTCAATGCCATGACAGAATTACTGTGATGAGACAAAGGTAAGATTGGATTGATAACGGAATATGATAAGAATTCCGTTACAGCGTGGGGAAAACCCAATCCCTGAGATGGAAAGAGATCTCATGCTCTATTGAGGAGGACTGGTGGTGTAAGATAGTTCCGTTCTGGTAGTCCAACGTGGGGAACCCCCACACCCTGAGTTGTCTCCAGCCGGGCAATTAACCTAAATATTTATTAAACTAATTATTATTCGCTAAATTAAAACCTATAGGTTATTGTCTAAATTAATATACCTTTATAATACTAAGCTTAATCTTAATACTCACAAGTTTTCTTCTCCCCTTTTTTATTTCTTTTATTTATTTAATTTTTTTTTTCTCAGGTACACGGGAAACTTGTCGCTAACTAAATTATTACCTATTACCTACCTAATACTAGCTAACCTAGTTTTCTTATTATATTACAATAAATCCTATCTACAAGATAACTACTTAATTTAAACTAAGTTTTCCTGATGGGTCCTGGGTGGGTTCCTTCTGGTCTCTGGATGTGGTACTGCCCCACGGTTTACGAGTTGGTCCCATTGTCGTTCTTGGAGTCTTCACCCCAGAAATAGGATTTCCAACACCCCAGAAATAGGATTTCCAAAACTACTAACAGAGCCGCGAATGTAACAGTGTAATTTCCTAGATGGTGCAGGTTGATTTGCGACCACGGCTCGTCCTTCTCCCGGTCGGTGATAGTTTGCTGGAGCTCTGAATTGGGGATCAATGAATTTCCTCTCCCTGGATCAATGAGATTCGGACTTCGAAAATAATCTGGTCATTAATGATCGCTACTCTGGTTTCCAAAAGCTTATAAACGTGTACCCAGTGGTTTTGCGTACTGGGTACTTGTACGCTGCTAGGGATGTGCCTGTTTATTTCCCATAGTTGGGTTGCCAATTTAGCGGATGGCAACAAACGCGTGCTTACTCGCGAATCTGACAAAATGTCAATCAGATCCCCCTGAGTATCCTTGAACATATATTCCGTTGCTGATACTTGCAAATATTATGCATGCCGCGCTATTGTCTGGATTTGACTTTGCAATAACTGGTAGTGTTTTTCAATCAGTGCCTGTTCTATACACTCACTGCTGGTGAGTTCTAGGACATGCGTTTGTTGCTGCAACCAGGCCTGAGCTTTCAAAGTTCCTGCATTCAACTGCTCAATCTGTTCACTGTACCTTTGAGCATCTCGTTGATCCAATACTCCCAACAAATCGCCGAAAACGTTGCCAATGAAGTCCAAAGGAGATCGCCGCACTCTGCCCAACTGTACCCTGAGGTATATATTATATTGGCTCTAACAGGGCCTCACAGTGCCTAATATAACTGATGGCATTTGGGTTAGCCCCACACGTTTCTTGGAGATGGTTGTGTGTTTGTTTTTAAATATGTCTACTCTTCTCAATAGATAGTAAAATTGCAGAAAAGCACCATGTTCCAATCCCTCGTACACACGGCTGCCCTTCCCATTTCCGCGAAATAAATTCCCAGCTCTGTTTTAAACTCTTCGAAGTGCAGACTCTGAATCTTTGCTCTCCATAATCGCCTACCACCCACAGGTTGATCTTTCCCAATCTTTCGTTCATAGATGGCGTCACCTCAACTCTCTTTTTGTTCTACTTTCTATCCCTAAGTTGAGCCAACCTCATCTTTAACCTAAATTCTAAGTTAGTTTATATCTATTTATATAAAATTTGTGTAAAATATATTAACTTAGCTATTACTCTAACTATCATGAGAGGAGGGCGCCAAATCAATTTTACTTCCACAGTAGAACAACTATAGTAACTAAATTGAGTCAGCCTCATTCTCTCATTTACCTCCATTCTCTTAAACTAATACCGGCATCCTCTAACCGCGCGGGGAATACCGATCTTCACTTTACCATTACATCACCTATGTAAATGTCCAATTATACATAGATGGTCTAATGGGAAAGTGGATGGCGTATGCGTCTGTTTTCTACGGCGGCACTTCCAATTTCGATATAAAGTTTTCGCTAGCGATTTCCAGTTGTAATACACTTCGTAAACGGACATAAGTTTTACATAGTCCAATAACGCCCTAATGCCGTGCTCAGTCTCACAATGCCACTTCCAATTTCGAAAGTTCGGAGTCGATTGTAATACTGCGGCGGTTATAACATTACTGGCCATTAACTTTAACCCTTTTTGGATGTTTTTCATTCCTCTAAAATTAGCCCTGCTTTTTAACGGAAAAACCTGAACTACCGTGGACAATTCTTTATCACTGTGTTTATTGTAGGAATGTGATTTAGATTTACTAAATTTTTGCCTAATTACTTGACGGTCCTTGGTTGAGGAAATTGAACCCACTTTATTTGCATCTGGCCTTGATTCTAACATTAGAATGTTTGGTGGTAAACATCTAAGATATTTTTTGGTTAGTACTAAACTCAAAGGATTCATGTAAAAATGGTAAGTCATTGACGAAGTAACCTTGATTAAATCAGAAAGGAAAATCGTCGATAATTTAATTACCTTAGCTGGTGGACTTGAAATGATTTCGATCGATTTGATGGTATTTCCTATCTGTAGTTTATATTTACCTCTGATTATTAACCTTTTATCTCTAACTCTACCGTTCTTTTTATCTTTAAAATATTCCAAAGAAAACCTTTTGGAAAATTCCCCTACGAATTTAGCTACGGCTTCATTTTTGGAAGTGCGTGATGTACATTGTTCTATTGCCGATGAACATGTTACTTGTGCTGCTTTAGGTGATGATTCTCTATTTACTTTATTTTGAGTTAATCGACCAACTCTTTCGGCTGGCGACGATTCAACGTCCACTTCCGTCTTGCGCATAGACGGTGGTTCGTAAAATGCCTCTGCCCTCAAATTTTTGCACTCACGTTGGTTTTGATATAATTTTTGAACTATCCGTGCATATTGCTTACGTGTTCGTTCATCTTTAAAATGATTCCTTCGCGAGGGGTTCGAGTGTAATGAGTTTTGGCTATGTGCAATTTTCTCCAGATCTAATTTCGCCCTAGATTCATCTGAGATGATTTTCAAATAATATAAGCGTCTTGCAGCTCCTTGTAACTTATCGGTTACTTTTATAAATGCTAGTAATTCCCACAGATCCCTTACAGCCAAGGTTATCTCATTGATTATCTCTTGTAAAGGGAGTGTAAGCCGGATACGATTTAATCTACCTTGAATGTGTAGCAACTTTGTTGACACCACTGGCAATTGCTCATCCGCCGTAATAACTCCATTCGTTATTTGGCGGAACAAATGTTTGACACCTTCCAGCTTGTGAAAACATGTCACTATTTCTTGTTTAGGAGATCTGGCTGCAGCTTCATGTATAACAAGATTATTCCCCTTAAGGTTCACCTGTTCTTCCACCAATTCTCTTTTCAAAGCGAGAGCCGCTTTATGGTAAGACACGACGGGGATCTTTCGACATTCACATTCGATTAAGAACTCGTCACTGTCTAGATGTTCTACCTTCATTTTTCAAAAAAAAACTTGCACTAAAGGAAACTAAACTAAACTAAACTGATCAAAAATATTAATTTAAAATTCAAATGAAATCAAAAACAACCACGGTTAGTATGCCCCTAACACAAGGCATAAACACCCCCAACTTGGGTTAAAAATAGGATTGGAAATGAAAATGAATTTAAGTTTGGATGAATCTGTTTCTTTATCTTCAAAATCCCAATGGGCTTCTAAACTCTCTTCGAGTGATCCTCATTGACGTAGTAAATATCGAGACAGAAATCATTTAGGATACCTAATTGATCATTATGATGTTCTTGTCCTCATAATCGCAATTGGCAGTCTTACTCTATCATTAGAGGAGCTCAATTGCGCGAGATAACTAGCGCAACACAATGTAAGTTAACTGACGTTAGCGAGGCTTTCTAAATGGTTAAGCGCTCGAACGACAGCTACTCTTTTTATCAACTAGGAACGTTAATGCACCGACTACCGTTAAGAATTTTCATGACATATGATACAATTACATTCAGCCTATGTCCGACCTCGTGGTCAATACTCGTTCACTAGCAGAAAAACCGAGGTGAACAGCTGAGTGTAAAATATCCTGAACGCAACTAAAACTAAATTGGGTGAACTGACAAACCTCATCCCGAAAGATGTAAAATTAAATTTGGTTACAAAGTGGAAAAAACGCGAAACCTAACTATATGTCACAAAGAAAATTCAAACTTTTTTTTATCAAATAATAAATTTGTCCTACGGCTCGTGGTAATTACTTACCCATAGCAATAAGAACGTAAACAGAAGTATATTTAAATGTAAGGGCAGTTTTGCTTTATATACCAGGTTACGGAGTAACACGTTTGATAGCCGAAGAATGAGCAGCTCTTTATACCCCCGAACATTGTTTCGGCCGAGAAAGAGATATGCCCATTGCATCCGTGAAACGTGGTATTCACCCTTACTGGCAACTAAAACAAAACTGTTGATTGTACACGGTACCGAAAACCGTACAATCCTATGAGTGAATAAATAAATATTCTGCAATTAAACATAGTCAAAATGTCTCATCGAATCTCAGATGCTACCACGAATATCAGTTCATTCCCCGGAGTGCGAGTTGGGACAATGCCTCAAATGAACTAATAAGACGAGGATCCAGCACTGGAATTTGACAATTACAAAGCTTTTCCGGTATGTGTGCGACCCAACATCGCATCTGGTCAGGCATGCCACTAAGGCATGTCCGCAGCCACACTCACACCAAAAAAAAAATTACACTTTGACAGATTCAATTATAGAATATACCGAAAAAGATTAAATAACTAGAACTCCACTTGAAACGGTGGTGTCCATACAAATATAATTCAAAAAATTGTGAGGAAGTCCTCAATTAAATTTGGAATCCATTAATGATTCAAGAATATTTTGACAATTTAAGTCAAGAATTTGGGCCAATTTAGGCCCCATTTGGGCGCCACTTGAAACAGAAGTATGACTTCTACTTGCGTAGAAGCCCACCCGTTTCATAGATTTGCCGTAACCTGAATTGTACCCCATGCGGTTTAGATTCCCACCGCTCCACGGCTAAAGCTCTGTGCGTAATTAGCTAGAAACACCAAAAACTGAACTGACCTCTTACCAAAAATTTGGTACGGTATTTATGCGAAAATTAATTGATCTAGAAAAGAGGGGGAAATTAATTTTTATAACAGAATTTAATAAATGAATGGCCTCTTTTCAATCAATTAATAAATTTTGCTGTTTAATCAAAAAAATATTCATAAATACCGCCCAGTTTAAAAGTGTTATAAATTAAATTTGTTTACCCCTTTCGTAAACAAATTCATTCATTTCACACTCACATAGAAAATTTAGTGCATAATCATAAATGCAACATACTACATTTTTACGTAGGTCAGTTAATTACCTTACGTATTATATTTATGTGGAGCATTTATGACTATCGCAAAATAAAAATATGTTCCGTATTCAAATTACAAAACAATGAGATAGGTTTCTTATATGAACATTTGTACTACTGTAATTTTTGCTTATGTAGCAGCCATATAAGGAAAATATGTAGTTCCGTCAATGCGTTATTTAATAAATATTTGTGAAGATGATATCTTCAATGCCATGACAGAATTACTGTGATGAGACAAAGGTAAGATTGGATTGATAACGGAATATGATAAGAATTCCGTTACAAACTACGTTCTCGTTACAATTCCGATCTTCGGTAAATATCGATTTCCGGGTTGTCAAGTGAAATGTAGAATTTAATTACAGTTAATTTCAATTTTTTTTTTCGGTTCAAATCAAGTTAGATTTTGTTAGCGCTTATCCCGATTGACTTCTAGGTTAACTAGCTTCTCGTGAAAACGTTAATAATTCGCCGCGTTTGAACTGTTCGAACTTCAATTTCATTTATTCATTTATTTAAATTAGCTTCAGATTAGCCATTCTTGGTAAAATTATTGCTCATGTTAAAAAAACTATCGATTATTCGCGAATTTCGTTTTCTAGATTTTCTTAACATGAGTAGCATTTCAATAACAAGGTACTGTTGGAAATTTGAGACATAGATGTTCGACCTGGACAAGCTTCGATTGATTTTAAACCGTTTTGGACTAAACTCGTAGCTGTAAGGTACAACATCACATGACCATCAGAATCGAACACGCGCTTGTAATACGCTTGAATTTTTATTTTTGTCGTCAACCATTATCTTTCGTCTATAGCACGCTGATTTTTTAGATAGCCATCACTAACCAACCATTAATTTTCTTTAAATTCAACAAAAAAAAAAAAAATATTAAAATATCAATAATTATTTTAATATAATTAAATATCTGATTTTTTTTAATAATTTCATATACTTCTGAATTTTATATGTAATATAGTAATTAAGCTTTTGAATTTTTGTTGGGGAAAGTTTTGCATTTTGGTTATTTTTTTGTGTGTAATTATATTTCTATTTAAAATTAGTAATTTCTGTAAATATCCTAAAATTTGTCAATCGAACTAAGTTATTTTTACTAGTTGTTCCGTTATCGTTCACACCATCATTGATCATGAGCATAACCTTAATTCGTTTTAGTTGGTGCAGTTAGTTGTCACCTACTTATATCTATTTTGCTGGTTGAAATTGATTTCTTGTCGTTACTGTACGCATTATTTTAAAACATCGCATCATGAGTAATAAGGATGACGATTACCAACCTTTGCTCGGTTTAACTCCCGACGAAATAAAGGTAGAATGTTTGTTACGAGGCATAGATACTTCGGACGTTGGACATAAAGATTTACTTCGGGAAGCGTTAAAAGAAGAACATTCGAATCCATCAAGAGCGCCTGGTCGAAGCCATGCAGATAATTTACTAACTGAACTTGATATCTGTAAAACCCAAACCGTATCCCTTACCGCCGTCTTGAATGAACAGCCAGACGTTTTTCAACGTTTGACCGAAATAGCGAACCAAATTAGGCACTGGAGAGGACGAGTTCAACGACTGAAAGGTTGTTTTCATCAGGACAATGAGGTAGATAAAACCTTAAATCAATTTCGGAGGTTCAATCAATTGCTAGAAGCCCGGCGAGAAGAATACACGCAGGTACAACCATTTGCTGTTCCTGTCGCTACCAGTTCTACTCTGACTTTTGTTGAGAGTCCAATAAAATCAAAAATAGCGACCCCAAAATTAACATCGGGTGCAAGCGTCCTAAAACATTTAGCTAAATCTTCAGACGTCTTTCCAATGATACCAACTACTACCTTACCTCCCACATTTTTAACTGTTTCTATCCCAAGTACTCCACAAACTATTACTACCTGAATTAGTAATCCAATGGTAACAAGATGTTCAACGGATATCATCCCCTCATATACAACCGGTTTTCAAAATCCGCTCGGGAATCCACATCTTTACCTCTCACCCAACATGCCGTATACTATCCCAACTCAGAATAATCGGGAATTAAAAGTTACACCTCTGTCAGACATGACTTCGTATTACAACTCCGAATCTCAACCATCATTTGCTAAAGTCAGTAGTGCTCAAATAGAACAGAATGCTCTGCACCAAGAAATACCTAAACCATTTACACACTACGAAAAGAACTATTCTAAATGGAAAATTAGCTTTTCGGGACAACCCGATGGATTGGACGTTCATGATTTTCTATTTCGCATAGAATTGTTGGCAACCAAAGAAAATATAACGTTGAACCGATTAGAAGCTTTCATGCCTAAGCTATTAACCCATACCGCCGAGAAATGATACTGGGTATTTGTACGTAAGTTTCCCCACTCATCTTACTTTCAACTAAGACAAGCCCTGTTAGACCGGTTTAGTACTACAGAATCGGATCGGGCTTTGCGACGAACGATTCAGAATAAAAAACAAGGTGATCGCGAGACTATTGGGGATTATATATTAGGAATGGAAAGTCTTAACGGCCGTCTTATGCGACCTTTTTCAGAAATTGAACTAGTCGAGATAATTCGAGATAACATGAGAGTTGCTTATAGGGAGGTAACATTAACTACGCCTTCATTTACTACCGATAGTCTTCGCATAGTTTGCGAACAATACGAAAAGTTATGGAAACAAAAACAAAAACACGTTGGTTTTTCGGAGCGAAACCACAAATATGTTTACGAGATAATTGGAGAAGATAACACAGAATCCTCGAACGGGCTATTTCCCGTTAGTTCAACGTCTCAGATGCCACAACAGTCATGCCAAAACGAGGGTTATATTGATGCCATGCAAAGATCGAAACCTATGGTCCGAGGAAACTCCGGAGAATCGCACTACTTAGTCTGTTGGAACTGTCGCGATTTAGGGCATCGCTATCATGACTTGCCTTGCCGCCGCAAGAAATGTTTTGTTATGGCTGTAGTAAAAGTGGTACAATCAAGCCGCAGTGTCCTCAATGTACTAGATTTATGCCGGGAAACATTTATCCGGGCGTGAGCCGATCGGGATCGACACGACCGGTACAACAGATCTCCCGACCAATACAATCAGGGAAAACGCTTTACCCTCGGACGGAAAATTCGACATCGAATACCGAACCGTCCGATCTACCATAGTTCAAACCGACTTAACGTTACTTTGCACGTCAGATGGTAAATTATTACCAAATAAACGTTCGGAAAATCTCAAATTAAATAAACCTGTTCCTAATGATACGAACCTCTCTGAAGTGAACATCACCAAATTCTTAACACCTAAAAATAATAGACGGCAGCGAGTTATTCGTTATTTTAAATTCCGTAAAGCTCTTAAACTAGCCTGCGACGAAACAATATTATCAAACCCAGCTGACCCACGTCCATATATTACAGTAAACATATCTGGTCGAAATATCCGAGGTCTACTAGATAGTGGGGCTTCAATCAGTATTCTCGGACATGATTCCTTAAATATTCTCAAAAACGCAGGCCTAACATATAAGAAGCTGACTTCTGAAGTCAGAACGGCGGATGGTACGAAGAATAAGATTATTGGCTATATTGATGCACCCGTGACATATAACCACATGCGTCACGTTATTCGCTTCTATTTAGTTCCCACCTTGCACGGTCAAATGTATCTAGGAGTCGATTTCTGGAGTGCTTTTAACATCGCTCCTCATCTTATAGATTGCTTAGAGGTTAGTTCACTTGACGATACTCAAAAACACATATTATCTTCACTACAACAGCAAGAATTGGATCGAATAATCGCCGACTTCCCGTCTTTTGATCGTCATGGATTAGGTCATACCTCTTTAATAGAGCATCAAATAGATGTTGGAAATTGTGCACCAATAAAACAACGCCACTACTCGGTATCTCCAGCTATTCAAGAGCTAATTTACAAGGAACTCGATCGAATGCTTGAAATGGGGGTCATTGAAGAGAGTTCCAGTGCATGTTCATCTCCAATAGTTTTAGTCCGAAAACCCAATAAGGTTAGATTATGTTTAGATTCGAGGAAGGTCAATGCTGTGACATTGAAAGATGCGTATCCTCTTCCGCTAATTAATGGCATACTCGCGCGTCTAAACAATACGACAGTCATCTCCAGCATTGATCTTAAGGATGCCTTTTGGCAAATCCCCTTGAAAAAAGAATCGCGAGATAAAACTGCCTTCACGGTGCCAAGACGCGCACTTTACCATTACCGTGTCATGCCATTCGGGCTGTGTAACTCTCCCCCAACGTTATGCCGGTTAATGGATAAAGTGGTGCCGTACCATTTGCATACCAGAATTTTTGTATATCTCGATGACCTGCTCGTAACCTCCCCTTCCATTTCTGAACATTTTGCATTGCTGCAACTCGTGGGACAACGTCTAAAACAAGCGGGATTAACTATCAATATTTCGAAAAGTAAGTTCTTCATGAGAGAAGTCAAATATTTAGGTTTTATTGTGGGCAATGGGGAACTAAAAACGGATCCGGATAAGGTTGAGGCCATATACAATTTTCCAACTCCGACCTCCCTTAAACAAACCCGACGTTTATTAGGAATGACCGGATGGTATCAACGGTTTATTCCCAACTATGCAGATATTACTACCCCCATCACGAACCTTCTCAAGAAGAACGCTAAATTTACTTGGACTCGAGAAGCTCAATTGGCTTTCGAAAAACTTAAATACCTTCTCACAACTGCACCCGTACTTGTCAACCCAAACTATTCTAAACCGTTCTTCATTAGGTGTGATGCCTGTAAATCGGGTGTTGGCAGTGTATTATACCAAAAAGATGAAGAGAGCAATGAACGACCTATCACTTTTATGTCGAAAAAGTTAAGCCCAGCCCAGTCAAATTATTCGACCACTGGGCTAGAGTGTTTAGCTGCGGTTCTTTCAGTGAAGAAATTTCGTCCTTATATTGAAGGTTATCGTTTTACGATTATCACTGACCACTCTAGTCTTAAGTGGTTGATGTCCCAGTCTGACTTGAATGGAAGATTAGCCCGTTGGAGTCTAAAGCTTCAAGCTTTTAATTTCGACATTCAGCACCAGCGCGGTTCTCAAAATATAGTACCTGATACCCTCTCACGTATGTGTAGCGAATCCACCTCGGCATTACTATCCGAAATAGATTTTGGAAGTGTGGCCTTCAATGATTCTGAATATGTGCAGCTACGGAATAAAGTAATGGGCGATCCTTCTCGTTATCCCGCGTTTAAAGTCCGAAATAACCGAATATTTATTAAGGTCGGTGCAAAAATAGATCCCGCATTAACTGATATTCCTGAATGGAAAGTATGGATACCACTAAGCATGACTGATGTCCTAATAAAACAAAGTCACGAGGAACCCTTGTCAGCGCACGGAGGTGTGACCAAAACATTAGAACGTATTCGTCGCCTTTGCTATTGGCCAGGTATGCGTAAACAAATTTATAATTTCGTTGTTAACTGCCCTGTGTGCAAAATATCGAAAAGCACAAATACCTTATTAAAGCCCCCGTTAGGACAAACAGTTTTCGCGCAAAGACCATGGGAAAAAGTATACATCGACTTGATGGGCCCTTATCCCAGATCACGAGCGGGAAATTCTTTCATCTTAGTTGTCCTTGACCAGTTTACCAAATTTGTCTTGTTGAAGCCGCTTAGTTCCAGTACAACTAATAAAATCATCTTTTATTTGCGAAATGAAGTTTTCCTGGTATTTGGGATTCCAGAACAAATTCACTCCGATAATGGATGTCAGTTTGTTAGCAAAGCCTTTCATCAATTATTGTCAGAGTTTAATGTCCAACACTGTAAAACTGCTCTTTATTCCCCTCAGGCGAACGCGTCTGAAAGGGTTAACAGATCCGTTATATCCGTAATTCGAGCCTATGTAAAGACTGACCATAAAACCTGAGATGTACATTTACCCGAAATAGCTTGTGCCTTACGAACGGCTGTACATCAATCCACCCAATATTCTCCCTACTTCTTGCTATTTGGATACAATATGTTGACTGATGGGAAATCATACCACCTCTTGGGGGAAATGAAATCGTTGACAGAAGATGTGGAACAGTTGCCCATGAATGATCGGTTGTCTATTATACATAACTCGGTACTAAAGAATTTGCGCGAAGCCTACAATTCATATGCCAGAAAATACAACCTAAGAACTAGGCCAATTTCCTACTCCCCTGGACAAACCGTATACGTACAGCAACATTCTCTCAGCGATGCTTCTAAAAATTTCTGCGCAAAATTTGCTCCTAAATTTTGTAAAGCAGTTATCGTAGCAAAGATTGGTAATGTTAATTATAAATGTAATGATGAATCAGGAAAGCGTTTATGAATCATTCACGCGAAAGACATAAAACTCTAAAATACAGTAACGAGAGAAACTCAGTTTCGTCGCAATCGTTTGCATAATTTCGACGAATCTGTCCTGTAACGATTTACCGGGACACTCTTTAATCTTAAAAATCGGTGGTGACGTGATCAATGGTGATGATGATGATGATGATGATCGATTAGTAAGAGATGAGTATAAACTGGATATTTTTTTTTTTTGATGCAATAAACTGTTTAACTTTTCCCCTACAAATTGGTTTGGATATAAAAGGTGGTGCGAACGGATTGAACGGGAGGAATTGATGAAGAGTTTTTGTATTGACCTGGTTAAGTAATGGTCAAAACTGGAATATAAAATTGCAAAATTGTGTGGTGTAAAGTTTTTTTTTTGTGAATTTGGATAAGTGGAAGAAGTTGGTTGATAAATCAGCTGTGAGTTGTGTGGCAAATTCGTGTAGTTATAATTAAAAACTAAATTAAGATTGATAAATAAATCGATTAAAAATCCTATTAAGTGAATGCATATTATATGTATATAGCCTATGTATTAATAAAATGGACGAAATTGTAAAATTACTATGAAATTTGTAATAAAATAACTGAATCGAATGGTTCATTAGTAATAATAATTGTTCAAAATAATAACTTTTTGTTGAAACCCAAATAATACATGGTTCCTAAAATATAATTTCGCAATAAAAAGTACACATAAAAGAAAATATCTTGTAAACCACGAATAAAATCACAAGTGTTTCAATTATCAATCACGCACTCAAGGCACAAACTAAAACTTCCAGCGTTATAACAATTGTAAAGAAATCATCGGAATTGCTGAATTTATTATCGAGCGGTGAATATAGTGATTTGGTCATCGAATATAATTCTCTACATTGTGGTATTGAACAACATATTGCGGTCGATTATTTTTTTCGTAGAGTATACTTTGGAATCAACGGAAATACAGTTTAATACTATTAAGACGGGATTTCAACTTTATTTTGGCGGTATAGATGCAGCAAACTGATATGGATACCTCGCATGGCCGGAAAAATTTGAACAGGTATAATTTTTTTAATTGTAACTTTAATATTTGAAATATTATAAACTAGTTATCGTAGTCAAGTCTAATAGTTGTGAAAAAAAAACTACGAAATTATTGTCCACATATTTTTTTTGTAGAATTTTTTTTTGTATGTACTCGTATCTACTGTAAACATATCACAATTTTGCAATCAGGTGCGCACAAATATCTTAATTCGAGCGCCTGTCTTTTTGTTTCATTTTATGGGTTTAAACACTAAATAATAATGAATTACTAGTTTTGGTCGAGATTTGTGATGGCTGTCTGGGAATTTAGCGTGCATACAATTTTTTTTAAGCCAGGTATATAATTTGTAACCGGCTTCTATTAAAGTGTTTCGGAAATGTTAATGAACCCTCCTAAGACGAGCCACACCCGTGAAACACCTGGTATCCGAAACAAGCAAGCCGTTACACGTCACGCAGCAAAGTCATTATCTATCTACTTTATTAGTGAATTAATTATACAATTTGTTAATTATTTATAAATACACATTTTGTATGTGGGTAATAAATGTTAACTTATTAATTTGTTAGTTGTAATTACGAAAATTCACTTTGCATCAATACTCTGGTCGGATTCGAACACAGTACCCCGGTCCAAGTGCCGAGCTTTAACCACTGCACCACTTGCCCGGTAAACTTGGCCAATTTCTTGTTTTACAAATACGTATCCAAATTACCGACATTTTGGATATACGTAGCTTAGTCATTGCTGTTTTTGTGGCATAAATTTCAGTAATTTACAAGCTGTCGTTCCGTGTCCATCAATTCTAAGAGATGGATGTCAATAAGCAACATTTACGTCATTACATTCTATACTGTTTTCAAATGAAAATCATTTTTTTTATTTATTTATTTATTTTATTATTCATTCTCATACGATAACATCGGCGGATTATCCAGTGAATTTAATGTTCCTTTAAGGATAATCCAATTTGTTATACATAAATATACAAAAGTTACAAAATTTACATAGATATATATCATATTAAAGTTAGCCGAAAGTTTCCAGCCGAAAGGTAATGTGCCTACAATGGTAATGGTAGTGCCTTTGCTATCCCAGCCGAAAGGTAATTCATATGGTGCCTTCGATATCCCAGCCGAAAGATGATAATGCAGATATTGTTTTTGATCCATTGCTATGAAATTATGTTAAACTACACCTCTGCATCCCCTTCAGAATTTCTTCACAATTAGGCCGAAGTTGACCAATATTATGGCCTATCAAATAACCATAGTGGCATTAACAACAAAGCACGATAATCTTGAACGACAGGCCATTCAATGCATTTTCGATATATTGAAATAGAGATTTTTTTGCAAAATTACACCCCTGCATCCCCTTGAGAATTTCTCAACAAAATGGATGCGAAGACACTATATGCATTACCTTTCGGCTGGGATAGCAAATACACTATCTGCATTACCTTTCGGCTGGAAACTTTCGGCTAACTTTAATAAGGTCCATTGATGTTACATTGGAAGGAGAAGAAAATAAATGTATTAATCTTCTAGATATAACAATAAGCAGGATTAATTCTTCTTTAGACTTCAAAATTTATCGGAAACCCACGTATACAGGGGCTATTATCCCTAGTTCTTCAAACGATTCCCATAATATTAAAATGTCAGCTTTCCACTCACTTATAGATAGACTAATAAACATCCCTTTGACAAATTCAAATTATGACATAGAGCTTATTATAATTCTACAAATTGCAACGAATAACGGATATGCAACTAAGACTATATTAAAGTTATTAAATAAAAAGCTAAAGCGTAAAGCTCTAACGGGTATTTATCCACCGGACAACGCAGGAAAATTGGCGTCGCTTAGAGTATATAGGAATAACTAGCCAACGGATTAGCAACATCGTGTCCGATTATACCAATATTAGTTTTGCTTTTTATAATAATAACACAATAAAGAAAATGGTTTTTAACAATAAACCTAAAGCTGATCGCCTTTCCAGGTCTGGTGTTTAAAGGATTAATTGCAATGATTGTAGTTTCTCCTTTATTGTACAGACTGGCGCTGTTTTGGAGTTAGAGCTAAAGAACATTTATCTGGTTGCAATCAATCAACATTCCATCATTACATAGTCATTTAACTTTAGAAAATTATACAGCAGCTTAAACAATTTAGACATATTACATATACAACTTAAAAGCAGACGTTTAGATACCTTAGAATCTTAGGAAATTCGAAAATCCATATTCCTTAACCAAAATATCCTTAACGAACAGAGAGAATTCCGTTTCATACCAATTGCGGATCCCGCCCTGTTCTGTTCTCACGCTCTTAATAATATGACTGATTCGTCGGGTAATTAAAAGTACTTCAACACCCGTTATGTGTTTCTTTAAGATTGATAGAACTATGAAAAATATGAATGACATTGATCCGGGCGAGATGTGGTTTCAACAGGATGGCACTACGTGCCATACGGCGACCGCAACCATCGACTTATTAAAATCAAAATTTGGCGAAAGTCGATTTCGAGAAATGGACCTGTCAATTGGCCTCCAAGGTTGTGCGATTTGACACCTTTCGATTATTTCCTGTAGGGCTATGTAAAGTCCAATAAACCAGCAACAATAGACACCTTGGAGGCCAGTAGTGTTCGTGTTATTCGTGGCATACGGCCAGCAGTGCTCGAAAAAGTGGACCAAAATTGGACGCCCAGAATGCGTTTCGTCAAGAACAGCCGCGGTGCTCATATGTCCGAAATCATTTTCAAATATTAATATTGATCTTTCGAATAAAAAAAATTGTTGATTGCAATTTAATTTTTTGTGTTACTTTTTACAATTTCAATTTCTATCGGGCTTAAAAATCACCCTTTACCTTGAATTTTGTTACACAGTCGATGACTAATCGCTTACCAGCTAACCCACCCCGTTTTTATTAGTAATCTTTTCGTATAAACAACAGATGGTTGGAACGATCAATAGTACTATATACGAGTATAACAAAAATTTTAAAATCAGATACTCCTGATAGACCTAACAAGTCGAAATCGATCGATTGATTATTTAAACTTTTTTTTTTAATTTTTTAATTAAAATATTCAAAAATGTAATTCTTTGCGAAATAATAAAACAAGTGTTTAATAAAATGTATTTATAAAGTGTATTAATACTTTTAAATTATTAGACTCGGGGCCGGAAACCAATCATACTTAGCAACATGCTTGGAAATCGCAAAGATTTTTGTTATTCGAGAGAGAATACCAGTGTAATACAAAATTCTTGAACATTTGAAATTATTTATCTAAACCTCTACGCACACGAGGTGAATAAAGTAGTTCTGAATTATCATTTGATAATCTAATGTTGGTTTCTTACAGCTTACTAATTCAAAATCACTTCAAACAACTGTGTTTTGTTTTAAGAATTTCATTTCATATCTTTCACTCAAAACATTTTCTAAGAATTAACATTTTTTCTACAGGCATGGCACAGTGGTTAAGGTTTTGGCGTTTGGAGACCCCCTATTGGCGTGTAAAACTCATGAGCCGACCCATCTTGCATGTTCAGTACTATAGGATGGCATGGAGCTATGCAATGTGCAGATAGTAACTTAAACCAGCCGTACATCTTCGAGCTAGCAGGAAAATGCGTAAAGTAAGACCGAAGACTTATCCGCGAAAGAGCAGGGAGTACTTCGGCCCCAGTAACGATTGCATGGATTAGGAAAAAAAAAATCTATTTGAAAGCTCAAACTTTCAGTATTTTTTAAATTCCAATAGCACATAGTTCATACTTTCTTATTATGACATAAAGTTTAGTCCAAAAATATTTAATAAGTTGAAATCAAAGCTTTCCATGATAATTTCACTATTTAAATCGTTGAAAAAATGTCCAACTCCTCTTCCTCCTTACTGTCCCAGCAGTCCCATATTTAATATCTACCAGTAATAGAATATTACTACCAAAAATTGTTCTGACTGATGAGACTGCTATAGCGTCATCGATCACAGTTGCATTGATTTTTATTCGCAAATCAAGCTACAATTTTCTTGATTGTACCATTAAACCTTTCCACCATATCATCTAGTTGAGGGTGCAAAGATGGCAACGATGGTTTTGTTTTTTAATTAGGATTAGTTTACACTCCTCTCTTGCAAACTCTTGCCTTACATCTCTTGCAAATTTGTATTTTATAGTTTCGTTTCGATGGTTTAAGTTGACTGTCACTTTGTGACCCAAATATTTTACTCATTTGTTTGGAATCAATTTTTCTGAAGTATCAACTTAACTTTAATCCAGCAGATTGTTTTCTCTCGAAAACTCCTGCTAGAATAGATTGTTCACGTACTCTTCTAAAGTTTTTTCCATGATGATAATGTCATCTAAATGTACAAGAAACGTTTTGCAATGTAATCCTTTTACATGCACGAACTTCATTAATCGCTTAAAAGCCGTTGGGGCATTACATAATCCAAATGTCCATACATTACATTGCTATAACTGTTACCGGTCATCCTATAAGTGCATGCACGTGTTTTAACCGGGTGTTCTCACGGCTTGGGGGTAATTTTTGCAACCTAGGATATACTGTTGGCGGATCAAACTTTACGTGCTTATTAAAGAAATTTGAAGACGAGATAATTTCACAAGAGCTATACACCATCACATCACCATCCACATATACAAAAAAAACTCACTCCATTTCAGTTTAAAAAAATTATAATTCAGAATAAAAAATATGAAAAGATCATAAACAGAAAAAAATTTACTCTAAAGAATATTAAATCACATAATCTTTAGTGATTACTTTATATTTACACTAATCATACTAGAACTTATCATAAGAATCCCAAATATTTAATATTATTTAGCATATATATTCGAACATGTTAAAAATTACTCTCCAGAACCACGTAACAAAGAGTACTCCTTGGGGTTCGTCCGAGTGCTGAAAATCAATGGATTAATCGCGGAATACACTAAATATTATTTTTTTTTAACTTCTTATGGAATTTCTCGTATATATAAAACTTAATTTTTCTCACTAATTAAAATTTCTTTCCTTTTTTTTTGTATATACAAATATATATAAAACTCTAATTAAATTAATCATTAACTAGCATGCACTTTTATATTTATTTTAGAACTAAGAAATCTCTATTTTTTTATATTTTTTTTTTATTAATTCATATAGTGTCACTTATTACGATTACGTATATTAGTTATATAGCTGTCAGGCCAAGTAATTAGAATGCCTTCTTTCCACTTGAGGTATTCTCCCCATACATTACAAAATAACATGCAGCAAATTTCTGCTCAGAATTCGTACTGTTTGTTATACGACCGTTGGTACCTAATTATATTTTTCGCCTTTCTCCTAAAGGTACATTTGAGAGACCCGGCCGCTAATTCAATCTATCATGATATATTCTATATAACATGAATATTATAAGAAACCCGTTAGATATTTGCAAAATACATTATTAACCAAATATCTTACTGCTTAACGATATTCAAAGTGTACGACCGAACACTAGGTTTTGGTATAAGGTTTGTTTCCACTTAAACTCTATAAGTTACACTTTAAAATTTAATTAACTTTAATGTTGTACTATTTGAGGTACAATTTAATTTTCTTGACGTCTAGATAAGCAGGTGTTATCGCATAGGCCTCTCGAGTTAACTAAAAAGTATTGCGAATTTGCATAAAACGTAATTTCGGTTTCTACAATCACATAATTGTTTATTGTTACATCTCAACATCTATTTACTAGGTGTATGTACATTACAATGTTCCAATACTTTGCGATCATGCCAATCAGAATATACTCCTGTGTATCGTAAGATAAATCGCATTTTAGAAGTATATAAATAGAGGTGGGTCTTTCAAAATATATAATACACATTGATAATAGGTACCGTTTGATCGACTAGCAATATTTCGGTTTATGTAAACACAATAATTGCATTATGTATATACGGTTGTGCGTAGGTCAATGACCACAAATGAAAACAAATTGATGTGTATTGCCTTGGTATTTAAATATTACATAATGTATCGTTTCGATCATCGTTATTCAATTAATTCATATCAAATTAAATGCAGCCGTAACATAACCGTTGCCTACACTAAATAAAATTTTCTCACAATTTTCTTCTTGAACTTCTACCAACCAAAAGCCGCTTGGTAGATCCAATGCGGGGAACAGTCTAGCGCTCGGGCTGGCTATCCTTTTTATATATGTGATAATATATATGATAATCATATATATGATAATCTACGCAGAATATAATGATGATGTCCTTCCTTTTTTGAGTCGCTGAAGGCAATCTTCTCGTTGCTTGGCGAATCAGCATCTCTAGTATCAATTTCTGTTTTACCAACCTACAGTAAATGTGGTTTTGCATATGTTGTCGAATTATTTAGGACTGAGGTGAATTTTCTCACCTGGTATTTCTGTTCGCATTTCACTATGGTACATACTGCTTTATATTTTCCAATTGTTATCCGTTTCCTTAATATGTTTTATTTTCCCGAGAGACTTAGAGCTACAAATGAAACTCTATCATCATTAGTACTACTCGACCATAGCAGTATTTCGCATATTACTTTGTATTTCAAACTAATTTTACAAAATTACAAAACTGTAGGGTAGATTTGAATTAGATAGAAGTGCTTACATGTACTTGAATTGTGCGATTACGACTACTGCAAATGCGTTGACTAGATTTTAAATCAAAATTGGTAATCCAAAACAAAATTTGGATGAAGTTTTTCATAAAAAAATTTTAACTAATCCGGATCAATTGTTATGAAATAGAGCCAATTTAATTTTACTACTTGCTTGCTTACCTTTATTTGCTTAGAAAAAATGTATCTTCAGTTGCTGTTTGCAATTTCAATCCGTTAACTGGTTGAATATTGCCACTGATGAAATTTTCTGAACGCTTTGTGTTAACCTGGCCATTTCACTCCATTAAGCTGTCTCGTTGGAGTATACAACCCTTTATTTTTGTTCTCGACGTTTGCGAATGCTTTGGCTTCCTTTGATTTTCGCTGTATCAGAGATGGTGTTCTAGTTTGTTCACGTTCAACAAGGTCATTATACGGTCATGGAAACTGGTTGTCGCCTTTTTATTGTCGCTCTCGGCGTCTATCTCAATCCAACATTTCTTAATTGATGATGATAGTATGCGTCGCGTATCTCTCGCTAAATATGCTAGTCGCTCGAACTTTCACGTGCACTCTTGTAGATCTATTTCGACCATTTCATTTCGAAGCGAAAAAATTCTCGCTTGTAAGCACATCCGTATTTCGGATAGCGCTATTTTTATTTCCCTGTAACTGTTGCTATCATTCTCGGAAATTATGTGCAATGTCTCGTCTATTCCACCTGCAAGAGTCACTTGATTTAGACTCGCCTTGCTTCATTCCACACATTTCTTTTGGCCGTTGTTTCAAATTGAAATATGAAATCGAATGTTGGACCACATTCGATATTGTAGTATTTATTGTGACGTAGAGAAGTTTGGGTACGAATTGGGCTGAATTTGAATTTTAACAAATTTTAGTATTGGGGAAGTTGAATATGACTGGGTCATCTCTAAGCCGGTTAAGGCCAAGTTTGGTTCCGCTATGGTGAATGGAGGAACTGAATAGTTCCTTGGCCGATTATCAGCTCAACATACCAGATCCGAGCTTAATTAGAAAGAAAAAATAGAAGGAATTGCCTAGCATGGCCGAACTTCGGGACTTCTCTAAAATACATTTTTAAATCGCCACCCAATTCTGAATATTTGACAATTTTTTTTTTCTAATATGACCAAGTTCCATTCAAAATGATCGAAGATACTGCATCAAGAAGACCCGTTAAAATCCTACGTCAGCTCTGCAAACTAAATTGGAAAGTAATCGGTTAGGAAACGGCCTGGTTCCATTCATTATAGCCGAATCCCAAAATTTGGTCAAATTCGGCTTTGCACCCCGAATCATCATTTGTTGCGAGATGGCCTACCAATTATACTTGGTAATAAAACGAATAAAATTAATAACACGTTTCAAATTTTGGCGAAATAAGCTAAATTTATTTGAAATAATCAATATGATAGTTAACAATTCTATAAATTGAAATTTTGTCGAAAGTCCTGATTTAAAACAATAAAGTTGTCGGCAAATATAATTCAATTTATTTTTATTATTATTTAAAATTTATTATTTATTTATTTTTTTTTACATACCGGAAGGTCAGGGAAGATTGTGATTGCAACATTCTTGATCAGGGGGTCTATTTAATTACTTACGCTTTGAGCATAAACTCAATACAATCAAATATGTTAACGATCCAAAGACTTTTCGCTATGAAATGTTGTTTTTCGACGATCTTTCTGGTTGAATTCAGGTTATGTTTTAGTGAAGTTGTGTGAATGTTAAATATAAATTAACCCTGCTTAGTTGGATGAATTTAAATATAGGTAGCTGAATGACAATACCGAATCTAAATTTTTTTTATTTATTATTATTTTTTTTTATATATATATATTTCTTTTATTTTATTTTATTTTTTTTTATATTTTTATTTTTATTTTGACATTATTGACGGAATATTTAGGTCATCATATGTATGATAATACTGCCGTGTCATTACGAACGTGAAGTCCCTCGGTTAGATGGTGTTGGATGGGAAGATAGGGCCAAATAAGGTTACAAGCAGTATGTGATGAGATATGACCCATAGATGTGAATTAAATAACCTAACCAGTCTAGTAGGACTGATGCCGAATACATATGATGAATATTAGTATCCTTTACCTCAAACACAACTAACTTACATTAATTAACTAACAAACTCTAATCTAGAGTGTGAATTTAATTGAGACTAACATTCTAATATATTTAAGTAGTTAGAAAATGACTTTGCTGCGGTTCGCCCTAGTCGTTTCTGTTACTAACATCCTTTCCTAACTAACCTTATCTGTTAAGGATGCAGGCAGGGCCTGGGCCCGCATGATGCTGAAATATTATTCGCATTCAGATATAATTTGTTATTTGATTGTTGATATTTCAGGATTATGGTAACGTACCTAGGATCGCCGTTAGGGCTGGCCTGTACGCCTCTATCATATCATATCATAAAATAATCAATATGGTAGTTAATCTGGCATTGAAAAACATTGATAGTTCTCTCGAAACCATTACCTTTGGGATGCCTCATATATTTTTTGCAATTTTTAGAAAGATATTTCGTGGTTGACAATTCAAGGGTTAAATACTAATAAATTTTAGAGTAGTTTTCAATGTAATTTAAATAACTATGGTTTCAGGGAATTCTATTGTAAGTTGTGGAATAGCAGGAGGATTAAATTAATAAATGTTTATATTATCTAGGAAGTCGGAAAATATTAATTTATAATTAAATTTCAGGAAATCACAGATGCTTGTGAAATATTTCTTTCAAATATTAATTGTTGATTGTGTAGATTAGAATACTGTTGTCATTGTGTTACTGACTATCGACTTTATCTAAGTGTCTGTAACCGGGCCGATTCAATTAATCAATTTTGTTTAGGAAGCCGGAAATTATTAATGCAGAATTAAATTTCAGGAATTTTCCAGATATACGTGAAATAATAATACTTTTTCCTCAGGTTGCTGATTTAGAGATGCAATTGTTGAAGACCAATACCATCATTATCCATTAAACCTATTAAGTCTTTTTCCTTCCTCTAGTAGATTAGAAGTAAATTAGAATTGTGTTGTGTCGTACGATCGCTAGGTGTCTGAAACCGGGTCGTTCTGTCCCAAAAAAAACCTTTCCTATCCTTCCTATTGTTATGTGTAAACAAGCTGTAGGAATAGGTCCGGCGTTATCCGGGACACTTGTCGAGTACTTGGTCCTACAGTCCAATCAATCATTTATTGTGAATTAGAGAAGATCTTTCTCTTTCACTGTACCAATTTAGTACTCTTCTACCTTAAGAAACTTCAGGTTCATTTTTTCTGGATCTTCTGAATTTGGCTGCTTGGGTTCCCCACAGCTCTAACCTCTGATCCAACTTTTGATTCATTTATTGTGCCAAAGCTTATTTCCGTTTCAGCTGTAACTGAGTTTTTAATTTCTGCTAAGCCTTGCTTATCTTTTGCCTCTCGTAGTCGTAATATTAGTTCATGTTTGTCGCCACCTATCGGTAAATTAAGGGTCAATTTTAATTTTTATTCTGTACCGTTAAATCTTTTAGCACCTTTTTCTATTATTCACAACACACACCATTGCCACCAATTGTTACGTATTTGGCTTGCCAAACTCGGTTCTTATCACTGGATTGCGAATAACGCAAACAAGGCC
Source organism: Nephrotoma guestfalica (assembly GCA_963691935.1). Taxonomy (NCBI): domain Eukaryota; kingdom Metazoa; phylum Arthropoda; class Insecta; order Diptera; family Tipulidae; genus Nephrotoma; species Nephrotoma guestfalica. Next base: position 111,253,312 of record OY829914.1, read on the forward strand.
ACAGAATAACGGAATAACAGACGTAATCTAGCTTTTGGCAAAGTTTGGTATTAAAGTATAGTATACAATGCATAACAAATTGCTAAGATGCCGACAAATGCTAAAACCAATATCAACCTATTTTATCGATCGTTGGGGTTGTGTCAAGAAGGCCAATATTCAAATGATATTTCAAAACTAAAGATGGAATATGTCAGTGAAGAAATGGAAAAGTAAGCAAAGAAACGCGTTCAGCGATTATCTCGACTCCCAAATGCTGCCATTCGTCATTTGTTTGACACGATCAATGCAGTGAAAGAACTTCATTGGCAGAAACCGTTGGAGATGGGCAGATCAATTTTTGTAACATGGGGTAATAAATGAGTCAGTCTTATTTAACCAAGAAACTTGTTTATGATGGATAAATTACTAGATGATCTACGAATCAGTCGATTTATTGAATAATAAAAAACAAATGCAGAGACGTGGGGAACGCTAGATTCTAATGAAATTCAAAACAAGCAAGTTTGTGTGCAAATTGCATTTAACTTTATTAGACACGAAATATGCCTTGGTGGTCACATCAACTTACTATGAGCCCCTGGCATTCGTGTAAAGCAATGAACCATGGTAACCAAAATTAACGAATTTTTCAGGCTGCTTCTGACTTCCGGACCTTCGCTAAACTCGAGGAAGAGGTGGTGGTGTGTCCCGTGCTGCAGGTGGATTGACCCGATTCCTTTTCCAGACAATTACTACAATATATAATAATGATTGTGGTTTCCAATGTTAAAGGAATTATTGTATAGTAGTGTACGTGTTTGGTAAAATGGGTATTTGGATGACGGTATTACTGAGATCTGAAGATTTGATAGGAGTGCATCTGTACTAACAGTTGTAACGTTCAAAGAAATCAATGAAGACTGATCTTAGTACTGTGCTCGGTGGTGAGCATTACTTCAATAATATTTTGATGTGTTTCTTGCAGATTTTAAAATTTTAATATCAATTATGCTAATATTCTTTTGATTCGTTTGTTTACGGTACTGCTGTAGATATTTTAATTCCAACTTCAAATGCTGCGTTGAGTTTTTGCATGCGAGTAGTAGTAGAACTGATTGATTTTTGATTCTTTGCCAACTGTAGAAGTTAATGAAGCTCGTTCTGTTCGATTATACCAAACTTATGTTTGTAGTCTTCAGCTTCTCGCTGTAGGACAACATCCCGAAGATTTCACTGAGAGGTATCCCTAGGAGGTATACAGGTGGAACTGTAGTTGAAGTTGTTAAATAATGATATCGCAATGTATCGTTTGAATTTTGTAACACGCCCGAGGGCATGTAACAACAAAAGTTATGTTGATCGAGATTCTCTCGTGCTTTGATGGCAGCCTTTCATGTTGAATCAAATATTTACGTTCCAAGATGCACCAGTAGTTTAACATCTCTTACATGTCGGGTTGAATAAGTCTGGGCAGACAAACCGCCTTACGATCTCATCGTGATTTGAGTCTTAAGATTGGCATCCTTGTAGTAGTATGCCGCTCTCACAATCTCTTAAAATGTGGGGTGGTATAAAATGCCTCGTAATATTCTGGGTCTATAAATGATATAAATATGGAAACTTGTTTGCCGTAATAAAGTTTGTACCATTATCACTGTTACTCTGAGGTGTTTGCACTCAAATCTGAAACCTCTTCAAGATGAACTGATTTTGTTATCATAGAAATGAATCACAGGACATAAAGCGTAATTCGGAAAAATATAATAACCTGATTAGCAATTGATCAGCATGAGTATAGGGTTGTTGGATGCTCAAATGGTTTTATTTAGAGCCTGAAGAACTTTTTTTATCTTTTTTAACTCAATTCTCGTGTCATACATCTCATTGATTTCATTTTCTAAGAGTTTCTTTAAAAGTCTTGGTCCTGTTCATCATCGTTCTAGTGTAATTAACCTTGATGGCGGAATTCCGCGTGACATAAATCTGCTGAATTTTTTGCGGAAGCTATGTGTATCTTTCGAATTTAGTGTTGATTTCATTTCCGATACTCCACTTGGTTATTGGTTGCATAGTTTAAGCCTTGATTATTCGTGTGGTGACTGTTCCGTTTGGTATTCAATACGGCTATAGACATTGGCAGCATAAACCCTTTCTGACGTGTTGTTAGATCCATGTAAACAGATGTTTTGCGTCACCGTTGATATGGCATCTATTCAGCGAAAGGGTTCCAAGCTGTGATATTCCAGCAGTGATACTCCACAGTTCCGGTAGTATTACTTTTAACGTGTTGGTAATTGGTGACAGCCATCCAATTAAATCGCATTGTCTTGCAGTTTCGAAACTATTTTTTGCTTGACGCAGGTTTAGGGGTAAAAATTCCATCTTCTGCTATCTCCAAAATATACACTTATTCTTGGACCATTGAACGACTGCAATTATTTGGATGGCTACTCGATCATTTGCTTAGAACGTTAGCCACGTATAGAAGTCCTGTATTAGAACTTCACGAGCAAGTGGCAAGGTTTCACTTTCGTCTATTGGTGGTTGATATAATGTTCTTATTGCTTAAAATAGAGCTGCCTTCGAATCGTTCCAAACTGAACGACCTCTAAATTGTGAGTTTCCGAATTTCGAGAGCTTCTGCACTGATTAATTTTCCATTTGTTACAAGATGGGACAGGCCCAGCTGGATATGGGTAAAATCTTGCCATCCTACAGATGGCTGCTCCCAATAAGATATAAATTAAAGTGTGAAAGTCATATATGAAGGAACCGCCGTTGTGATATTTTTCCAACGGGTGTCCTTATTTCGTTTTATTGTTTGCTCCGGCACATTTCATCTTGCCGGCGGAAAATATCGTTGAATTTCTAGATAAGCTATAGCGTTACAACTATTTTTTGGTTACCTTCGATTCCAACCAAGCTTGTAAAGATGTTTCCCTGATGTTCGCCTAACAACTGATATGCATTTTCAGTTATCAAGAATTCTTTTCATCATAGATCAAGTAATTCCCGTAAAATATGCATATTGTTGTTTGATATGTTGGTTGGTACATTTGCAGCGGATAGCAAAGTCGTGGTGCTCATCTACTGCATTGACTGATACCTTTTTCTTTGTATCACTATTGTATTTATGTAGCAATTGTTGATATTTGCTATTGCCTACAGTGCATGTTTTTAGTTTGGAACAAGCTTCTTTGAGGTGTTCAATAGTCAGTTGGCAGACAATGGAAATTGCTTCGAGTTTGATGGATATTAGCTCAATGTGTTCGAGACATTCTTCAATAATTAATTCCGTTTCTCTTCGGACAACATAGAATTGTCTCTTTTGAAGATTTTGAGCTTTTTAGTCGCTTTCACTGGAACTATAATTTATAGTTCGTTTTGTGACCCAAACCTGGTGTTTCTGGAAATTGTGATGCTTTTATTGCTTCTAGTTCCTTCTTCAAGTTTTGCATCTGTCGCGTCATCGTTTCTCGATGCGTACAATACTGATAATTAGGGCAATAATGCCTTGTAGTGTTGTAATATTTGATCACAGGTGTCAATAGATTATGGTTGTCTATCATCTAACTGCCCTGTTGTGCGATCGAAGTACGTATCTTTCCGTGTTACCCAACCCTTGTTATATCCAACCCAGTGTGATTTTATGGCTAGTATCCTTTGTTCCTGTTTCTTGGAGAGGTTGTCCATTATGTGTGTTAGTTGATATTTGATGTTTGCATTGTCCGACCGTTATTGTGACTTTAAACCTAGAAAAATTACCGATAAGCAAGTTTGTGTGCATTTTTGATCAAATTTTATTATACACCTAACATGACTGTATACAGAAAATCAAAATATAATTTAATAAAATAATTGCTGAATTAACAAATTGCTGACCCATGTTCCAACATTAAACAATTTATTTTGTTATCTCGTTGGTTACATCAACACTCACCCAATGATTATCTAGCGAAATTTGACGCAATTGATAAAATTTTCTTTCAATGAGGTTCTGTTCTACCCGCAAATTTTTCTGGTCCCCTTACTTTAAGTCTATAAGTAAGCAGACGACGAGAACTACTGACCAAACGATTGTAATCAATATTTTGAACAACAAAAATTTTGTTTTCTACCAAGACAGTTTTCGCGCTATTTCGAAGAATTAAGACAGTTTTTATTGCACGACATTTAATTGGCTTTGATTAAGTTGGCTTTATCAAGTTCTGCTACATCTTCAAAATTCAATTTTACAGTTCTCTTTCTGGTTCCAAGCAAATTGTGTTCCCTTTTAATTTTTGGTCAGTTCATAAACGTGAAAATCCCTTCAATATCGTGTTTCTCTTCTTTATGGTTAGATTTGTCGATACATATAACGTTGATTATGCAAATTATTTCCCTATCTGTCCATATTATGTCATCAGTGGTAGAGCTTTGGTTAATAATTGCTACCACGCCGCGGACTCGAGTCAAACCTCGCCGCTGACCAATATATTTATCAATTTACAACACATGCACCGACTAACATTGCAAGGAATTGTGCGTAAAACATTTCCGCTTTACAGTCTAACTAACGGTAATTTTCATAAGTTATAGTTGGAAATGCAAACCAGGTATTTGTGTGATCCATCGTTTCTGGATAATATAAGTGTGTATTTTTGAAAAAAGGCGATTGAAAAATGTAATACGCGTTAGTCGGCCCCTTTAGACGTAATTATTCAACTATTTGAAATTTGAAGTACCAGCTTACATATAACCGGTTAAGCCATTCGGGCATAAGGGCTAAACAGTAGATTCCACGTAATTGGAGTTGAGAAAATTTAGTTAGTTGTACGGGTATACGGTAGAAACTATATATATAGTAGCTTAACCTCCTTCCAACCAGAATTAATTTTAAGAACAGAACTATAGATGAGGGGTTGATGACGTATTTGGTGGATCTTAATTAAAATCTGTCAAACGTTATGATCATACAAACAAAATTCTTACATGTATAAGTATCATTGGTTATGAAGACAAAAAAATAGTTATGAAATTGAGTAGTATCTCCATGGAGAACACTAATTTATTATGAAATACTACGCTAAATTTCCTTCCGTGTGTCCATACTGCAACGAAAATTAGACAGGTAATCATTAGATTAGACATATCATTTGTTGTTGCCGCCTTAAGATAATCAAAATTAGATCTAAAATACCTTGCATTAAAATTCAATCATAATTCACACTTATCGTTATGGAATAGGCATTATGCGATTGGAATTTGAAGCATAAAAGCCAATAATCGATTTTTTTACGAAAACGAGACACAAAAAATTTTCCAATTGTCGAACTTTTTCTTGGAATTAATCCAATGAAAAATTAAAATTAAAAGAAAAATCAAACAACACTCAACCAAACACAAGCAACAAATATAAAACATTAATCTACAATCTTTGGAATACGAAACGATAGATAGTCGTATCGTTAACAATGCTGATGAATAAAATTTGGTAGCGATGACGAGGGATGTTGTTGATGGCTGTGCGAAAATTGAAAATCCATAAAATAAAATTAAATTTAAGCTTTTTGTGTATTCCCCGGTTACCCATTCCGAGTTGAACACAAGGTACATACTCAACAGTTTATATTTAAACATAAAAAAAACAAACAACGGGGGATAAAACATGAAAAGTGGAAAATTTGATTGATCATGGAACATATGTTAAGATAATTTTCCAATATTTCTATTTTTTATCATCTGCGATATAAAATAATATGGTGGTTTGTGTTAACAAAATAAAACATAATTTAAAATGTTTGCTGCTTGCTTATGATAAACTAAAAAATTGGCAACATAAATTCACCTGAGACACTGTCTAACCAAAATCTTATTTAGAAGTGGTAAACGGCAACCATGCCACCACCTTATAACAATATAAAATAATTTAAGTGTGATAAAGTCTGAATCAATTAATATACAATTGATATTATTAACACAAAGGCTTTCAACTGAAACGGAATTCAAACCAAGCTTTACAAAACGCACATCACCACATACTACAACAACATAATTCGACGATTCGATTGTAGCAGGCCGTCATTTTTAATTAATTTTTGTTGGAGAACATTGAATACGAATGTATTTAAATACATAAATAATTTTAAATCAGTTTTAATAATACATATTTAATTTGATTTTTTTTAATTCTCGGAATAATTTATTTTAACAAAAAATTATTTAATTAAATATTTTATTAATAATATTCAGATTCAATCAAAATATTAATACAATCCAACAAGAATATTTTTTTGAGGCAAATTGAAATAAATCAATGAAAATTACTGTAACAAAAAAAAAATAAGACAGGCTATTAAAGTTCATTGAGTCATTAGCAGCTTCTGCATTTATTGAATATATCAAAAGTTATTAGTATCACACGGACAATTTCAGTTAATAATTTGATAGGGTTACTAGGATGTAAAATTAACATCATAGGAACCGATACTCTCTTTAATTTCAGCGGTGGCTTAGGATGAATTATAGCAAAATATAATATTAATACTAAAACATTTTTTAAACCTCAGTTAAACAATTACAACAAAATTATGTATAAAATATAAAAGTATAAAAATATAAAAGTATAAAAGTATAAAAGTATAAAAGTATAAAAGTATAAAAGTATAAAAGTATAAAAGTATAAAAGTATAAAAGTATAAAAGTATAAAAGTATAAAAGTATAAAAGTATAAAAGTATAAAAGTATAAAAGTATAAAAGTATAAAAGTATAAAAGTATAAAAGTATAAAAGTATAAAAGTATAAAAGTATAAAAGTATAAAAGTATAAAAGTATAAAAGTATAAAAGTATAAAAGTATAAAAGTATAAAAGTATAAAAGTATAAAAGTATAAAAGTATAAACGTATAAAAGTATAAAAGTATAAAAGTATAAAAGTATAAAAGTATAAAAGTATGAAAGTATAAAAGTATGAAAGTATAAAAGTATAAAAGTATAAAAGTATAAAAGTATAAAAGTATAAAAGTATAAAAGTATAAAAGTATAAAAGTATAAAAGTATAAAAGTATAAAAGTATAAAAGTATAAAAGTATAAAAGTATAAAAGTATAAAAGTATAAAAGTATAAAAGTATAAAAGTATAAAAGTATAAAAGTATAAAAGTATAAAAGTATAAAAGTATAAAAGTATAAAAGTATAAAAGTATAAAAGTATAAAAGTATAAAAGTATAAAAGTATAAAAGTATAAAAGTATAAAAGTATAAAAGTATAAAAGTATAAAAGTATAAAAGTATAAAAGTATAAAAGTATAAAAGTATAAAAGTATAAAAGTATAAAAGTATAAAAGTATAAAAGTATTAAAGTATAAAAGTATAAGAGTATAAAAGTATTAAAGTATAAAAGTATAAAAGTATAAAAGTATAAAAGAATAAAAGTATAGAAGTACAAAAGAATAAAAGTATAGAAGTACTAAAGTATAAAAGAATAAAAGTATAGAAGTACAAAAGAATAAAAGTATCGTATCGTATTCGTATCGTATTCAGGAATACGGGGGCCCCCGTTTTAAATATATTTATCTTCCGGTGCTACGGAAATTTGGTGGTACGCACAAACCAAATCGAATTTTGAGGACATTTGAATTGAACAAACATCATTCATCGCATTCAAAAATCATGAATGTGTGCCATAGAGTACCTATCTTATATTGTCTCAGCAGTACCTCCAATCATTTGGATCTCTTTTGGGAATGAAGTGAGGACGATACTGGTGAAGAAAATGGTACAATTAAACTTAAATAAGACACGTGATCGAATTCGAGTTTAGCAATATCATATTTTATTTGATTCTCTCCTTGGATTGGAGGGGAAGAGAGTTTGCCTTTAGTAATATTTCTGCGGTTGTGGTAGGGCTATCTTACTTCGGTTCGTTTGTTAGAGAAAAATATTTTCGAATTACATCACCATATTACTACATAATATCGGGAAGGCGTAGAACAATCATTACAAATAAATCAAATTACCGAAAAAAAAATTAACCATCAATAAGGCGTCTAGTTTTAGAATGGCAAGTATTCCCAATTTAATCAGAAAATTGGCGAATATAATCTAAGTTCTGATCTTTATACGACACAATACATTCGGTAGCTTGAGTTAGCACAATACACATTTTCGGTTTATCTTCCTCATGTAACTTTTTCATTATCAATCGTAGAGAAAAGTGACATACTAGAAAATTTCTTAGAATTTAATTTTCTACAGATCTAGACTGGTCCGAAAATGGTCCAGCCACCAGGAAGATGAGTTCCTGTTTTGACTATAATAGTTAAGTTTTTAGAATTCCCCGTTATTATTAACCTCAATACCTAGCTGCATTCAAAATTTTATGTTGATATCATGGCTGGAAAGCCTAGTGCATTCTTCCAAACTATCGTTTTTTGAGTTTTGAATTTGTATACGAGGCAATCCATTCGGTAGCTTGAGTTTGCACAATACACATTTTCGATTAATCTACCTCATGTAACTTTTTCATTTTCAATCGTAGAGAAATGTGACATACTAGAAAATTTCTTAGAATTTAATTTTCTACAGATCTAGACTGGTCCGAAAATGGTCCAGCCACCAGGAAGATGAGTTCCTGTTTTGACTATAATAGTTAAGTTTTTAGAATTCCCCGTTATTATTAACCTCAATACCTAGCTGCATTCAAAATTTTATGTTGATATCATGGCTGGAAAGCCTAGTGCATTCTTCCAAACTATCGTTTTTTGAGTTTTGAATTTGTATACGAGGCAATCCATTCGGTAGCTTGAGTTTGCACAATACACATTTTCGATTAATCTACCTCATGTAACTTTTTCATTTTCAATCGTAGAGAAATGTGACATACTAGAAAATTTCTTAGAATTTAATTTTTACAGATCTAGACCGGTTCGAAAATGGTCCAGTAACCAGGAGATGAGTTCCTGTTTTGAATATAACAGTTAAGTTTTTAGAATTTCCCGTTATTATTAACCTCAATACCTAGCTGCATTCAAAATGTTATGATGATATCATGGCTGGAAAGCCTAGTGCATTCTTCCAAACTATCGTTTTTTGAGTTTTGAATTTGTATTCGATTAAGTTCCTCAACTGTTTGATATATTGTTAATCTGAAAAGCTTCCATGTTTGCCATAAAATCACAAATTAATGCGGGAGGATTGTTAGTATTAGCTGGAATGAAGACATTGTCGTCCGTCATCCAGACTGACTCTGGTAAGTTGAAATCGCCAAAAATAATGAAGTCAATCAATGTTCACCTTCATAAATCGTATGAATTACTAGAAACACTGTCAAGAAAATCGTGACAAAAAGCCATTGTCGGATTAAGTGGAAAGTAAACTGTGCCACACTGTGCTAGTTGAAAAAGTGATAAGCTTGACACCCAAGGAGTAAACCTAATTCGAGTACGCTGAATTCAATAGGGATAGTCCCATTTCAAAGTTAACCCCCATATTTGAGATATCGCTTTCGACATGTTTTGACTCTGAGTCAAAAATTTGTCAAAATATACACTCATTTTCACGTTGATAGCCATTAAGATTTTCTTTTGTCAGCGAAGTTGGTTCTATTATTCCGGCCAAATAATTGCACCCAGTGGGTTTTCCTTTGCGAACATTAAAATTATCAGCTACAATCTTTCCCTGCTTTATATCATTTACATTCTCCGCACAACCGTTGAAATGTACGATAAACTATTGTTAAAAGCAGTTAAAAGAAATAACAAAATTATTGAAATTGATTATGAACTAATTTTGAAAAGTCACAACAAAATATATGGTATTAGTAAAGATTGTATAACAATTAATTCTTTATCAATATCTAACCAAAATAATGTAGTAGATATAAGTAAATTGGAGTGCCTACCGAACCTGCTCAAAATCATCACCGTCCATCAAAATGTCGCCAAACCAATAGTCAACATATACCAGGAGTAGACGAAATAGCGGAAGGTATCATCCTGCTCAATCAGTATGACGGAGATCTCGATGTTAATAACGAAACACAAAAAAAAAACAGTATCTACTTGCTTAAGTTCACCAATGCAAGTTTGTCTATTGGAGATAGGAAATGAAAAATTTACAATCCAAGCACTTCCAGCAATTTTGCAACCAGTTCCGATAGAGAATGAATATAAGGAGACCCTGTCAATACAATTAATGAAAGGCATCAACCTCAATAATATGAAAACAATAGAACTACACAAGTACGATTCCCACATCCAAAGGTACACCGGCATCGGATTTGGATCGACCGATATCATCATCATCATCATACTCATGCTCATAAAGTATAGAAGAAAGCCAACACTAAGAATCATTAACACGATAAAAGACTAACTTCCCGATAAATCAGAACGCCAAAATACAAAGAAGAATAAAGCTATCAACGACATCCAAACGGGTAATACAACACAGACGTCCGAACCGCCCAAACAACCAAAGACAATCCAACCCAGAAGAAAATTCTAGGCAACACAATTCTTCCAAGAGACCAAATGGAACATTTGGATTTAAGTGGGGAGGAGTTAATACACATCCGGTAGACGATATCATATTGCGACATAAAAAAACACCTAAACTATGTCATACAAGAACACGTGCGAACTTCCGTCGCACTAAATAAATATGATGACCAGCCACATTCCTTTATGTGACAATATAGAATTAAGTTCTACTATTGGAATAAGAGTTAAGTTGTGTAAATTGTAAGAAGTAAGATTGTATCATAAATATTAAAGTGTATTTGTATTGAAAGTTATAAATAAAGATATTAATTAAATAATCAAATAAATAAATAAAGATTAATAAAAAGAAAATAAAAGAAATAAAAAATCAGGACGTTATTATAATCTAAATCCTAAAATAATACGAAATACATAATACAAAATGACTGCAATGGAACAAATGCAAGCAGCCCTTACTAATCTAACCGGGGCCCTCAATGCGCACATTGAGACAATGAAAAATGTCACACGGAGATTAGAACGTTTGGAGGCGAAGGAGCAACCACCTGTCAACACCGAAGTGTAAAATGGTCCAAAAAACGAAAACGACCTGAGGGAGATTAGAAAACTCCCAGACTGTGTAAAAGAGTTACAAGTATTCGACGGGAATCCCCTACAATATGTACCGTGGATAAATAGTGTAGAGGGTATATTGGAGGATTATGAGATTGTCAAAGACAAGCCGATCTATCGGGCCATTCTCCAAAGCATACGTCAAAAAATAATGGGAGCAGCAGATTCGGCCCTCATATCGGACAACATTTTCAACGGTAGTTGGAGCGAGATCAAAAACTGTTTATCACTCCATTACGCTGATAAAAGGGACCAACGTACGCTGGAACACCAACTTAGCAGATTAACGCAGGGTAAACAAAAGCGTCGATGAGTTCTACGCTAACGTTAATCATTAGCTCTCACTCATTATAAATAAGATAAAGACCGAAAATTATAATAAAGACACAATGAAAGTTTTAATGGAAATGTATAGGAACCGTGCATTAGACGTATTTGTTAGAGGAGTATCAGCCGAGATATCCAGAATGTTAACAATTCAAAGACCGGCAACCCTACCCGAAGCCCATGCATCCTGTTTGGAAATACAGAAACTAAATTTCCGAAACCTAACCATACATGACAGGAGGTTTAACAATAGCAATATGGTCACAGTTCCAGTCAACCAAATTTATTCGCAAAACAAGCTCCAGAAAGAAGCACCAAGACCGCTTCCAAGGTTATCCCTGCAGCAAAGAAATATGGGATATGGAATTAATCAACAACAACAAGATGTCGGGTTACCACAACGGCCACAACAACTGAAGCCACCAACACCAATGTCGGTAGATCCATCAATAAAAACGCAAAGGGTCAATTACATGAATCGCCCAAATTTCAAAAGAGACGTGACATCGGATGCGAATGTGAAGGCCCAAAAACAACAAAGGGTGTTTCGCCTGGAACAGCAAAGTGAAGATCCTTACGAGGAATGCGAAGGATATGAAGAATATATTCAAAACTATGAGGACAACGAAGATGAAGATTCCGATCCAACGGGTGAGGTAAATTTTATAGAGGAGGCCTCTCAAGCCTACTTTACCTAGAGTATAAATTCCGAAACAACAAAATACTGAAATTTCTCATTGATACTGGGACCAACAAAAACTTTATTAGGAAAGAACTCGCTATGGGTGCACAAGCAGTAGACAAACCGTTCACCGTCAAATCAGCAGGGGGCGACATACCAATAAAACACAAAATAACAGGACCCACATTTAAAAAATTTGGGAATGACATCTCAGTGGACTTCTTTGTGTTACCTGGTTTGACCTCATTCGACGGCATAATCGGCGATGACACCCTTAAAAAGGTAGAGGCCATGATAGATAGAAGAATGCATAGTGAGTATAGCGTATAATGCAAAGCCAGTAAAGAAAAAGGTGCCACTGAACTCAATTGCGAAAGGAAACGAACCGTTTCAAATAATACATCTGGATCATTTGGGACCACAAGAGGTGACTAGAAGAAAATTTACAAATATTGGTTGTGCTGGGTGCCTTTACCCCGATTATCTTAGTCGTGTCACTTCATTCGCCAGTATTTTTGTATTCTGCTAGTCGATTGGAGCGACGTGATACGCTAAACTTTAATCACTGAATTAATCGGGCAATACTAATAATTTCCCCAATATTTGACACAATATTGGCTTGTCAAAATCAAACACAACCAAGCGTTATTTGCATTATTTTTTTATTTATTACAAAATAATTATTAATTAAAACATCAAATAATTAAGTTTCATGATACTCGTTTAAAAAAATCGAAATGAGTTGTTTCGATATATAGGGTTTTCCAATAAGAGTGATATGATTTCTTTAAAAAAACACACTAATTGTTAAGGAAATTAGAATGTTTTTTATTTAATGTGAAGTACAATCGATACAATTAAGTTCTGAATAAAACGTCATTCAAATGGCATCCACGACTTCTTCTGCAGGAACGAATTCGATGAACCCAATTTTTGAGCACTTTTTCCACTAAATCAAGTCGTAAATAGCACGTTCAATATTGACTTGTAAAGCTTGAAGAGAGTTTCGTTTATTGCTAAAGTCCAATAACTTCAAATAACCCCACAAGAAATAGTCTAATGGTGTTAAATCACAACTTCTTGGAGGCCATTCAATATCTCAAGTTCTTGAAATAATCGAATCTCCAAACTTTTCTCGCAATAATTCAATTGCTGCACTTGCTGTGTGGCACGTAGTCCCGTCTTGTTGGAACCAAATGTTGTGAAGATCAACTTCTTCCAATTTCGGCCATAAAAAGTTGATTATCATCGATCTATACCGATCTCCATTGACAGTAACGGTGTTCCCAGCTTCATTTCGAAAAAAATACGGACCGATGATTCCACCAGACCAAAAACCACACCAAACTGTCAATTTAGGTCAATGTAATGGTTTTTCAAGAATAATTTGTTTATTTTCGTCGCACCAGAATCGACAGTTTTGTTTATTTACCGCACCACTCAGACGAAAGTGAGCCTCATCGGAGAAGATGATTTTCTTAAAAAAATCGTTATCGTTTTCAAGTTGTTACAAGGCAAAATCAGCAAATACACGATGTTTACGGTGGTCCAATGGCTTCAGTTCTTGAGTGAGAACAATTTTATACGGATGCAAACCCATATACTTTCTCAAAATCGGCCAGGTTATGGTTTGAGACAGTGCCAATTCTTGAGAACGTCATAGAATCGACAAATTGCGGTCTTCAGCAACACTTGCCTGAACGGCAGCAATATTTGCATTACTTCGAGCGAATCTTTATCTTATTGGCACTTCAACATTATGTAAAGAAAATGTACGCTCAAAATTTTCAACAATCCAACGAATAGCGAGCACACTTGGACGATTATTACGACTATAAAATGGCAAAAGCGCACGAAAAATTGCAATTGGAGAACGATTATTTTGATAATAAAGCTGAATAATTTGTGATTGTTGTTCTTGCGTATATCTCACCATAATGAAATTGTAAACATTACTGAATACAATGAAACAAACAATGACAGATCATGACATATTACAAATGGCCGAAACGTCACTTAAAAATTATATCATTCCTATTGGAAAACCCTATAAAACAATCGATTTAGCTTTTTGTAATGGTTGTATTAACTACTAGAAAAAATGTGTTTTCAATTAATTTGCTAATTTAAGTATTTTCACGTAGATGTCGCTTTATTAATTTCAAGTTTTTCTACATTTATTGCAATTTTTACCGTAATTAAACATTATTTACATTATTTACGTAAAAAATGTAAAAAATTGTTTTTTACGCATAATTGCACAACACTGAAGGCACTATGATGTATTAACCCAAATAGGGAGGCTACATGTCCTTACCGTTGGATAAGTTGGCCAGTGAACCTCAGAAACGGAGAACCGTAAATTTTTAATTTTGGATGTCCAAATCGGCTTCATTTCGAATTAAAATTATTGTAAATGCAATTTCATTATCTCCTTTGACAGATTTAAAACTGGTTTGCAATATTTAAAATGTACCGAAGTAAATTTTCCTCGTTCGTTTAAATTTTGTTACGCTGCTGATATTCCCAATTGTGATTTTAAATTTATTTTTAATGTTTTAATTTGATTTCTTTTTGAATGCTTCGTTCCCGCGGTTGTTGCGCGGTGTTATGTCTGCGGAAGATAATATGCTTATGTATTCAAAAGCGAAACGCAAAATAATCGATTCGATCTGGTGTGGTAGGTATACGGGATTTTGTTTGAAACAAGATTAAAATCATCATTATAAAATTCATTAACATTGATTAATGGATGAATGGTAAATTTAATTAAAAAAATATAAACAAATAAAAGTTTATTTTCATCTAATTATATGTTGTTGTTGTTTTTGTTGTTTATAAAGTAGGTAGATTGTCGCATGTTACTTTTCTTGGTGGGACACAAATTTGTTATGTGCGTGTGATTGATTAAAATTTTCCGGGGATTTAGTTGAAATAAGGATACATATATGGAAACGTAAAACTTCTTGGGGATTACGAGTACGTATTAAAATTTGGGCATATGTTACCTGCAAAAATTAAATGATTTTCTTCTTTGTTTATTATAATGCTGCTGGATGTTATTCGAGTTTATGTTTATAATTGGAGGGAAGCACATATAAGTCCTAAGTGGTACACAACAACAATAATAATCATAGAAATGGGAAAATTATAGCACTATATAGAGTAGACATCATGATTTTTCTTTATTTTATATAAAGTTTTTTTTTTGGATGCTGTTTTTATTTTATTTTGAGGTTAATCTTCATAATTTCCCGTGGGAAATTTATTGATACCGGTTAAAAAAAGTAAAAACTAAGACGATATCACTGTGTGCAGAGTGAAGCAAAGTGGTTTTTTCTTTTTGTTTTCTATAATTTTGAATATTTTAGATATTTTTTGTTGGTTGTTGTTTGTTTCCATTTACAGTCGGTCCTATTTTTATTTTGGCCTTTTTTGCTCTATTGGATAATAGGAAAATAAGTTTTCCATAAGGAACCCGTTAAATTGGCTATATAATCTTGATTAGTTTCTTCATACTTATCCTTGTATTATATAAATTGGAAAAAATAACGGATATTTTATTTTTAATTGAAGTTATTATTTGCCGCAGTGAGACTTTAACTTAACCTAAATTACGTTTCGTATTTCTCTATACACTTACATATTGTCTTTTTAGTTGTTGGCTATGTAATTTTTTATTTAAGAAATTGTTTCCATAAAATTATATGTTTAAGTGACTGGAGAATAGTGGGTTCGGAATATTATGACAGAACCATTTTTTGTCAAAGTAACTGGATTTAACTCACACAAGTTTGAACATCATATGCAAACAAATGAAAATAGGACATTAGAACACAATTTATAAAATAAACTTTTCCGTAAAAAGTAGCGGAGGCGAACCATGCTCGTTTAGTCAGTAGTGTTTAAACAGGCCGCAAGAATGGGAAGTAACAACAATATTCGTATGTTGAGATTATTATTCCATAATTGATTGATTGATTGTAAAGTATCTATAGAAAATCCTAAACTTGTTATCCGGATGATCCGGTGCCGTCTATATATCCTTTTTAAACGTACCATAGGGAGGATAGGCCAGGTTTATTAGTAGCATGAAAATCGACCCAGTTACAGGCAGTTGCCTGATCGATTGATGTATTTCAAATGATATAGAAAAGTCACATAGGTTAATCGTAATTCTGAAATGGTAAAATTATTAACGAAAAGTAATGACTCCACTTTAATGGAGACATCTGTTGAACTTATAATGTTAACATAGGTAATTTGATAGAAAAATGAACCGCAGTATAATTTCTTCAACACTCACAACATCGATCGGTAAGCACTATAAAGACACCGGGTTCAAGGAAGCCATTGCCAAAAGCCAGCCTGCCATTTCCAGTGAACAGACTCCCTTTTTCTTTTGCCACTAGCTCTATCTGTGAAGGTGTCTTTTGGTAGTGGAAGGTACACGAGGCAGATGTTCTGGGCCACATTAGAAAAATTCGTTCAAAATAATAGAGGAACACAAAAAAAAAGAAACACTCCGACTCTCTCCAACCACTTACCTCATTCCATCAATCCACGCTACTAGGTCCACCGTCACACTCTCATTCATAATGATTTTACAAGGCAGACTCATTTTTAATAATATATTTATTAACAAACAAAATTGATTAGATTAATTTGAATCAGATGAAATTTATACAAAAAATGAAACAAAAAAAATTCAATATAATCAAAAGAAATTGTAATTGTATTTATCGATGAGAAAACACATTTTAGAAGAAAAAAATGTTTAAATAAGCAAACTAGCATTTTCACATTAAATTAATTAACTTTGTAAAATTGGTGAGCAAAACGGTAGCTAAAATAAAACCAATATATATATTTTTACACCAAAAGATGTTACCTGAATCCACGAACGGCGAAAAGCGCTTTCCTGCATCCGGGGCACGACCAGTGTTGTGCGTCTACGCGTATTTCCGAATTGTCTACATGTTGGTGTCGAAAATAGTGTAGACAATTATTTTTGCGTAGGCAATGTCGAAAACAGGTAGAGTATGTAGACAATTCGTAGACAATGTATATTATTGTTGTTTGTTGTTTTTTCCATTGTTTTTCTGTACGAAGTCGTCATCTTACAGTTTTCCAAATTTTAAATTGAAGCATACCTACGAGTATATTTTGGAGGTTAAAATCCAATTTTAATAATAAAATTGGTCTGATTGAAATATCTTGGTCTATCGATGTCTTCGATATTGGTACAACCATAAACGATTTCATTTGAGTTCGTGGAATAAATTTTATAAATCCTGGTTTAATAGTTATCATTTTTTTAGCGTACACTGGTAGATCTCGTAACTTTACCAACCGTTTACACGAACCTGTAACATTTGCTGATTTGTAGTATTGGTTCTATATTGGCGTCGTTGTAATTCTTCAAAGAGGAAGTCGGAAAATGAGAGAACCTTTAAGATTTTTTCAGTATGCAATGTTATAGAAATTAATAATTTTCATTCAGGTTGAAATCGCTTTAGTTTTTAACGAGATCAAATAAAACGTCGGTATGTAATATATTTTCTTGAACTTAATCGATAATCATAACGCTGCACGCTTTAATTCTCTGTGCCAATAAAAGTTTCTGTCTATCATGAACTTGAGCAACGTAGTCGGGGTTATTGCCAATAGTTCTAGTAGAAAAGAGTTTTTGATTTATTTTAGTGTTTTGAGTTTTTGGTTTTGTATCGACACAATTTAGAAAAAAAAAAATTTAAATATTGTCTACAGATATGGCGGCCACACAATGAGTCTGTGCACAACTGATTGTTCATTAGGTTTTTCCAGACTAAAATTGTCTGATAACTGTGATTAATCTTTACTTGAACAAGAATACAGATTAGGGCTTTCATCAAGCGATATTTATTTCGTTCAGGTTAGCTGAGAATTCCATTTCTTCGAGAAATTGAGATGAAGCATTATAAGATAAAGAAATTCTTGGGAAAAAAAGGCACTAATGGGATGAAACCCAGTTAAAAGCCAAATAATCTTAGCAAGAGTCCATTCAAAAATACGAAACACAAATCCTAATTCAGTACTATGCCCCAACAGAAGAAGTAGATGAAACAACCAAGGATGAGATCTATAAACACAACATAATGATTAACACGAAATTTCTCACGCCATTACATGATGTCGAGGAAATAAGAGGTGCCGACATTTACAGTGACCATCAACTGCTAATATCACAATTCAAAATTAAGCCTGTAAAATGCATCAATTCAAATCGGAAAAAATTTAACACCGGCAGATTAAAAGATGCCGACACAAGAAATACATTCTGTTGCAAACCAATGAAGAAGCAACTACCAACACACTCGAGTATAACAAGAATACAGACACAAACTCTGAATCAGTGATAAACCTTGGAAGAAAATTGAAAACGCTCGCGACTTAAGTTGCAAATGTGCCAACAAAATACGTCGCAAGTGGAAAATTTACCAATATCCTACCAATAAGGCATGCGTCTGGTCAAATCGTAACAACAGAGCTCAAATATTGAAAGCATACAAAACGACAACTGCAACGACTTTAACAGCAGTAATAACAGAAGCATAGACTTCCGGTAGAATACTGTGAAAATGTAAAGTAGGCTTGACTATAACGATCACCGAAAAAGGTAACCTGAGAGAATGCGAGAATTTGCAGGATATTCATCCTCAACACAACCATAACGATATTAGCAATTTTCAACTTAGATAGAACTTCACAGACAATCAACTCTAAAATAAAAAAGGGACAAGCTGGTTCCAGACCAGAGCGAACCGGCACCGGTCATATTAACACAGCACGCATTATAATTAACTAGTCTAACTCAGGCTGGAGGCAGTTGATAAATGCCTGCTAACACACAAACACGTCGGAATGCAACATAAAGTACAGATTCAGAGTTAGCAAAAGCAATTGGCTTCAAAATAAATATCAGGGAAACCAAGCCGATTAGGCTAAACGATCAATTAATTTGTATATACCAGGGTGGTTGTATGTATATACTCTAGCGCAAAGAAGTGGATCAGATGAAGATTTAAGGAAACGAATAAATAAAGACAGAACAACATTCATCAAGTTACACAAACTGTGGTGTGTTCCGTAACACCAACCTAAGGTGCTTCTGGACCAACAAAATAACAAATGTTGAACTCTTTATAGGCAAAATAGTCAATCAATCATAGGCATCGATATACGAAAGCACAAGTGGAGGTGGATTGGCTATACAAAGGGGTATTCCCAGAATGACATAACAAGAAGGCCTCTGGAATAGAAAGACGGACGACCAGCAACAACTCGAAAAGTCATGGGAGGTCAAAACAATAGCACCCAATAAAGTTAGATGGTCCAGCCTAGTAGACATAAAAATACTGCTTGAAATATCCAGTAAATAATCCCTCGATCTTATTTCACATCAATTGATGTAGAGGACAGTTGTGCTAACTTAGCGACTAAATCAAATTTTGCAATACCTTTAAGCGGGATTTTTAAATGACCAATTCCCGTTACTTTCTTGACAGAGTGCACAAAAATGTGCTTCATTACCCAAAAAAATCTTGGGTTCAAGTTTTTAAATGCGTCGGAAGTTTTTATTGTATTGCCCATATTGAAACGGTTCCATTAAAAAAATTATTGCTAAGGTAAATAATAATTTTCGACATTGTCATTGTGTTCGACATTGTACATTCTCTACATTATCGACGCCATTCTTTTAATTTTCTACATACATTGTCTACGCATGTAGAATATCGAGCGGTGTAGACAATACGGCACAACACTGACGGCACATGAAACCAAAACGGAATTATTTGCTGTAAAAGGAAACAACAATAATTAATTAATTTAGAAATGCAACTAGGTAATAGAAGCAAGACAAAATTAAATTTGGAATAAGAACAGAAATAAAATTACAACAAAAAAAAATCAATTAAAGAAAAAAAATGTCTATAGAACATTGTACATGATAGATATGAAAACGAAACAAACAACACAAACTGCTCGAACTCGCCACATGCAGTTGTACGTCCTAGACCTAGACTTTGCCAACCGCTCGATCTTCAAAATGGTTCTGGATGTTGAAAAGGTATCGCCACAAGCAAGGTATATCAGTTGTATTAGTGGGACACCAAGGCTTCGACAAAACTCGAGTAATAAAAAAACGCCTGTCAATCGCCCGCCGTGATATGACTCCGCCAATTACACACGTTGCTTAGGTTAATTTACAACGCTTTTCGTGCATAAAAATAAACTAAAGTAGGTTCTGCGTCAAATGCCTTTACTGTATAATTGTACAATGATTTGGAACCTTATAGCTCGGTAAAAGTTAGTGAACGCATAGGATTACACCACTCTTCGATAAAAATAAATCACGTGCTATTACACCACATAGCCTAATTGGATACGTACGATTTTCACGCGTAATTCACACCCTTGTTCTTGCTTGCGCACGATATCTTGGCAATATATATACCTTATATGAAGCGCGCACGTAATACACAAAATTCTTCGGTTTGGAAATCACAAAAATCGCGCACTGACTGCACTTATTATTGATTTACTGTCAGTTTATCGTGGACAATTTATCGTAGAACAATTAATCGTATAACAGTTTATCGTAGAACAGTTTATCATGAGGACAGTTTATCGTATATCACAATTAATGTCTTGGAAGCTGCGTTTTTCTGAATAACAATCGGGTTGAGTTCGCGATAGCTTTTTTCAAATTTATCCAAGTTAAAATTTAAAATTTATTTATTTTTTAATTAAATAATTTAGTGTTAATAGTAATCTACGTATAACTGAAAAAACCCATCATTAAAGTTGTATAGTTTTCTTGTAATATCGTTGCTCTGTATAGTTCTGAACTACTCCGATATTATACAGAACTATACAGAACAACGATATTACAAGAAAACTATACAACTTTTATGATGGATTTTTTCGGTTAAACGTAGATTACTATTAAATCTAAATTATTTAATTAAAAAATAAATAAATTTTAAATTTTAACTTGGACAAATTTGAAAAAAGCTATCGCGAACTCAACCCGATTGTTTTTCAGAAAAACGCTGCTGGATTTGAAGTATCTTAAAACATAAAACTTTTTCCATAATGAAATTCGTATAAGAATTCGGTCATTTCTTACCCAATTATGATGAGATTGGGTATGTAGGATGGAAATGGAATTCTGAAATGATTTTTGGGAGAATTTCTAGGATATGGCTACCTGGGACGGTACTCGGTAATTTCTTAACCGATATTGATAATATTTTGTACGTTGAATGGAAATGGGATTTTTAAATGGTTTTTGGAAGATCTAATGGAGTATTGCCACCTGGGTCCGACTGGTGATAGATGTTAGGGCATTCAGTCTCCAGAGACTGACCAGAAACTTGTTTACATCATGAGCCCAAGATAGACGCCCCTAACCTGGAGAACAGAAGCTGATGAGGTATTGGTTTTGCTGCATTAATAACTTGCCCTGACATGTAGTGTCAATCAAGGAATTTTCGCCCTCATATTACCTTTAAATAGATTGACGACATAGAACTGAAAATCTTACAATTTTACCAAAATAAAGAATTGGCGAAATGCAATGCGATTGCTATAAAACATTCTCATTTTTCAAACAAACTTCGTAACGAATAAAAAGTTTTGTTCTAAATTGAAACAATCAAAACGGAAAATTTCCACCTACAGTTTGAACAAGTATTTCAATAAAAATTTGATATTTCGCCGTTTATAACTGGAACACACGGAACTTTGTGGAAGTAATAGCGAGCAAGCCCGAATTTGGGGTTGAGTTACTTGTCGCTAACATCATAAATTCGTAATTAGCCATCATATTTTCGTACTCAGGTTTCTTGGGCTTCACTTTTACATTTCGTTTGACAATATCCAAACACCAAGTGAAGATAAACTCGATTTAATCAAGCATGCTTTCTACAAACAACATCATGGAATCGTGGGCAAAATAATACAATACGGCGTAAAAATATTACGGGATGATTTAAATGTTCAAATCAAAGGCGCTCACGAGGTATATCGCGGCACCATTAATTCGAACTGCGTACGTTCTGTTTATTTAAAAACAGGGACATGAACCATTCGTCTAATTTTGTTCTACAATCCGTTGGTTGCAAGCACGTATTTCCTATATAAACGCATTCATAAATGATTGACATTTCAATATATATATATATATATATATATATATATATATATATATATATATATATATATATATATATATATATATATATATATATATATATATATATATATATATATATATATATATATATATATATATATATATATCAGTAAAAAAAAGTTGTGCCAAGTAGTGGCGAAAAACGTTTATTATCTACATTATATACAACGTACAATAACCCTTTCATCATCATATACGTTCAAACAGACCGTTAGATTATTGAAGCACTTCATAAACATGATTATGCGAATATTTCGATAATACTAATTCATAGCCATTTCTTAATTTCGTCGGAGAACAATGGTAAGGAGGCCATATTCTAGAACTTTTTCCAAAAATCATTCTAAAATCCCATTTCCATCCAACATACCAAATATCATCATAATCGGTTAAGAATTCGGTTAGGCTAATTCCTTACCAAATGACCACATTCAAGAACTTCTTCCAAAATCATTTAAAAACCCCACTTCCATTCAAATATCGGTTAAATATCGTTTCAGAAATGGCCGAGAGCCGTCCCAGGTAGCCATATTCCAAAACAGCTTCCAAAAATGATTTAAGAATCCCATTTCCATCCAACATACAACATATTATCAGTATCAGTTAAGACCAAAGTGCCCATTTTCTAGAACTTCTTCCAAAAACCATTTAAGAATCCCATTTTTTCATACCCAATTCCCACATAATCGGTTTAGAAAGTGCCGAATTCCGCCCCAGATAGCCATATTTCAGGACTTCTTCCAAAAATCATTTGAGCATCCCATTCTCATCCAACATACTCAATTTCATCATAATTGGTTAAGAATTTACCGAACTCCGTCCCAAGTGGCCATTTTCCAGAACTTCTCATAAAAACCTTTATAGAATCCCATTTCCATCCAACATACTCAATCCCAACATAATCGGTTAAGAAATTACCGAATTCCGTCCCAAGTGGCCATACTCCAGAACTTCTTCCAAAAATCATTTGAGCATCCCATTTCCATCCAACATACTCAATTTCATCATAATTGGTTAAGAAATTAACCAGTTCCTTTCTAGGTGGCCATATTCCAGAACTTTTTCCAAAATCATTCTACGTAATCGGTTAACAAATGACCGAATTCCGTCCCAGGTGGCCATATTCCAGAACTTCTTCCAAAAATCATTATAACATCCCATTTCCATCCAACATACTCAATCTCATCATAATTGGTTAGGAAACTAACGTGTTCCATCCCAGGAGGCCATACTCCAGAACTTTTCCAAAAAATCATACTACAATCCCATTTACATCCAACATAACCAGTTTCATCATAATCGGTTAAGAAATGGCCAAGTTCCTTCCCATGGGGCCATATTCAAGAACTTCTTCCAAACATCATTTAAGAATCCCATTTTCATCCAACATACTTAATCCCACCATAATTGGTTAAGAAAATAACGAGTTCCTCCCCCAGTGGCACTTCTGGTAATTCCCCGGGAATAGTGAACTGGGGAATGATTTTATATGAAATTTTATTTAAAAAAAAATTTTCTGGCATGCTGAGGCAAAAAAGTTAATGTTATTTTTTTGAAACAAAATTAAATGGGGAATAATTTTCCATGCCAATTTAGATATGGAAAAATTATCCCCAATTTATAAATATTTATATCAAACTATTCTTCTCAGTAGGCCGGAAAAAATATATTTGGATAGAAATTACATATAAATTCTTTCCCCAGTTCCCTATTCCCAGGGAATTACCAGAATAGTGCCACAGGTGGTCATATTCCAGAATTTCTTCTAAAAAACATTCTAGAATCGGATTTCCATCCAACATACTTAATATCATCATAGTCGGTTAAGAAATGGCCAAGTTCCTTCCCAAGTGGTCATTTTTCAGAAATTCTTCCAAAAATCATTTAAGAATCTCATTTCCGTCCAACGTACAAAATATTATCAATATCGTCGGTTAAGAAATGACCGAGTTCCGTCCCAAGTGGCTATATTCCAGAACTTTTTACAAAATTCATTTAAGATTTTAAGAACACCATTTCCATCCAAAGTACAAAACATTATTAATATCGGTTAAGGAATAGCCGAATCCCGTCCCAGGTGACCATATTGCACAACTTCTTCCATAAATCATTCTAGAATTCAATTTCCATCCAACATACCCAATCTCATCATAATCGGCTAAGTATGGGCCAAGTTCCTTCCCAGACGGTCATATTCAAGAACTTCTTCCAAAATTCATTTAAGAATCCCACTTCTATTTAAAATACAAAATCCTATAAATATCGGTTCAGAAATGGTCTTGCTCCTCCCCAGATGGCTACATTCAAGAACTTCGTCGAAAAACTGTTTTAGAATCCCATTTCCCTTCAAAATACAAAATCCCATCAATATCGGTTAAGAAATGGCCGAGTTCCATCCCAGGTGGCCATATTTTTGAGCTTCTTCCAAAAATCATATAAGAATCTCAATTCCACCCAACATATTCAATCCCATTTTAATCGATTAATAAAGGCCGAATTCAATATAATTTTATACACCGAAGACACTTTAATTTTTTATTTAAACATAATTTTGTTATATGGTCAATTTTACAAACTACGATAAACTGGCATACGATAAATTGTCCACACGATAAATTGTGTCTACTGTAAATTGTGCCCAAGATAAACGTTCTACGGTAAAATGTTCACGTTAGATTGAAATAAAAAAATTTAATTTTAAGTTAAATTTAAATTTAAATGGTTTATAACGTTCGTTAGCAAAAAAAAATTTTAGTCAAATTTTATTCGAAATTTGTTTTTAGTTGTTTAACTCTTGGATATATTAAATCCCACAATTTATTGTAAATTACACAGGGAAAATCCTGCTTTGGATTTTAAACCACAACATAACCTCACAAGAACCAAAAAAAATTTATGTGAATAATTATATTTTGATTTTGTATTTGCACATGTAATTTTTTGTTACTTGAATCGCTATCAAGCCCATGCACCAAAAGATTACCATTGTGCATCTGCACACTAGGGTAACTTGAATCCGGTAACTTTTTCATTTCAAAGAGGTCAAACCCCACGATCTTGGTGGCAGATTCCCATCACCTCTGCGAGAGATAACCCTGCCCTCAAACCGTTTATGCAGAATGTCCATCGTTGCGTCTGTTGTGTGGCACGTAGCTCCATATCGTTCAGTTTGGGCCAAAATAAATCGGTTACCATCGTTCTGTAGTGCACGCCGTTGATGGTGATGGCCTCACTAACGTTATTTTCAAAAAAGTACGGACAAATGACGCCGCCGACCCAAAATCCGCACCACACAGTATCTTTATGTGGATGCATTGCCACCTTGCGAACCTCGTGTGGGTTGGCGTCGTCCCCTATACGGCAATTTTGCTTCTTCACATAGCCTTCATCTAAAAATGCGCCTCGTCGCTAAATATGATTTTTCGGCCAAAATTGGGGGCCCCTTCCAAACGCTCCAAAGCTCAGTCAGCGTACAAACGGTGTTGTCTATGATCATTAACTTTGAGCCTTGGGTTCTGCTGAACACTTTCAAGGATCGCGACAATGTTCCCGGCTGACCTGGCGTTCCTTTGACGTACGAATGTTGGCTGATTGTTTACCGGACCGGTTGTCTCGAATTTAGTCACCAAACGTTGGAGAGTCGACTTTGCAGGACCACCGGGTCTTCCGTAAAATGGGCAAAACGCGTGCATCGTTTGTACTACTGAACTCATTTTGATAATAAAGTTTTTTTTATCATTTGAACGTCCTGCTCAATCGTGTAACTTGTCATGGTGATTTGGCATCAGTGATTGAAAAAAAAATACCAGACTAGACAGACGCCACCAAAACAACATGGCCGCCACAAGCTGCCAACATCGACCTGCCCAAATTGAAAAACCATTTACTTTAAAAGTATTCGCGTTTTATAATTTTCTTTTATAATTTTGTACTAGAATAATATAATGTAAACGCACTCATTATACGTAATAAGCAGAAACTGCTTGAAACAAACAGTTCTTGTGTTTTCGTGTAGAGGCAGCAGAGATATAAAATAAAATTGAATGCTTATCTGCCAAACGCAACACAACAATGTACGCAAACAATAATTAAATATAAATTATATTCATATTCTGGTAATCCACCATTTTCTCAGTTTGATAAAATTGAAAGATGAGACAGTTTTGTGGTTTTTTCGTGTTTTGCAATATGAACTAAAATACAGTAAATTAAATTTTCAACAAAATCGGCCCATATCAGTTTTCCAATATTTAGGGTTTTCTAAAATTTAAGCAGGAATAATGTTTTTTGATTATACAAGACAGTTTTACCAAAAATGCGGTAAATTCTAATTTTCGTCATAGAAATCAAGAGTGGTGTTTTCGAGATCTCGTATGTATACATCCGCAATAAAAGAAAATCGGTTGTTGGCCACCACATATTCACCCACATTTTGTGAAATATTTTTTCATGTCATAGTGTTTTATTTATTGTAATTACTAGTTGCCCGCGACTTCATTCACGTGGTTTTGAATTTAACACTCAAAGAAAGGAAGTGTTTTTGTTTTAATTCTATTTAGTTACAAATAAATCAGAAGGTTTCCCAACAAGTGTAATTTTTTTTTTAAAGAAAGTATTAATTGTTTAATGGATTTAATGTCCTTTGAAAGTCAATTAATACCCTCCTTTTTAATCACGCACACACCACCCATTTACTTCAATTTTAAATCGAACAACACATTCCAGGTGATTCATTGATTGTAAAACTGTAAAGCACGACAAAGCAAACAAATGTTATCCAATTCCCAAATTGAAACATTGGAGTGCATGCTATAATCATAGTGTGTATTGTAATTGAATGCTGCTACCCTTAAATTCTATTCTTTCTTCTCTTCGCTTTACAAACTTACACTGTTTTCATGATGAATGTCATGGTGCATTGTCATGATGTAAGAGTGCTTTTTATTGTTCGAATGTGGCGCTTTTATCTTAATTTTTTATTCAAAGTGCTAATAGTGATGCATAATATTCACCTGTGATAATTTTACCCTTCTCAAGATAGTCGATGGATATTATGCCTTGCACATCCCAAAATAGAGTGGCTGAAGCAACATCTTTGGTTTTGTATGGTGCGCTTGAACCAGCTTTTGCTCATTGTTTTGGCTGTTGTTTTGATTTTGGCGCATCGTGATGGATCCATGTTTCATCAACCGTTATAAATCAACGCAACAATTCAGTTTTATTACGCTGAAACATCTCCAAACATTGCTTAGAAATGGTCATTCGAATTATTTTATGAACATTTGTTATAAAAAGCGGCATCCATCGTTCTGGCAGCTTTTTCAAATGCAATTCTTCATGTACGATGCTCTGTATACACGTTAACAGGAGATGTTTACAATGTCAGTAATCTCGCGCAACTTTATAAAACGGTCATTCATAATCACTGTTGTGCCGTATTGTCTACACCGCGTATATAATTAATATTCTACACGTGTAGACAATGTATGTAGAAAATTATAAAAACTGCGTCGGCAATGTAGAGAATGTAGATAATGTCGAAAATTTAATTTCTGTTAGCAATCATCAAAATTCTATGATTTCTTTGTTAATGGAACCATTTCAAAATTAAGTATATTCTTTCTTCACATTTAAATATATATCCCCAAATTTTTATATGGTAATGAAGCATATTTACGTACGTATATATTGTGCGAAATTGTTCACCTAAATACCCGTAGTATTGTGTATTCAGCACACGAAGGGAGAATTAAATGCTGGAAAGGAGATGCCCGAACTTGCCAAGTGCCTGTGACTGTTATGTCGGCTGTTACCCATTACAATTTCTGCTGATTAGGTAGTAAAATCAAACCAATTAGGCACACATTTTTAAACCAAACCAAGGGCTATCAGAATGTTAATGTGTCTACTACAATGTTCAACATCATCATCACGTAATAAAATAGTAAAACATAACAAAAATTCAGGTAAATAATCATACAAGCTTCTAGGTTCATAATCCAAATTAATGCCAAAATATGACCGTTGGCTCACTGGATATTTCAAGCAATATATGTTTTCCCTTTCTCTCCAAGCTAGAATGGTCTGGATCATCTATCTCTGTTGGGTGCTATTGCTTTGATTTCCACCCATCCCACTTTCCGAGATATTTTTATGATTCGGTTTCGTGTTAGATGGTCGCCCGACTTTCCTTTCTCTTGTGGGTTCCATGCCAGAGACCTTCTTGTGTCTATGTCATTCTTCTATTTCCTCGGCGTGGCCAATTCATCTCTACTTGCGCTTTCTTATTTCGTTCCCAACGACGTCTGCTTGATTCGTTAGCCTATGGAGCTCAATGTTGTTTTGTTTCGCAACCGTACAGCAATCCTGATTTCACACACGAATTGAACATTTTTAGTTTTTTGTGGCGGGATAGAACAGATGTTTTTGAGGCTTTATTGATTTGTTTCTTTATATCATCATCTGTGCCACCCGTTTTCGCTAGAGTACAACCAAGGTATATAAATTCATTGACATCTTTTATTTCTTCTTGGTCTTGATTCCCTGATTTTGGAGCCAACTTCTTTTGCTAGATCTGGTTGCTTCCGTACTTTATGTTGCATGTTGACGTGTTTGGGCGTGTTAAATAGCATATGTCATCTGCGTAATCTATATCATTGAGTTTCTCCGTTAATTCTCTCCACTATCTTATACTATTAGGAACAGAAGTGAGCAGAGTACACATCCTTGTCTTACTCTTTTTCTGTTAACTTGTTTGCCTTTGCATTAAACTCGATTGCCTGTTCGTTTATGAGTTCGCTTAATTAAGCGAGGGATGCCAATTCCACAAAGTACCTTCCATATTGCGTTTCTGTGTATTGTGTCGAATGAACGTTCGAAGTCCACGAAGGGTACAGTGGTGAATTCCATTCGTTAGACTGCTCAATGATAATGCGTGTTGTGTTAATATGATACGATCGGCCGCTCTGGTCTGAAGCCAGCTTGTTCCATTCTTAATTTCGGGTTGACTTATATCTTTACATATATTTATGGTTATGTTGAGAAGGGATATACGAGGGCGGATTGAAAATGAAGCTACCTAAGTAGGAAAACAAAATTTTTTGGTTGCCAAAAACCATTTATTTCTCAACATAGTCTCCATTTAGTTCGACACACTTAGTAAGACGATATTCCAACTTTTTTATACCATCTGAATAATACGATTTCGGGAACCCCTCAAAATACGCGTTAGTTTCGATAATCACTTCTTCGTCTGAGATGAATCTTTGTCCTGCGAGCCATTTTTTCAAGTTTGGAAACAGGAAAAAGTCACTAGGAGCTAAATCTGGACTATAAGGTGGATGATCAACCAATTCGAAGTGTATTTCACGTAATTTTTAGCATTTGTTCGAATTTTAGCATTTGTTTAGTTTTTGTTCGACACTGAGCAAACGCGGCACCCATCTTGCCGATAGCTTTTTCATATGCAAATGTTCATGCAAAATGTTGAACACACGTTCATATGATATGTTTACCATCAACAATCTCACGCAACTTGACTCGGCGATCATTCATAACGATATCGAGGATTTTCTTGATATTTTCTTCAGTAACCACCTCTTTTGGCCTTCCTGTTGATGGTATTGTTGCAGTGCTTTTTCGGCCGCGTTTAAATTCAGCAATCCAATATTTTACCATGTAATCTGACGGAGCAGACTCACCGTAATGTTTATCGAGCATTTCTTTTGTCTCTTTCGCCGTTTTCCCTTTCAAATAATAGTGTTTAATCACTGCACGAAATTCGTTTTTTTCCATTTTTCAAGAAACACAAAAGTTGCTTACTTCAAACGACTACAACAAATAAACTAATCGATGAATTTGGGTGAAATTTTAACAGCTGACGTTTGACAGATCGCAATTTCTAAAAAATAAAAAATTTTGTGTTTGTGTTGCCATCTAGCGCTAGGTAGTTTCATTTTCAATCCGCCCTCGTATTCGGCCAATTTTTGATTCTATTCTTAGGTCACCTTTCTAGGGAATCGTTATAGTCAAGTCTTGTTTCTTTTTTCGAGGTATTATACCGGAATTTCACACTTTTGTCATTACTGGTGTTAGAGCTTTTACAGTTTCCAATATGGCCTCTTTGAATATATCAGCTTGTATATTGATTTTTTTAAGTATGCACATGTTTTGGGTTGCTGCAGCCTCTTCTCCTGCCTTGAGAATGTTTATCGCCTAAGACCACTCCTTGCCATTTTCTTGATTTCTGAGTTGCCGGCGTTCTTCAATTTTCTTCCAAATTTTATCAGTAATCCAGAGTTTACGCCTGAATTCTAAGTACCTGCCCCTGTGTGTTGGTAGCTGTTTCGATATAGGATTCTTCGATTTGTTTCCCACGTTGCTCTCTACACTGATGGCTGCTTCTTCATTGTTTTAGAGGCTAAGCTTGAGTGCTTCGCAGAATGTGTTTCTTGTGTCGGCATCTTTTAATCTATCAGTGTTCGATTTTTTGTCTTGATCCGATTTACAGCGACAGGCTTAATTTTGGATTGTGATATTACCAGTTAGTGGTCACTTTGAATGTATGCACCATTCATTGCCCTGGCATCTTGTAGTGCGTAAGAAAGTTCTTGTTGATCATTACGTGATATATTGGGTTCATTGTTCTGTTATCAGGTGATGTCCATGTCTATTTGTATATATTTTTGAGTGGAAATTTACTGACTCCTATAATAGGTTGGTTTGTGATGAGTCGTTCTTCTTTATTATTACACACAGAGTCTGATGCTTGTTTAGCCATGTTGGTTGTTAGGTCGGTGTTATCTGTACCAATTTTCGCATTGAAATCTCCTTCTTGTATTATCATCATCATTTTCTGTGTCCTTGTCATTGTGGCTTATAGTTGTTCATAATACATATCCTTAGTTGTTTCATCTGCGTCGTTTGTTGGGCCATATCACTTAATATTATGGTTGTGTTTCGTAATTTTGAATGGAATCTTGTTACGTCTACGATTATTCTGATATTAACTAGTTTCTATTCCACTAATGCCTTCCTTGCTGTAGCGGTTGCAAGTATGCCCACGCCATTTTCATCGTGTCCAGAGTATATAATCAGATAATTTCCTTGAGTTGTGTTCATTTCACAACTGTTTTCCATCTCACTTCACTGAGGTCGAGAGTTACGATTTTGTAATGTTTGCTGCTTCTGGAGTTTTCCTGTTCCAATTTCCGGTTCGTGACCGCGTACGAAAGCCGAGAGTTGATATTTGCCGGTTTGCATTATTTGTTCTAACATTCATTTCTGTAATCATTTTGAATTCGGATTATCGAATGATTGGTCCAATACTAGCAAGCTCTCAGGGCTTCCGAGCAATGTATACTGGCATGCCATTGGGAGGTCTCGTTCCATTCCAAGTGGTGACCTAAACTTGTACTAATCTAAACAATA
The DNA here is from genome assembly GCA_963691935.1 of Nephrotoma guestfalica. Taxonomy (NCBI): domain Eukaryota; kingdom Metazoa; phylum Arthropoda; class Insecta; order Diptera; family Tipulidae; genus Nephrotoma; species Nephrotoma guestfalica. The sequence continues at coordinate 111,285,063 of OY829914.1, forward strand.
GTCACTTGATGTTAGTGACATAGTTGTTGTTGTTTTATCTATCTCTGTCACTCTCCCTCCTTCCCCTCCATTTCAAGCAAGACAGTTCTTGTCTAAAAGGGCCAGGGCGAGACAAATGTAATTCTGAATTAAGCTAATCAAAATGAATATCTCTTACATTATAAAATCTCCAACTGTATTATTGTTCAAGACAAGATTAATCACAGTTATCAATCTGGGAATTACATTGCAAACCGTCATTTTATTTGACCTCGTTACAAAACTAACTCGATTAGAATCATAATGCAAATTTTTAATTTCTATAACGCCCGCTGGATACAGAAAAAAACCTTACAGATTTCTTCTAAACGTCTGGTATGAAAGTTACGGGAGATACCAGTATGCGCTAAGGAAATGCCAACTATTTATAATAAAATTTATTCTATTATACCTGAAAATAATTTAATTTGATTCCACGAACGAAAACGAAATCGCTTGTGGTTATCAATATCGCAGCCATCGATTAACCAAGATATGTCAATCTCACCTATTAGTTTTATAAAAATTAAATTTTAACTGCCAAAATATAGGGAAACCAGAAGTTAAACCAGAAAACTATAACATGACGACCTGGCACAGAAAAACAATAGAAATAACAACAAAAAATCAATAATCTACATTGTCTACATATTTTACTAATTCTCGACATTGTCTACTCAAAAATCAATCGTCTACACTACTTTCACACCAACATGTAGATAATTCTGAAAAACGCGTAGACGCACAACACTGTTCATAATAATTTAATAGACTTTTACGACCATTTCTGGTGTTGTTACCCCCTTTTGGCCTCTCTAAACATTCAGCATCATTCGTGCGTATGCTGTCGTTTAAATTTATTTACCCAATTATAAAAAATGTAACACTGTTTTCACCTAATCGATGATTTCTTTTAGTTTTAAACCATTTAAATGAAAATAATACTGTGGGCAAAAAATAGTAAGACTTTGTCCAAATGACTCCAAATCTATTTCGTCCCTCTTAAAGTAATCCCCCCCCCCCCCCGGCCTCAATACACTTGTGCCAACGTTTTTTCCAATCCTCGAAACAGTTGTTAAAGTCAATTTCCGGAATAGCCTCCAATGCGCGTAGCGATTCACGTTTAATCGGTCGTTTGAGTTTGCTGAACAGCCAGAAGTCACACGGAGCTAAATCAGGCGAATACGGTGGTTGCGGAACGATATGGGTGGAACTTTTGGCGAAAAAATCACGTAAAACCAATGCAGTATGAGAAGGTGCATTATCGTGGTGCAAAAACCAAGAGTTGTCGACCCATAATTCCGGCCTCTTTTTACGAATAGCTTCGCGCAAACGACGCATAACACTTAAATAGTATTCCTTGTATACAGTTTGGCCGGTCGGAAGGAATTCGGAGTGCACCGCACCTCGATAATCGAAGAAAACTGTCAACATCACCTTGATTTTTGACTTGCTTTGACGTGGTTTTTTCGGCTTCGGCTCACCTTTGGCACGATATTCGGCCGATTGATCGTCTGTTTCCGGGTCGTAAGCATAGATCCAAGACTCATCGCCAGTTATAATACGTTTCATAACATCCTGGTAGTCGGAAAGCATTGTTTCACAGACGTCAACGCTACGCTGTTTTTCCAAAAAAATTGAGTGATTTTGGAACCAATGATCTTTGAAAATGGTTTTCACTGATCCTTCCGATATTTCAACGATGCCAGTAAGGTCTCTGACTGTTAATCGTTGATTCTCGAGCACCAATTCCTTGATTTTATTAACGTGTTGCTCATCAGTTGATGTTGATGGCCGTCCTAGTCGTGGTTCGTCGTCAACACGTTCTCGAACTACTTTGAACAATTTGTACCAATCAAAATACTTGCTTGTGACATACAATTATCACCAAAGGTCTTTTGCAACATTCTGAACGTTTCGGCACCATAAAATTGATTCCGCACACAAAATTTAATGGAACTTCTTTGTTGAATAATTTCACTCATTGCAAAATCGTCAAATGTACTTTTTGTACTTCAGAAAGACAAGCGTATACTAAACACTAATGATTATTTTGATGTGATATTTGGCATAGATGTCACTGCCAGTCATACCAACATAGAAAACAAATATTTCGACGAATAGTTTTCCGCACGAAATTTAAATTAGAAAGTCTTACTACTTTTTGCCCACAGTAGTATATTCAAAAAAAATCAAGTGTCATTACAAAACGAACTCGAACTATGAAACAATCCAATCAAATTTAACTGCTTTCGTTTAAAAGAAGTGACGCATAGTGGCGTTATTCTAAACATTTATCAATCAACTCCATTCGACTTTGAACTTCGACGATACATCGAATTGTGCAACCGAAAAACACTCAAGGGAGTAATTTTACGTTATTTATATTTAATCATATTTTGTTGAATCAATTAAGAACAGTTTTGTGTTGCAGTTCGTTTTCTTGGCCAGATTTTCAGTTTTATGGTTTACATATTTCTATATAGATATCTACAGATAATTATATTAAATCTGCCCACTTGGTTTTGTTAATCGCACATTTCATCCAACGATTTTATAGATGTTAAGGGAATGAATGACGTATAAGTACATATACGAGAGCTTCCAGATTTATTTATGAGGATTCTTTAACAATATTCAGAATGTCTGTAATAGCAATTTTCAAAATATTGATAATCAAAAACTTTATCAATACCATAGATATACGAACAATAATAAAAATTCCTCCACAAATTTCCCTCGGAGCAATAAAAATTGCTATAACAATAACAATAATAATAAACTTGCTTCAAGTACAACACATTCATCGTACACATTTTTAAAATCCCATCCATCCCAATCTCTATTCACAAGACGAGAAGAGCAAAAAAAAAATTTGTTTAAGAATTAAATTTTTTTAAAACTACAACAAACGACATAATTTTTACAGTTGCTCATTATTTTCGATAAAACTTTAAGAGTTTGCTTTTTATTCCTTAAAAAATGTTTCGTAATAAATTTCCAAGAATATGGAAACTCGTACTAGATACAGATTCGTATAGAACATAAAGTTTGTTTATTTCTTTGTTAATTCATGGTACTTCTTCTTCATCGTAAATTCCTTATATCTTTCTTATTGGTAATATAGTTGTTGTTGGTGTTATTACTATTTTTATGATGACAAGAAAAATCTTAGAAAATTGAAATCCCAAAATAAGAAAATCTGTAAAGAAAACAACGCGCACACAACCCACGAACGAAGCATCTCAAGAATTAATATTTAATGTAATGTTGCTTCGTATACAGAGCAAGAGTGGAACAGTGGAAAACAGATGAAAAAATGGCATAAAGAAGAGAAACTATGGCAAATTTTCTTAGTTTATCGTCATACTGGCTGATGCTGATTTTGTGTTTTCTTCGCGTCGCTTTCCATTTTCGGGGATTTTTCTGTTCGAATAAAATTTTAATTTTCTTTTTTATTTATTTATGAGGTTAATATGTTCTTGCTTCCCTCCATGTACATTACCAATATAACACAACACTACACATATATGAGACGAGTATATTATAGGATGAGCTATGTGTGGATCAGCGATTTTTCATTTTCATTATTAATTTCATCTCGCGCGTATTTATTTATGTACGTATATATAGTATGTTGTTATGATGATGTTACATTTATGCTGCTGTTGCTACTATGTGTGTATGAATGCCTGAAAAGTTTTTTGTGTGACGGTAATGATGATTGAATGAAATGAGTTGTTTTACTTTTAATGAGAAAATTTGATGAAAGTTTATTGCTGGATTTGGTTTCTAGGAATATTCTACATGCAGTATTCATCATGTAGGTGTTTTCTGTATGTTCATCGTGAATAACAATCTCAGTTTGTGCTTGAATGAATTTTGCAATTTGAACAAGTGATGGACAGACAGACAACCGTGAACGATTTGCAGCTCTATTTATACATATACTCCTGCTTGTTTAGCCAGCTGAGGGGGTTGAAAAATGTTTAACGTGTGTTAACTTTAATCGTGGTCAAATTCCAAATTAACACACTACAACTTATTGCTTACTCTCAGGTTCCTTCTTTCAATTAGTGGACTGTATTTTTTTTGTTTGCGCATATACTCTTATACATTTTATAATTAGGACTTGGCACACTCGTTTTTATTCCTCAATAGAAGATTATTATTTACCGTTTACTCACTGTAAGATCAATGTAAGCCAAATGACCCGATTGGTGGTTGGTATAGATGCTGATTCACAGATCAAATAGTTTTCTCTATCACAATAATTCGCAGCGTGGTCATGTAATTGCGTTGTAAATATCCGTGTCCAAGAGAGAAGCAAAGTGTCCAAAATATCGTTGATGTTTTTATCGTGTCCGGGTAAACCCAAGGTTCAAAATTTGCAACGCGGTATCGCCGTGTCCAGGTAAAATAAGGTTCAATTGTTCTATCAGCAATAGTCAGATGTCCAGGTAAAAAGGAGGATTATTAAGGAGGGTTTTTATTCATAATTTATTTCACAATTTTAGGCACTTTATTATTCACCGTTGTACAAATCTCAAATGATCTTAAAGACCAAACTTCTTTATACAATTTATTGATTTTTTAGAAGAAAAATATGTTCAAAGTGTCCTCTAACTACAGGGTTTTCCAATAAGAGTGATATGATTTCTTTAAAAAAACACACTAATTGTTAAGGAAATTGAAATGTTTTTTATTTAATGTGAAGTACAATCGATACAATTAAGTTCTGAATAAAACGTCATTCAAATGACCTCCACGACTTCTTCTGAGGAACGAATTCGATGAACCCAATTTTCGAGCCTTTTTCCACCAAATCAAGTCGTCTGTCATGAATAACACGTTCATTATTGACTTGTAAAGCTTGAAAAGAGTTGTTTATTGCTAAAGACAAATGACTTCAAATAACCCCACAAGAAATTGTCTAATGGTATTAAATCACAACTTCTTGGAGGCCGTTCAATATCACAATTTCTTGAAATAATCGAATCTCCAAACTTTTCTCACAATAATTTAATTGTTGCACTTGCTGTGTGGCACGTAGCTCCGTCTTGTTGGAACCAAATGTTGTCAAGATCAAGTTCTTCCAATTTCGGCCATAAAAAGTTGGTTATCATCGATCTATACCGATCTCCAGTGACAGTAACGGTGTTCCCAGCTTCATTTCGAAAAAATACGGACCGATGATTCCACCAGACCAAAAACCACACCAAACTGTCAATTTAGGTGAATGTAATGATTTTCAATGAATAATTTGTGGATTTTCTTCGCACCACTCAGATTAAACTGAGCCTCATCGGAGAAGATGATTTTCTTAAAAAAATCGTTATCGTTTTTAAGCGCACGAAAAGTTGCAAGTGGAGAACGATTATTTTGATAATAAAACTGAATAATTTGTAAACGTTGTTCTTGCGTATATCTCACCATGATGAAATTGTAAACATTACTGAATACAATAAAACAAAAAATGACAGATCATGACATATTACAAATGGCCGAAACGTCACTTAAATATCATATCATTCCTATTGGAAGACCCTATAGAAGATGGTTCAACTAATTTTTTATGAGGATGACAAAGTGCCATCTGTGTTTGAATAGTATCACCGAATCTTTAGTACAAGATTTTAATATTTAATATTTAATGCTCCATCACTTCTTTTTACTCTCGTTTTCTTTACAAATGTCAAAACAAGATTGTCAAGATTATTAAGTTTTGTAAGGCAAGTTTTGAAGTTATATAATACAAAATTTTCATTTAATTAAGATTAACTAATTAATTTATACATATTTAGTTAATTCTATTTTTTCAGATATGTACCATAAGCTAAATATATGTTGTGGAAATGCGGTTCAGTTGGTATCATCAGATAATTGATTACATTTTAATTTTGTTTGTTTAATGATTCTTTGTGATTTTTTTATTTTTATTTGAGGTAGATGCTTCCGCCGAGATCAGCTTGAACATACTCCCCACCTTTGACGTTCTATGTGTCAAACAATAGGTAGTCTACATAGCTTGACTACTGGACGTTGTAAAGTGACATTTTTTGTTTTGATCGTCAACACCCTCACTATATTGTCGTTTCCTGGATGTACTTGAATTATTCTACCCAATGGGCATTCACACACCGGAACGTTGTCTACTTTTATCAGAACGATATGTCATTTATTTGAAAATTCTCTCTAGATTTTTGCCACTTGCTGTAATGTTTTTAAATAAGCGGTTAAATATTTCTTCCAGAACAATTGCTCTCTGGTCTGTATTGTCTGCAATCTAGTTAATAAAAAATCTGTCTTCGCCGTGATAGGTGTTTCAGCGATAGCTCCCGTAGAGGTTCCAATCAAAAATGGACCAGGGTCAGGACCTCATTGCGGTCGTCTTACGATGTAGTATACAGCGGCCGTGGATTCAAAATATTCTCAAATCCGGCTTATGTTATTGACAGATTTGAACAAATGTGTCTTAACCGACTTTACGACAGACTCCCACAATCCGCCGATATGGGATCTGCGGTATGAAATGCCACTATATTTTTTCTGCTCAAAAATTCTGAAATGAGATAATTCTCGTTAACATTTGGTATTAATTCCCAAGCATCTTTCAAAATTCTCTTAGCGCCGACGAAATTAGAACCGTTGTTCGTGTATATTCTCCTTGGTACTTCATGTCTAGCTACAAAGCGTTTGAGGGCGGCCAAAAATGCTTCACTGATTAAATCGCTCACTGCTTCGATTTGTATTGCCTTCACGGATAGACATACAAAAATTCATAAATAACCTTTACCAGGATTCGTACCTCCTCCACCTTGGAAGCGAAATAAAATGGACCCGCGAAATCGATTCCGCAGTTAGTGAACGGGTAAGTTATGAGTTACACCTTCAGTGGGGAGATTCCCCATCAATATTTTGCTTGTTTTATGCGCGTGTTTTACACAAACAATGCATACCCTCAACGCGTACCCCGTTAACAATCCAATACCTCTGCTTTAACATCTGATTTGTCAATGTTGGGCCAGCATGCAGATTATTGTGATGTATTTCCCATTTCACTCGCTCTGTAAACACATGATCAGCACGCGTAATACATTTGCCTCGTCAATGAAAGCAATCTAAAGAAACCAATCTCGAATCACATTTCACCATGCTGGACTTTCTTAAACTCGCTATATCTCCTCCAAATGTATTGTTCTGTGACCATATAATGCAATGTATCCTGGCGTCTTCTATTTCTTTGGCATTCAGCTCACCGATTTGTCTGATTTTTGGATCTTGGCACCTCAAATTATGTATGTAACGTTTAACATATGCGACGACCCGTATTGTTTTATTAAATTTAGAGTTTTTCTTGAAGAAGACACTCAACCAGTAGTCGATGTCATCGTCGATAATCGCGTTGAAAACCTCTTCTGGTAACTGTGTTTTACTGCGTTCTTTCTATACCATTATTTGATCCGCTATTTTACGTGGATCTGTTGTGTCAGAGTTATATGTGTTGGATCGTTTTCTGAAGTGGAGACACGTCTCTCGATGATCAGCCGGATTGTCGGCCGATCTCACATGCGCCCAATATAGCCTCGGAAATGTATCTTATATTTCGCGGGTTATGTTTTGCTACGAACGTTTTTCATCTCGCTGGATACGTGGAAAGCCAATCGAGAACAATATTTGGTATCGGGTTTCATTATTTCTTTTATTGAATGCATAAATTGCGCCAACAAATGAGCTGCGCATAGTTCCAGCTTAGGAAGTATAGTATTCTTGATAGGTGTAACCTTTGTTGTATTTGAACATCAGCATACTGGTTAGTGAATCGGGGAATTTTGATCTTTTCGAAGTATTGGAATTCTTCATCCCTCACTCGTCTGTATTCCTTTTCGTATGATGCCGGAAGTGGATCATTCAAACCGCCTTTCAACAACCAAAGTTTTTGAGACAATATTTTGAACAAAATTATTGAGGGTGATTGGAAACCCAAAGGATCGAACACTCGAGGTTTCGGATATTATCTTCCTTTTTGTAACCGGCCCTTCAAGTTCAGCACTAATTCGGAACGTAAATATGTCTTCTACAGCATACCAATGAAGTCCAAGTACTGTGATGATAGGAATCACGTCACCGCCCACTCTCATAATTTCCGGGTAATTTCTTTCTTCATTTCGTCTTGGCCTATTGAATTTACATTTCCTTAATGCGAAACCCCCTTGTAATAATACCGTAGTTAATCGCCTTTTGAGTTCAACAGCCTCCTCTTCGGTCTCTGCATAAGTCAACAAATCATCGATAGAACAATACATCCTCCTCTCTATTGTCACGCGCTAATTGTTGTAGAGTACGAATCGCAGAACATGCTAATCCGAATAAAACTAGTTAATTTGTAATATCGGATTTTTCCTTCTGCTTTCTCACGCGAAAGCAGCCTTTGATAATTTGTATCTTCCGGGGATCCGATTACTTGTCGGTACATTCGTTCTATATCTGTGGTGATGGCAGTTCTGTGTCATGTAAAACGCATCAATGTAACAGACAGTGTCGGTTGGGTAGTCGGTCCGACCATCAAGTTGTCGTTTAGGGAATTTCTGGTTTGTGCTCTTACTTGATTCATCGAATACCACTCTTAACTTTGTGGTTTCACTGGATTCTTTTATTACCGCGTGAAGAGGTAGATAAAAGGATTGCCATCGCTCACATTTACTTGATTAGGGAGTATTTCTACCATATGTCCCATCTCGATGTACTCTCGCATCTAATCAATGTATTTTTGTCTCAAATTTATATCCTTCGCCAATTTACGTTACAATGCTAGCAATCTAGTGGTCGCAACAATCACAGAATTACCATTGCCGTGGTAATTTTACCACGTATCCACCATCTTCACCTCGTTGAAGCGTATTGCTATTAAATATCTCGCACTTCTCTTCTTCTGGTGTCGTTTTTGTTATTCGTGGTCTTTTCTCCGTCTCCCAAAATTGACGCAGGGTATTATCGATGTCTACATCTAATTGTGTATGGAATGCCAGAGTAGACAAACAAGGCTGTGTGTGCATCCATGATTCCCGTAATATCTGCCTCTTGGTGATGAATTTATATTCTGCGAGTAATTGTATTGATAAGACACGACTCATCCGAAAACCATCTGAAATACCGTTGACCCTATTCATCGTCGTTCATTTTCGAGGATTTCGTAAAATTTATCGGCGCCGATTTGATCGTACTCGCTTTCTTACTTTGCAAACGCAGCCGTTGGACACAATCCTCGGATATAAATGAGGTGAGGATTGAGATCAGGAATCTAGCAGTGCTCGATATCTCTGAAAATTCCCTTCCCTGTTCACCATAGTGACAATGACCGTCGGTAAGATAGCTCGAGTGTGACCTGTGGTTGGTTGCTTCGTGGCATTTAAAGTAGTTGTTTCCATTTGTTCTTCTTTCCTGTGAGTCTAAATGTAAGGTGAAATGGTGTCGTCGTCTATATTTTGTACAATTATACTTGGACCTGCAGATGTTGGTGTGATGAGTTGACGCCAAGCCGTTAAAACATAGCACATTTCTGCTACGATAATTGTTCGTTCCGACAAAGAGTTTCTTAAATAATCTTCACACCTTCCTAGATAGAGGTCACTCGAACAAAGTGGGCATGATGATGGAACTTGAGCTATCATTGAGGTAACCCTTTGACATCGAACTGAGATTTTCCAATGCGTCACTTCTTTTGTTGAGCTAGTGATGGAAAGTTGTTTTCAGCCATTTCATGCGCCCAAGCTTCCTTCGATTCGCTGATTAATTTATTTGCTGAAATATAAATAAGCCATGGATCACGTCCGTCAGCCCTCTCTCCTGTTAGTTGTCGCAGTGATTTCGAGAGACAATGTTGCATGTTCGATTGCTTCATACATTGCTTCAACAATGAATGGATTATGTGTTTATGTTGGGGTTTGAATTGGGGTCTCGAAGAGATCTCCAAATGATGAAAATTCAAAATACGTTCCGCTGAATGTTGGAATATTTATCCTGGGTAAACGTACTTCGCTCTCACATTTATTTATTGCGGAAATCTAGTGCAAAAAATTGGTTTGGTTCAAAACCAACTCATCCATAGTTTTGTCTGGTTTTCTATTCTTTTCTTCACAAGCCTTTTCCCATTTGAATAATTTTCGCATCAAATCAAAATGGAGGCTTTCAATCCTTTCCACTGAACCTCCGCGTCATCAAATTTTCCTTTTAGTTTGTCTTCGAGACCTTGGAATTGGTTCCATTGATCAGCTAGAACGGCTTGTGCAGCTCGTATCTAGCTTAATGATGGTAAAGTAATTTTCTCTATCCCAATAATTCACAGCGTGGTCATGTAATTGCGATGTAAATATCCGTATCCAAGAGAGAAACAAAGTGTTAAAAATATCGTTGATTTTTTTTATCGTGTCCGGGTAAATCCAAGGGCCAAACTTCGCATCGCGGTATCACCGTGTTCAGGTGAAATAAGGTTCAATTGTTCTATCAGCAATAGTCGGATGTCCAGGTAAGAAGCAGGGTTATCAATATTTAAAAACACATTTATTTTTTATTCACAATTTATTTCACAATTTTAGGTGTTTTATTATTCACTGTTGTACAAATCTCAAATGATCTTAAAGACCAAATTTGTTTTTACAATTTATTGATTTTTAGAAAAAAATATGTATAAAGTGTCCTCTAACTAAAAAATGGTTCAAATAATTTTTTATAAGGATGACAAAGTGCCATCTGTGTTTGAATAGTATCACCGAATCTTTAGTACAAGATTTTAATATTTAATACAATGCTCCATCACTTCTTTTTACTCTCGTTTTCTTTACAAATGTCAAAACAAGATTCTCAAGATTATTGTTTTGTAAGGTAAGTTATGTAATACAAAATTTTCATTTAATTAAGATTAACTAATTAATTTATACATATTTAGCCAATTCTATTTTTTCAGATAAGTATCATAAGCTAAATATATGTTGTGGAAATGCGGCTCAGTTGGTATCATCAGACAAGTGTTTCCATTTTAATTTTGTTTGTTTAATGATTGTGATTTTTTTATTTTTATTTGAGGTAGATGTTTCTGCCGATGTCAGCTTGAACACTGCTCACCAATTAAGACTACGCATTATTGGGTTTTATTTCAGTTTTGACATAAAATTGAATTAAGTCAGGCGATAACAGAATGAAAAAGAAGTTTTTCATCATCTGTTTAAATCAGTTATGAAAACGAACATAATATATGACACCTTGTCTGCGTTGAGTTCGACACGCCGTAATTTCTTGATTTGTCTACTGCGTAAGACAAAATGTGAAAAGCAAACTACAAAACATATTTGGGTACTTGGCCTTAAACTAGATGGCAAAGACAAACAACAAATTAACAAACAGTCAAATCAAACTAAGTTTTAGCAATTTCTTAATTTATTCGGCTTGAAGCTGCCACTTCCGTTACTCAGACTTCCATCTAATTTCGCAAGGGTCTCAATTAATGGGGAAAAATTGAAATAAAGTTTTTTTTGTTATCAAAGCTCGTCATTTTCGGTAAAATTTAAAAAATGACCTGAACTAAGTTTGTATGAACTTTGATTTACTACCTTTTTGCTTTAATCGTTTTTTTTTAATTAATTAATTTCCCAATTTTCGAGGTAAATATTTAAGTATTGAGCTTCATCCCCACCAGTCAATCCGTCTGGGCAGTAGAGAAGCTACAGACATTTAGTTTGCACAGAATCACGCGCACACAGACTTTAATGTAATAGATAGGTAGTAAAATATTTTTTTTTACTAGTTTCTGGACTTAACCAGTGTTCAACTTATGGTATATGTGAATAATCCATGGGTCTTTTCGACGGCTTCTCGCTAACGCAATCGGGGTTTTCCTGTACGACGTGCATCAGCTGGTTGTTGATGGAACACATTTTAATCATTTATTGTTGTTGGGACCTTGCTATACGTGGTCCAGCCATATACTTCGGTTGGATTTAATAAATCCAATGATATCATTGTCTCCGATAAGACGCTTTATCTCATAGTTCTTACGCATCCGATATTCGTTTTCCGCAACTTGAAATGGACCAAAGATGATATAAATGGCCTTCGTTTCGCCAGTAGATAACAGTCGATAGAGGTCAGAGCCCAGCTCTAGCCTCCGAAAGTCAGTAGCGGTTTAATGAGTGCTTTATATAGTGCGAGCTTATACGACTGCGACAGATGTTTAAATCGCCATATCCTTGATTGGGAGTAGAAAACTCGATGTCTGGCAGCAATTTGGGCTGTTTTGTCTACCTGCATTTCATTTGAAGTCTATCAAAATTATGGTCGCCGATTCCAATATTTGCCATAGAGATGCTCCTGGGTGTTGATACGAGTTTCGTTTTACTGCTATTCACTCTCAAACGAAGTCTTCTTGCGTAGCGATCGAGCGGTATGAAACTGTTCTTGATATCGCTAGGTCTTCGGCCAAACATCACGACATACATCTGCATATCCAATAATTTTTTGGTTTTCCTTCTTACGTACTCTAACGCAAAACTGAACAGCAAAGGGAGGAGAGCACCATCAGACACAGTTCCTTCGACTATAATTTTGCAAATAGACCCAGACGTTGTTACTTTACACAATGAATGGGCGAGATCCAGGACTTTCCGATTAGTGCCGTTATATGCCTGCTAAAAGTCTCGAAATTTGTTAAGTTACAGCAGCCATTATTAAATTGTTCAATGTATGGCAAATCACCACGGAAGGTTATAGCGTTGAACGATGTATGTAAAACATGAAACTTTATTTTATTTAAGCCGTTCTGCCGAGTCGATTATTCAACGTTTGAAGGCCAAATTCGAGTCAACCGGTTCGTTAAATATTAAGCCAACACCCGTACGTCACCGAAACGCAAGGTCTGTTGAAAACATCGCTGCTGCGTCTGAGAGTGTATGGGTAAACTCGAAGCAGTCAATTTCTAGTCGTTCACAAGAACTAGTCTTTTCAATGACTTAAACTTGTTGAATTTTGAACCAGAACTTGGCTCTGTTCTCGAATAAAATACAACAGACCCAAAGATTTAAGATAAGCGACAATAGATAACCAGTTGGAGTTGACCCAAATTTTGAGAAAAAAAATCATCTTTAGCGACTAGGTCCATTTGTGGAAAAATGGATATGTGAAGATGCAAAATTGTTGGATTTGGGCCAATACCATTCCACACGAGATACACCATCTCCAAATGCATCCCGAGAACGTCGGGATCTTCGACTCGTACTTCTTCCAAAACGAAACTGGCGTTGTCATAACCGCCAACGCTTAGCGTTACAGATCGATGACAAGCAACTTCTTGTGACCTTAATCGGATGATAAGCATACCGACGACATGTAGTTTCAGCAGGACGGCGTTACGTGTCACAGCGCCTGCCACGATGGACATTCTGCATGAGCCATTTGACGGCGTGGTTATCTCGCGCGGTGGCGACGTGAACCAGCCATCGAGCTAGTGTGATTTAACATCTTTAGACTTCTTCTTTTGGAGCTATCTTTAATCGCAGGTGTTCGCATATGTGAATAAACAGCAAACTATTGATATCCACAAAGTCAATATAACGAACGCCATCCAGCAAATTCAGTTACATTTTTGCGACAAAGTAATCGAATGCCTTCCGAATACGTTCCACCAAGCGTAATGCCATAAAATGTTATTTGAAATATAGAAAAAATGAGTAGATATCTCACATAAAACTTGATTTATAGTTGTTGTATGTTATTATTGTACTCCCAACATTTTTCCAGAGTGATCCTCATGGTGAAGCGCTGGTCAGTGGTTCATCGGTTGGAACGAAACGCACACGGGACTGGCAAGTATATAGCCCAAACTTTGTAGGCAGTGTTTAATAGAGCTTTACCACGATAGTTTTTACACTTTAGACGGTCGCCTGGCGGTCTTCCAATTCTCCGGCAGCTCTTCTTGGTCCCATAAATAGCGACGATAAAGTCATATAGATTTGACGCATAAACAGTGCCTTCGAGTTTAATTAATTATGCGGAGATTCTGTCGAGACCAGGCGCTTTCCCATTTTTTAATCTAGTAATTTTTAATATATTAATAGCTATAGCTTCTACCTCCTCTCCTATAGGATATTCGACAAAGACCTTCTCACCCGGCGGAGTAATTTGACTAACGAAATGATGAGATTTTGAAAGTAAATTTGCCATACTGAGAGAACACGAGTCACGTTTGTGTGTTTTTAATGGCTGTAGATCTTGGATGGAAGTCGTTACTGAGATTAACCATTTATTACGAAGCTTTTGTTTTTTTCGACAATCAGCCGGCCCTGATCATCGGACCAATCATTGCGGCATCTTGGCGGTTTTCTTCCAATAGTGTTGTATAGGGAGCCACTGCTCCTGTATGTTGAGTGGAGGATCTTTATTATTAGTGTACCGATCTAAATTTTCATTGACTACTGATTGGTAACTCCACGGTGATATTTTGAAGCATTGCCATTCCCACGGACGGTCTTTTGTGGTTGTTTAACGTAATAAATTTGGCTTATCGTTCTTCCGTAATTCGATCTTCACGTTATTTTGTGAATTATCTTATAAGGAAAAACCTACTTTATAAAACTAATTTTACATTACTGCCAGTTCAGTGACGTGCTGGCCATTTTTGTTACTGGTGAGGTGCAATCTGTCAGTACTGATAATTTTAATGTCATGGTGCGGTGTGTTATTGATGACTTCTTTCAACTCGTCAAAGAATCTATAATTTACATAACTTAATTTATCTTTGGAGGGGCATGCACATTAACGATCGTGTTATTAAATTTTTTAGTACGAACTCTGACCGTGCTGCAATATATCTACATATTCATAGGGCAGAAGTCGATGAATCCGTACGATGGCCACTGTAATGAGCGGTGTAATCATTGGTCATGTTATTGTACAATTTCCGAAGTCGCGTTGGCGATTAGTCCAATCTGATAATCCGAGGCTTTTATTTATGGTTCTAAACATAGGTTTTTGTGAGTGAAAGTTGTTAGCCTCCCGCTTAACCCACTGGTTACGTGTGTGGATCACGTAATCGCTCTATTTCTCCAATAACTACGAGCATTATAACTATAAAAAACCACATGTCATTTTATGCTATTCCCATTAATTAATATTAAAAGTGTGCCTGAGAAAGTTTCAATTCGCATTGCAATCGTCGTAATAGTGTGGGGCTCTTTTCCACATGACACATAACAACATTATATGTTAGGTACGACATTTTCCAAAAAATACAACGAACGATGTTCTAATACTAGCGATGAAACTATAAAAATACTAAAATTTAATATGAACCCATTACGGGGTTAACCGCAAAATATCTTCCATTTTGCCCATTTAATATAATAACAGTAATAGTCGTAAGCATAATCGTAAAAAAGGCACAAAAACAGGGTGTTACAACATTACGAACATTTTCATGAATTTCTCTATATTTTGTATATTGATTAAATTTTTGCAATCCTCCGAAAGATTAATCTTTTGTCCTTTTACGTCACAAATGATTTCGATACATCATACGAGTATAACATAACACAAAAAAAAATCCTCTTCCTATATTTATTCCTGGGCATTAACTTTTTCCATCCCCGAATTGTTATATTACAGGATATATAAAAAGTATAAAGTAGTAAAAGTGATGGAAAACATCATGTATGCGCTAGGCACTATAATTTTCGACTCTGCCTGCTGTACTTGAATGTCACAGCAAATTAAATTACTCATAATAAAAAAAATCTCCGCACATATCCAGAGGAACCTGATTTTTGGGTTTGACTTTTTTTTAAAGCCATAATTTAATGTGATATTCTTTTTATGTATGTCCACCATTTTCCTAATAACATTAGAATATATTAGATTTTCTAATTTTTTTTTTGCTTTCTGGTTGGTTGGTATCCTTGTAACATGGTATACAATCGAATCAATTAGGCTTAACTAATAATATGATTTAGTTTTGATTTTTATCAAAATTTTATCGTTTGGAATCCATTTATGTACGGGGATTATTGTTGAAGCATTTTGTACATTTGTGTGTCTATTGTTATGTAGAATAATATGCTTCTTTTTGAGGTTACATTTAATGGATGTTAGTGAACCCTACAACCTATATGAGATTTTAATGAAGAATAATTACAGGTTTATTGGATTTTTATGTGTGTAGTTAAGGTACGACGATCGAATTTTAAGAGTCTCGTTTAGTTTTGTTAAGGACCTAAAATACATTTCTCGACATAAATTGTACCGTAATCTCACAATTGGCATAATTTTATAATTATGAATAGGATATATGCATTCGATCATTGTTTACTAATTTCACTTTTATTGTTCACCTTTACTTTTCGCACTGTTTTACTTCTTAACTTGCATTATTCACTGTATAAATTAAAACTGTGTTTGCGTTCCAAGATGCTCGCGCTTATATACTTGGCGATGTGTGCGTACACTTGTGTATTCTTGAGCAGTCTACGTCATTAATTCCTCTGTCTTAATCATCATCATACCGTTATTAATTCCAGTATTTTCCATGATTGCTATCGCGGCCTATTTAGGTAGTGTAGAATCGTAACACTACCCTTGCACAACTTGTCAATCACCTCTGATGATTCCCTATATTCGAAACACATTATCGCTTATACTCTTAACAATTTTATACGGACCTTTCCCATCGCGTTGTACATTATAAGATTTGCTTTCCGCTTCTAAGAATTGTATACAGTTATACTAAATCCCCCCTTCGTTGCTATATCTCACGCTGGTTATGTTGCGTCTGCGAGGTATCCCTGGCGTCCGGGATGTTGCTCTCTTATCTGGATCGATCGTGTAGGTTGCATTTACGGCCATGTACTATGTGACTATTACATCTTTCTGGCCCGTCCTTCTGAACGCTCTCCACTATTTGGTCATCCTGTTCCTGATCCTTTTTCTGCCTCGTCATACTCCATCACTTATCCATCACAACTACAACACAACTTCAAGATCAATAATAAAGAGAGTTCATGGCAAGAGAACTCGGAGGACGAATTTGGTTGCCGAATGAAGAAAAGATCCTTGGGGCGGCCCAACCCTAAATTCCAGTACGTTTGATGAAAGTGAGTCCGGCGGTATAGTCGATCGCTAAGGCGGCAGATCGACTATACCGCCGGACTCACTCTCATCAAACGTACTGGAATTTAGGGTTGGGCCGCCCCAAGGATCTTTTCTTCATTCGGCAACCAAATTCATCCTCCGAGTTCCCTTGCCATGAACTCTCTTTATTATTGATCTTGAAGTGAGCATTTGTTTCTGGTCTAAGTCATTTTTAAATATTTTATGATTTTATGAATTCCCGCTCTCTGCTCATTTCATCAGTTTTATTGTTACTTCACTCAGAAATCGGCCTGATTCGAGAAACTGTCATTTCATCGTTCGTGACAATTATGAATATAGTGATCAAGCCTCCCGAATTTAAGGCTCCTTCTTAAACTTACGATAATTAAATTAAAGATAGAATTATACAGAGACATTTACACATACATGATCTAGTGATATGTAGATCTAGTGAAAAAGGGGAAACATGATCAAGAAATAATAACCGTTCATCAATTGAAAAGTCAAAACCCAGGAAGGTAGGATGCTACAGTCAAAAGGTAGGATATTTTTATAGATTTTGCAAATCAAACCAGCCGAGGCTTTGAACTAGTAATAGGTTAGGTTAGGTTAGGTTGGGTTTCAGTGGCTGCTAACGCGCACTTAGGCCAGTTTTGGCCCTTTGATATACCACAAGATCCGACATCTTTAAACTCCCTCTAAACCCATCTAGTGAGGGGCAGTCTATAGTGTATTTGTCCAAGTTATCATATCTTTTGTCAGCTAGCGCAGGACATGAGCATAGGAAGGAACAAGATTCTCCTCCTCCTCCTCGTCCTTGCAGCTTCTGCAGAAGTCATTTGCATCCAGACCCAGCCTTCTCGCATGATATCCGAAAAATCAGTGTCCGATAAGTACCTTTACTATTCTACCTAAATAACGCTTCCTTAGTGTGATCAAGAACTTAAATCGCTTCAAGCTCAGCCCAGGCCATACTAGCTTCGCTATACTGCCACTCGAACTGTCGAGCCACCTAGCATTTTCCAAGGCAACTGCCTTCCTATGACTCGCTGCTTTCAGCACATACATAGGCCTTCCTACACATTCTCTCTCTGGTTCCAGTAGGAGAGTCGTACCGTACCGTGCTAATTCGTCTACTCTGCAATTTCCCTCAACGTCAGATTGGGTCGGGACCCAGACCAACTGGATATTGAAGTGTTCACTCATCTCATTAAGAGATGTGTGACAATCCAACGCCATCCTTGACGCCAGGGAAACTGAATCCAGTGAAAGAATAGCCGACGGACTGTCCACACAGATAGTGATATCAGTCAACGATATTACACTGTGCAGTAATCAGGTAGACGAAAAGACAAACTTACATTTAATTATCCACAGAACACACCAGCTCCCACTCTACTATCGAGCTTGGAGCCATCGGTGAAGAATTTAACTACCCCGGTATCCATATAATGAGACCATTCTTCCAATCCTCCCTAGAAGAGAATCACCTTAAAATGCTTGCTAAAGCACAAAAGGGGTGTTATAAAATCCACCAGGTCATTCCTCACAGAATTGGCTATAGTCGTATGCCCTTTTAGTAGGCACTTCCACTCCGAAATCGCTGATAATCGGGCGGCCGTATTGACCGCCATTTGCTTACCGATAATATCCGACGGGAGAAGGTACAGCATAACCTCTAACGTCGTTTTCAACACCCCACTAATGAGCAAGCAGGCTGATGCCTTCGCCATCATGTTCCTGTATGATAATTTCTCCAAAGCTGGCCACCATACACTCACACCATACAGTAGTAACTGCCGTGTAAAGCTTGTGCACCAGCTCCGGTTTCAAGTCCCATTTCCTTCCGATGGCATTTTTACAAGAGCAGAGTGCCACAGTGGCCTTCTCCACTCTTTCTACCATGTTTGGTTTCAGTAAGGACCAGCATAGTACAATTTAAACTTGGTGGAACCATTACCGGAATTTTATATTTTCTAGTGAAATAGTTCAGCTCTGTTTTAGATGGGTTAATCCCCAATCCACATCTGCTGGCCCAACCCGCAGTGACTGATAACGCATTCTGCATCACATCTCTGATTGTACATAGGTGCTTCCCCGAGACAGCTATCGCTACGTCATCGGCATAAGCAACCACACCTATTCCTCCCCCCTCCAGTTCCAATAGTAGTCCATTGACTACTACATTCCAAAGAAGGTGAGAGAGGATACCTCCCTGGGGTGTTCTCCGAACAACCCGTTTTCTAACGGAGGTTTCTTTCATCTCCGCTATAACAATTCTGCAACCTAGCAGATGAATAATTAGCCTGGTTACAGAGTATTAAATCTCAAGTGGCAACAATCTTTCCCTAACTGTCTCCACCGTCACATTGTTGAAAGCGCCGTCGACATCGAGAAACACCACCAACGAGTATTTTTGAAAATACAGTGACTTCTCAATTTCCCGAACCAAGGTATGTAATGCCGTGCCCACGGACTTACTCTTATGGTACGCATGTTGAGACTGTGCCCAGTTTTTGGGTACAATTCTCGAACGATTATGTAGATCCAGCAACCTTTCCATGGTTTCCAGCAGAAAATATGACAGAGATATTGGTCTTAATCCCTTAGGGTTGCTGTGCGAGCTTCTACCCGCTTTAGGGATAAATATCACCTTAGCCTCCCTCCATTTCTTCGGGATGTACCTCAGCTTCAGACACCATTTGTGTTTCAACCTCCAGCCAGAGAAGTAAGACCTCCGAGTTCTTCTGAATTTCTGCTGGTACAATCCCATCCGGATCGGCTGGCTTAAAGGGCTTAGCACTTTTAATAGCCCATTGTATCTTCCGTGTATACAACAATTGGACGCCGCAGTCATCCCTACACCCGCAGTCAACCAAAGGCCCACAATCGACGCATCTTCACTATCCAGAAAGTGAGTTGCCATCAAAAGTTCAAGAGTCTCTTCACTAAAAACCGCCCATTCGCCATCCGGTTTTTTCAGATGGCCTGGAACAACTGGACTAGTAGAGAGAATCTTTCTTAAGGTATCCGAGACCACTTCCATTCTATCACAGAAGGGCCTTCACAAATTATGTTGCGCCTTCCTTGTCTCCCTTTTGTATACTCTGAGGCATTCGTTATAGATGTTCCATTGAACGCTATTGAAAGAAGCTATATTGAAAGCAGGCCCACCAAACAGGTTTTCGCTTTCCCCTCAGCTTTGTTAATGGGCAAGCTTTCTTCATAGAGGTATTGCATGCTCTAGTAACAGTATCTACCACTAAATCCAGATCACTACCTCCAGGTTAGAGAAGGAATGTCCCTTAGCCACCCTCCATTCCCTGATGGTGAAATAAAATCGGAGACCAGAGTAACATCCAGAACCTCCTGTCTATTGCTAACAATAAAGGTGGGTTCCCGACCTATATTACTAATAATGAGGTTAGTTCTTAAAAGAAATTCGAAAAGTAACTCAATCCTGTCATTGATGTTCGAGCTGCCCCAGATGGTATGGTGCGCATTCGCGTTGCACCCTTGGATAACTCCTACCTTCCTCCTTTTCGCGTCACAAACAAATGCCCCCAGAAAATCTGGCGACACTGGCTTCTCCCAGTCCATATATGCGGCTGCAAGCCAGAATCTCCTCCCCTCCGTCTCTATACAGACCGCAGTGATGTCAGTGATGTCAGTGATACTGCGGAAGTAGAAAAACATTTATATTATTTTCCACCAGTATACATGATTTGTTCTTTTTCGACCCACAAGCGTAAGAAAGGGTCCAGCGGACCTTGTTGTTTTTGATCCAAGGTTTTTGGATCAGAACTATCTCCTCCCCTGATTTAGCAAGTCTGAGAATTATTTGCACAAACCTGATCGTTGGTAACAGTATTTGCTCACCTTATCGCAAGAGCCGTGCTACGTCGGTTAATTAGACCCCATGGAGTCGACGGTATCCTTCGTCTCACTCCCTTAGCAGTCCCTAAACTTAAGGAGGTTCACATCTTTCCCCTCAGAGTCCTATTTGTCCCCCTTCCCCATGCCTACAGATAGTCGATCTCTAAGATCCCTAGTTAACCCCTCACTTGGGTCCGCCACTACCTGCGATGTTTCCTCTGGAGAGGTACCACTCGTCGAGCTTCCTTCAACCGGCTGGACCTCGACGTTTTGACGTTGACTCATGAACATCAAACTTCAAGAGTGAGCATTCGTATTAAAATACAAAACTATTATGACTAGAAAAAAGTTACAAATTTTATTTTATAACCACCTTTAATTTCTGCAGCGATCCACAAATTTCACTCTGCTCACTAATTCACTTTTAGTGTTCACTTTAACTGTACATTACTACTTTTCTCGCTGTTTATTTTTCACGTTTTAACTTGCACTGCCCACTAGTTAAATTCCAACAAGTGTCTATTGCTGTTCGAGATTATACTTTTTATTGCATCTGGCGATGTTTGCGCTTAACATTTTATTTATATTTTTTAATTTATATTTATATTCAGAGGCTAAATATCTGAATATGGTGTTTAATAGTATCTTTTAGGGGCTAGTTCGTATTTCCTCAATTTATGAATGAAAATTTATGAAAATTATATTTTTATGATAAGCATAAATTTCGTCAGTTTAGCCGCCTTTCCAAGTTTTAAAATTGGTCGTAAATTATTTCTGGTTTTTTCTTGAAATCAGGTTTTGTTTGTTTCGTCTTTCAGGCGCAATTGGCAATTTTCTTTTCCCGTTTCTTCTAGGAGTAATTTTTGTCCCGTGAGCACTAATTAGCACAAAATAGGCTTAATCGGTATGCAATTTTTCATTTTGAAATTCGAAAGCTTCCGTGCTGCAATTACCCATACTACGAGAATGGTGTAGTTGTTCGGTAATACATTACATTATTTCAAAAATAAAACTGCGTTTTCTACTTACCGTTAAGTTCATCAATGTTGTAAATTTCTTCTTTTCGTATTTGAATTTTTTTCAAAACCAATAAAACAGTAAGCATATCATGTTTTAAATGTCTTATTTCAATTTTATTAATTCTTCCTTAAAAATTGCACACATAAAACTAATTTATCCTACACATCAAACAAAAAAATAAAATAATAAGAATAAGAAAACGAGATCTGGATATCTTTATAAATTCTTAGACAAAATAAAATAAAAAATAGTAATAATAATAATAATAAAAACAAACCACATTGTTGATTAAAAATGATAAAATAAAATAAATTACAAAAAATTACAAAAAGGATCTATCTTCTATGTATACACAAAAAATACACAATGTTTTCTTATGCTTTCTTGAATTTTAATACGAGAATACTTAATGTTAAGAATATAAATATCCATGTTGTAATTGCTGCATAACCTAAATACACGTCCTGCTTCCTAAATTCCCAACCCTTCTGTAAAATTGTTCGTAACGATTCGGTACATTTGGTCAGTGGAAGGAAGTAAGAAAAATACTTGAGGCCCGGGTACATACCCTCAATGGGCCATATAATACCGCACAACATAACAATTGGCAAAAAACTACCCATCCCCAAGTATGTGGCATTCCGTTCACTATCGACCGAACATGAAATCACAAAACCGAAACACATACCACACAATCCGGTTAGAATCGTGAGCAGAATTACCAGTATGACTTGCCCGTTATTCGTCAGTTGGAATATTGGGAAACAGAACAGTAATACTAAGAGGGATTGGCCACTCATAATTAAAAATTGTGTAAATACGTGCGAGAATAAAATTTCAATTGCTGAAATACCAGTAACCAAACAACGTTCCAACATGCCTTCATTGCGCTCGATTAACATTGCGCCTGATGTCAATGCCACCGATAAAAAGAAAATTACACTAAAATAAAAAATAAAATTAATTTTTTTGGTTAGGTTAAACCTCAAAATATGTTTTGCCTAAAATCTTACGTTAAAATTACACCAGGTGCCGCAAAATCTGTAAAGTTTGGATTTTTATCGCCATAAATTGGAGTATTGATTAAAATCGGTACTGCACCCAGCGATGGGTTTATATCACAATCCGTGAGGATGCCTCGAATAAAATCAAAGAATGCGTATTGAATGTCGCGATATATTAAGGTTCCGATCTGCTGGTCTATAAATAATATTAAATTAATTAGAACTCATGTTAACCAATTATGAGGCATCGATACTTACTAGACATATCAAGTTTCACTTCAATTTCAGCTGTCTCGATAACATTTTCGTCTGCAAACCGACCACCTTCGGTCCGTTCAACCAGCGAATCGGTATAATTTGCAGCGAACACCATAGATCCCCAAGCAAATCCTCGTCGCACTTGTTCGTAAGCCTCTTCGTCTGTTCCGTAGTGTTCCAGCACAAAAGTTCGATTTTTTAAATACTCCAAATATCGACAACTCAACAGCGTGTAATTACAGCCCGAGAAACTTGGGCATTCTTGTTCCATAAGCATGTCCTTACTTAATTCATGATTTGATACCGCTAACTTTAGGCCAACAGGATCGTGCCCGATAGCCAAACAGAATAATACAATTTGTGCTACTGGTAATCCTATAATAAACAACATAACTGCTACGTTACGCCACATCCACAAGAAATTTTTCCACACCATCGCTTTCATATGATGCATTTTAAATATTTTAAAATTATCGGAAAATGTTTCTTTCGACGGTAATTCCTCGGGTGGTAGTGGTAGGGTTATTGAAGGCGTCGCTGTTACAGCATCACGACATCGTGACGACATTGAAATATTATCACCAAATTCACCAGATATTTCACCGTTTCCATCCTCATCGGTAATATCGATCGCCTCATTTGTTGCGCCTACATCCGGTGTCATAACACTTTCCGTAACTTCTTGAACTATGGAAGACCGCCGCCTTTTCCCCATATTTTGCATAATCGCAAGCTTCAGAAATACATCTTCCAGTGATGCACATTGATATTTTTGAATTAGGAAGCTAGGTGATTCTTCTGCTAAAAACTTTCCGCCCCGCATGAGCCCAATTAAATGTGCTTGCCGGGTTTCTTCGATATAATGTGTCGTAATGATAATAGTTTTGTTGCCACTCTTCGTAACCTCAACCAAATAATCCCAAATACTTTGACGCAGCACTGGATCAAGTCCAACTGTAGGTTCATCTAAAATTAATAATTCTGGATCGTGAACTAGAGCCGCGGCCAAACTTACACGTCTCTGTTGGCCCCCACTTAAGTGCTTTACAAATCGATTTCCATTTGGTAACTGTAGCAAATTTATTAAAAACTCAACTCGTTCATCAATCTGGCGTGTTTTCATACCAGAAAGCCAACCAAAGTATAGCAGCGTTTCCCGGATTGTAAATTCCCCGTATAGTGCGACTTCCTGTGGCATGTAACCAACCCGGGGCCCAGGAACACCAGAACCTCGACTTCCCGGCTGTCCGCCAAGTACCCATATTTCACCAGAATTTAATCGACGCCGTCCAACGATGCACGATAGCAGCGTAGTCTTACCACAACCGGATGCACCAAGTAGTCCATATCTAAAAAATAAATAGAAACCCAATATTGCGTTAGAAAAAATTGTTTGTGGTATAATGAGCAATCATGTTTTATGACCATGAATATTCGAATGGAATTTTGCAAAATTTCAACAGTAAATATTAGACTTGTTATGATGATTCGGCATAATTTTTATTTTTAAATGTATTTGCTTCGCCACCAATTGCGAAGTTACTAACTAATTTATGGCGATGAGCACGACTGCTTCAAAGTTCAAACTTTTGTAACGTATCGAAGCTTTAAATTTAAGTAGCTCGTGATCTCGAAAAGACTAATGCTTATTAAAGGATTTTTAATATAATTAGCCAAGTCAATTGGTGTTTACTTAATGTTCAAGGTGCATTCAACTTTATTTTTGCTATTTAAATTTTTTTTTATTGAAGTCGGATGCTCTCGTTAATTTGAAGCTAAGCTCCATCTTATTGGTACTCTATTGCACTTTTAGTAGGTATGATTCACGAGAAATTACAATTTATTCATTTGTCTGTGTTACACATAGCGGCATTTTCCAGCAAACTTTATGATATCCACAATTTATCTATACAAATGAATAAAATTGTGGTGTCTGCCTTAATTTGGAACAAAAACCCTTTTTTTGATTTGTTTTTGCATGTCTTATGAGATCATAATAAAACATTTTTAAAATTTCTGTTTGTCTGTCTGTCTGTCTGCCCGGCCCCATCAGTTTCTTTGTACGGCTTGAACGGGTTTGTAGTTAACAACCACGAAAACAATCTTCACTTAGTTTTATCTCGATATCTTAAATAGTTTTTATAGTTATAAGGTCAAGGCGGAATATCACCATTATGAGTAGATAAATAGATTTCTATTACAAAAAAGCTGACACTATTGTATTTAAAGAGGGACGCCGATCTTGCAACGGGCGGTAGGAGTTCATCATTCATAATGTATTAAAACCAAACAAACTCGAACAATGTTCGTGATTTTAAAGACCGTATTTTATATTTGCCACTATAAAGCAAACCACCGATTTTCAAATTTATTCTTTTATTTACGCAAACTTATTTTACTTTCTTTTACGTAGTAAATTAGTCAAAAACTCGAGGTCGAAAATTTTCATGATTACTGTACTTTAGTGACCATGAAAATTTTCGACCTCGAGATTTTTGCTGATTTACTTTTTGCTATTTCGTCGAAGTCTAACAAAAGTGGTTTTAAAAAAATCTCTGTGTGTATGTGTTTGGTTCCGTGCAGGCTAAGTGCATGTGTTCTCTCTAAAGCCCAGACGGTTTGCACCGATCAAGATGAATCTTCTTACTTAAGATTTTTCCATTTCTTCGGATTCAGCGATAGCTTGCATAAACTACGTACAAAAATTCGGCCCCAAAAATCCCAGATGGATTGATTAATCGGAATGAAACTCGGAATCGGTCCACCGGAAGTGGCACCTTCCATAGTAGTTTTTTCGTTAATGTAATTAAATTTGCAAGAATATGTTGATTTTTGGTGGAAGTGGGAACACCGCATACGAAAGCTTCCATAAAAGCTTTTCCGTTTTTTGTTTTTACGAGAACAACAATTACAAACGAAACAATTTTAAAGTAATTTTGCACGAATATCGGTCCAAACATTTTTCAAAAATTGAAGTGGAAATGATGTTTCACCGACGCCCTTTCGGTTTTTGCAAAATATTTGAAAGGCACGTACAAAAATTCGGCCCCTATACATCCCAGACGGGTTGATTAATCGAAATGAAACTTCATACTTAAGGGTTTTCCGTAAATTTGGCGATTATAGTAATATTTGGCCAAAATCGGTCTACCTCTAGTGGCAACTTCCATAGGATCTTAGTCATTTTTTGCAAATATTTTAAAAAGTATCTCAATTACGAGAAAATCAGCTATAAACTAAGTGTTTATTAATAAATTTGTTGCAAGTCTAGATTAGTTTTCCAAAATTTAAGCGGAAATGACGATTTTTGACAACATATTTTTTCACAAATTGGGAGATCTCAGTGATAATTGTAGAATATTTTGAAAGATACATAGAAATATTCGGGCTCTATACATCCCATACATACTTAAGGTTTTTCCATAAATTTGGAAATTCCAGTGATTTGGCCGAAATCGGACCACCGGAAGTGGAACCTTTAATAGGAGTTTTTTCGTTTTTGCAAATATTAAAAAATATCTCAATTATGGGAAAATCGAATATGCAGTAAAATTTTCTAAATTAATTTTGCAACAATACCGTGTTAGATTAGTATTCAAAATTTAAGGGGAAATGACGATTTTTGCTAAAAACAAGTTTTCCACAAAATTTTGGCCTGTAAAACACAGATGTACTTATCGATATGGTTGAAACTTCATACCAAAGTTTTTTCACAAATTGGGAAATGCCGGGTAATTTTGGCCAACTTCGATCTACCGGAAGTGAAAGCTTCCACATAAGCTTTTTTCCACCGGAAGTGATAGTTTTATTAGGAGCATTTTAATTGATAGTATGTATTTTAAAAAGTATACCATTTTCGAGAAAAACGGTTATGAACTAATAAATTCTAAGTTAATTTTGCAACAATACCAGTCCAGATCAGTTTACCAAAATTTAAGCGGAAAGACAATTTTTATGAAATAACTGTTTTTCACAAAAACATCCTAATTGATCGGGATAAAACTTTATATTTAAACATTTTCCATAAATTTTGAGATCCCTGTGACTTTAGCCGAGATCTGTTCACCGGAAGAGGCAACTTCCATAGGAGATTTTTCATTTTTTGCAAATATTTTTAATGGTACACCATATATGTATATCATTTTCGAAAAAACCTTTAAAATTAAAAGATTGCCAATAAATTAAAGAAAATTAGGCTAATATTTTAAATTTGACCGGAAATGACGAATTTGATAGATAAATATTTCAATAAATTCGGCACCTCTACAGACCAGGCGTATTGACTATTGAAATAAAACTTCATACTAACGAATTTTCCATAATGTGAGAGATCCATGCGAACTGTGGCGGACATCTACGTACGAAAAGTGGCAGCATCCGTAAGAGCTCTTTCAATTTTTGCAATGCAATGTTGAGTTTTATCACAAATCCGTTAGGTTCATTTTCAATTCAATGTTCAATAACTACCCTCTAGTTTTATTACATGATTTTATTTTACAATCACGATTCACATAAGACGAGCAAGACACGAAAGTAAAAAAAGGAAGGCGGAAATGAAATGTACATATGATACAAATAAAATGGTAATTTTAAACAACATTTTAAATAATAATTTCCAATTTGAATATTGGACGAACGATGCGATCTCCAAGATACTCCGTAGACCAAACTTGGCAAAATTGCTGCAATGAATAATTCATTGGTTGATATCGAGACAATCGATAGGCTCTGGAAGGGAATTTAAGGGACAGTCATTTGATAGGGGCGTGATAGGTTTAGAATTAAGTCAGCCTTCGAATTGATTAGTGAGGGGATTAGACTCTTCTAACTTACAGTTAAAGGAAATAATCCATTTTAAATGGAATTTAGTGGAGACATTTTTATTCACTGCATGCCTACGTTTGCACAATATTTAAATATGGCATGTTGTTGGAGTTTGGTAGCAACTAATTTGTAAAGTTCTTGAAGCACGGATTGGGCTCCAGCGAAACTAATAGAATTATCGTTAAAAATACGTTATGCAGATGTCTCCTGCTTGAAAAAATCATCTAAGGAGGGGTCAAATCTGAAACAACATGTAAGTGTTGCTTTGAGGGCAAAACATATGAAAACGTCTATAAAAGCTTTTGATGTTACTTTTGAACGTATTTTATACACAACATGGAATGGGACTCAGGTCAATTTCTACATTTTCGAAAGCATGAGATGGGCTTACGCGTTCCGAAGATAATTGGCATATCATTTGTTCAATTGATTTGGTGGGATCGTTCTAAAACGTAAAATTCTATTATATAAAATTTTACGACACAATCTGCGTCCACCAACGAACAAAAGTCTTTGCCGTAAAGTACAACCTAGTGATTGTGGTTCACGGTGCAAATTTATATTATGTTCCCTTTTAGCTAATAATACAGAAAATGGATGATGTTTCTGATCATAGGGAAGAGCAGAATTCCTTAACCCGGCACCAATGCGAAGGATGTCCCTGGCTTACAAATTAAACTTTGTTTACGAATCGATTTAGTAGAAATCAATTGCACAATTTTTGTATGATAATCGGAAAACAAAGGATTCATCAGATTTACTCGTCCATTGCTATTCATGTTTATAAAGAAATGATAGCCCTCTCCGCCACAAGTCAAACCCTATCAGTTCTGAAGGCATCAATCCACGAGATATTATATCGGCGGGATTTAATTCTGATGGAAGATATGCCCATACTTCAGGTGAAATGATATTCTGTTGTTGTATATTTCAACGGTGATGAACGTATTCGAAAAAGAGTTATCAAATTTAATCTTCAAAAATCCTTGTACCTGTTCATATAATTGGGTCAGCAATAAAGCTGCACATAGCTCAAGGTGTGGTATTGTCTGAGTTTTGAGTGGAGCGACTCATGATTTAGCACATAATACTCGTAAATGTAATTCATAATTGTCATGCCGATCTAACGTGGGAACGTATTTGGAATAACCGTAAGCAAGTTCAGAAGTGTCACCAAATCTCTTTGCGTTTGGGACGTTAATACTACCTATAACTCCTTCAGCTGCTTATGAAATTCGAGCCGAGGTTTGAAACTGACCACAATTTTCGCATAAAAGTCTTTACTGATCCAAAATTTTTGTCCCACCAAATTTGCTGTCGCTTTCGATCAGATTCGTGAACGGTAATTCGACGGTACATCTTCGGAACCGAATAAATAATGAACATAAATTAGGTTGTATGGTAGGTCCTGCCATTAGGCAATCGTCTAACAAAGCCTTGATGTGGATTTTGGCGGTGCACTAAAAGCCACACGAAAATTTATTGTGGTGAAGCTTCTAAAACAAAATAAAATGACAATAAAAATTCTTTAACTTGGGGTTAGCTGCAAACTTTTTCTTAATAGAAAAGCTGTTTCAATGCATTATATGCTTGTTACTGCATGGTTTCTAATATTTTCTTAAGTAGAAAATGACACACGATACCTTCCACTTAAGTCACACTTTACATTTTTGGCATGATGATGTTCGCAAGCCTTTTCTCGAGAGAAAAATTATTTTAGGGTTTAACATCTTCGATTGAATAACACTACTGTGTTGCACTTGTGATGGAATTGGATTTTGGGTTCCACCACAAATTACGTAACCGTTAACTGATTCTTGAAAAGATGCTAATTCTTCACACATTTTAATTTTTTCACCCAAGAAATTGGTAGACGAATCGGTTTTTTTGTTTGCTTTTAATTTTTAACATAAGTTTTCGCACACACGTGAAGGGAATACGTGCGATCCAAACTAACTGCGGCAACAGACGTACTATTTTCACTCTTTAAATCAGTTCTTGCCTTGGACGGGGCTGATTTCACCTACATAACATAAACACTATCAGCACTTGAATTTGTAATTGATAATTGGTTTGGATTTTAAAGGTTCCATTCCACGTTGAACTATTATCTATTATTGAGTGTTATGTCTTCACTTACATTTGAAACATGGTACTTTCGACCTACAATTCGATACACAACGGGATCCGATACAGTTCGGCCATGCACCCAATGTATTGTTTCTTTCCAAGGCAATAAATGAACTTGTCTCACTTTTGAATAAATTGATATGCTTTATAATAAATGCACGAAATTGGGGTTCCAATATTAGACACCAGTGGCTGAACCGACTTCTGAGTTTTACCCGTATTCGTTCGCGTATTTGTATATTTAAAAATGATTGGTACAATGGCCTCCAAAGCACGAGCTCTATTAGTTCAAAATTTCCATTACTTCGGGTATGGTTAGATCTTTCTCCAATGATCTTTTGGGTTCAAATCGTAAAGCAGTTGTATATGTAGTGTTTTGATGCGTGGTTCATTTTTGAAATGTTTGATAAGCGCATTCGATCATAATTTTGATCTGTATATTGGGCATACCGTCAGTATATATTGCTAAGCAGAACCTCCTTTAAGACACTCTTGCAAAAACGTAAATTTTAATATGGAATGTAAGATGCAATTTTTATGTATTCGTTCGATCCAAGATAAAAAGCTACCGTTAAATTATGGCAAAGGAACATATAGGAGTGGTACACCCAACGATTTAACAGGTTCTGATTTTGGTTTAGAATTGATGACATGCAAAGGGAAATGACTTTTATTTCTACGTTCCCACAATGCGCTTCGTGCTCATCACGATTATTTTCGGATTCAGCACGCTTAAGATCTTCTAAATTTGACTGCGCTTCATCAAACTTAACATGTAGGGCTTTTATGCTATCTTATATTGACCCGTATTCACGTTCTGAAAATACAGTCCCCGTATCTAATAAATTTTTATAATACGTGACATGCCCTTTTATACTACCAACACAACTTCTACATTTTGTAATTTCAGACATATTACCACATTTTGTGCAGCTAACTTGGGACATAATAGTTCTGTATTTTAATTCGAACGCACCCTTAAACGTTTTCCATGAGCTGTCAATGTTAAATCGTCAGATAAGGTTAACATTTTTATCATGGTGATGTTCACGAACGAGCAACGTTTGTAAATGATTGAAAATTACTACAGCAATTCTGTGTCGGTTTTCCACCAGAAAGGCCGTGTGTTCTATATTGGATAAATTAAAGTCAAAGTTCAGTCGAAGTATCGAAAGTATCGCAGCCGTAAGTTCAAAATGAGCCAAATCAGTCGATTCTACGCCGTTTACAAGAATTGGGAATCTCTCAAAATACATTGTGACGAATTTTGCCTAAAGATGTTGACTTACAGCCTTACAAGATCAAAATAACTCGAGAACTGAATCCTCTTGATTTGAAGCGCCGAAACTTCTCCGATTGGGCTCTGCTAAAGTTTGAGAAAAAATCCTTAATTTCATTAAAAATGATCTTCAGCGATAAAGCTTATTTTTGGCATAATGGCTTAAGGACAGCAACAAACCAACATGTGCTTCAAGAGATTCCATTACCACCACGGAAATTGGTCGTGTGGTGTGGATTTCATGCCGAAGGTGTAATTGGACCATATTTTTTCGTCGATGAAAATGATCGGTCAATGTTTGTTTTTTACGGTCAATGGAGTTCGCTATCGTGTCATGTTGGAAGACTATTTTTGACCAGAATTGGATGAACTTGCTATCAGCGATATGTGGTTCTAACGAGATAGTGCCACATGTCACACGCTGGTCAGACAATTGATCTATTGAAGGGGAAGTTCGGTAACCGTGTAATATCGAGAAATGGTCCAGTGGAATGGCCACTTACGTTAAGTCGTTGGTTTATGTCAACAAGCGTTAGAGAAGCTCAAGGACAATATCAAACGCGAAATTGCCAACGTTCCGGCCGACATGTGTGAAAGAGTGGTGGACAATTGGCTCGAAAGAATCGATTGCTGCAAACGTGCTTGCGGTGGTCAAACGAACGAGTTCGAATTCCATAGTTAAATGTAACATAAGTACTACACTTGGAATAAATTTCAGCCCAATATCTCAATTATGCTGCTTTATTTAAATACAAAATTCTTATATCCTTATTGAAAAACTCGTTATTTTA
Source organism: Nephrotoma guestfalica (assembly GCA_963691935.1). Classification (NCBI taxonomy): domain Eukaryota; kingdom Metazoa; phylum Arthropoda; class Insecta; order Diptera; family Tipulidae; genus Nephrotoma; species Nephrotoma guestfalica. The sequence goes on from OY829914.1 coordinate 111,317,393, forward strand.
CTAAAGGAATATTTTTGATCGACTGAATAATAAATAATTTCTCTAGTGACACATTACTTGTTACTGTAGTTTTTCGCAAATCAGAAGTCAAATCAGGTTGTGTGTAGGCAATTAATAAAGTTTATGTTAATTTTTTTTCCAAATTCTTAAATCTGGGGTGGAAACATGCGCGGAAAGTTTAGATGGTAATGCAATTTTATATGGAAAACAATAACAATTGTTCCGGTTTTATTCTATTTTTCGATTCAAAATCATTCGTTAACTTTATAGTAATAGAACAAATTTGTAAGGTTCTTTGAAACAACAGAACAAATCCAATACAATTGTTGCGGTTTTTCATACACAACTTGAATTCCTTATAAATTTCCGCACAGCGTTCATGATTCCGTCGAGTAATCGCGAGAATCAGAGCAGAGGAAATTCTGCCTATAGTCAAGGACAGTACATGACACGAAGAGTTATTTGTGCTGCAAAATAAATACCGCTTCAGCATCTGTTCTCAAGGTTATGGGATGCTGAAGGATGCGTCTATCTCATAGCCAGCGGCTCGATATACAAACGTGTGCAATTGAGTGTGTTACGATCTATCACCAGTACGTAATCTAAGCGCAAAAGGGCAACGCTTTAAAAATGAGAATTTTTTAAATCAGGGAAAAATTTACACATTAGACGTGCTTGCACTACAGGACCTTAAATGGTAGTGGGATCCATACTACCATCAATTTGGAGTTTTCTCGTCAACCAGCCAGAGCAGTTGCATAGCGAGTTCCCCCGGCCATCATGTGGATATACAAGGGTCGATTACGCAATAAAAAAATCGATATCATGATTGGCAATGTGTATGCGCTAACTGAAGACCTATGATTTATTCTTTGTTGAGCTGAAAGACTTTATCAGTAACGTCCCGTCCTGCACCATGACATCAAAACCATCGCGGGCATCTATTAATGCACAAATCGGTGGTAGCACAGAAACTACATCACATATTAACGTAATAACAATGTCTAGTAATAACTAGTCGTATCAAGTACGTTTGTTTTTCAAGATAAGAAAATCTGGTCACGTCATAATTTTTGAAAGACATTACTTGTTATATTCTTATACAAGTGCATGGTTTATCCACATTTAATAAACAAGCAAAAAAAAACCTGCGCGCAGGAATATTGAACCACTAAATCATGAAGACTATGTGCACAGTTACCAATCAGCTAAACATCTAGACCGGCACACCGAAATCCATAACCCTCAATCAAACATCCATAGCTTTCCTGCCAGCCAAACATTCGCAGCCGAAAATACAGTTAGAAGAAGACCAGCAATATCACGTAATGATTGGTTCGACGATCAGTGTCACCAACCGAATCAGTGGATATCACAAGGAGCTTTCAAACAGAATATCTCTGCGCCAGAAAAGTCACTTCCGAATTCCTTCGACAAAATTCACGATTGTATGAGAAAATGCATGAAACAAGTTTACTAGAGATTTTCATCCAAGATCCATCGAGTGTTTTACACACATTCAAGTTTGCTGCGATCAAAATAACTTCCTGTCGTGTAAAGTTGCACTTGAGAGAAACGTCATTCGAACTATATATGGTCTAGTTAAGGAAGGTTGCGAACAACGAGTACCGGATTCGAATAACAAAATTACGCATTTCCTTGGAGACTGAGATATTATCGGATTCATTAAATCCAGCCGAGTCAGAATGATATGAAAATCGTACCGGAGACAACGTTGAACAAGATCTTCGAGTAATTGGATGTCGAAACTGAATGGAACGTGCGATTAACCGGTGCTGTTGAAGGACCGCCGTGCACACGGTAAAATGCCTGCGTGGGATGTGGCGCTAGAGAGGAAGAGAGAGACAGAGAGAGACAGAGAGAGAGAAAGAGAGAGATAATTATTTATAAAATATTATTCCTAATTTTCCCTTAATCATTTTGAGCTTGTTATGTCAAGGCTGGATGAAACATATATAGAGAATTTACTTTAAAATTTTTATCTTTTATGGGTTATCCAATCATTCAATTATTTAAGTTATTTGAAGAACAAAAAATACATTCATTGTTTGCAAACGTTTGGTTGATTAAGCAATCCTCATGCACGGATCATATAGACAGGACCGGCATAGAGTTTCTAAACTACCTAGATACGAGTATCCAAAATAGATCATACAGTTGTTTTCCATTGATTCCGAATTCGTAAAAATAATTTCCTTAAGGTTTAGGCGATAAACATTTAATGCTTTACTTCATTTTCAAAGTGCAGTTCATCGATTAACTTTCCAGTAGTTAAATGTTCAGCGGCATAAGTTACTAACGGCTGGCAATTGAAACTATCGAATGGATGTGACCGAGAACTCTTTGAGTGTATTTTAAATTCTTGGGGAGGTTTTTCATAATATTAAAAATTTGGCTTGAGTTCTTGCTCCTCCTTTCACAGACGGGTAAAATAATAAATCTAAGTTCTTTGCACAGGTCGATTTCCTTTTGACAATTGGGACCCGTTGCTTTGTGATTTGATAGTGGTCTAAATAAGCAGAATTTGTATCTTCAGTTAGCATACTTTTGGCAACGTACATCAGTTCCATAGTTAGAAAGTTCCGATTATTCAATGCATTGTAGCAATTGTTGTATAAACAAGACTATATATAGATCATGAAATTTGAATTGGAAAATAATTATATTAAATGAATGGTATCGTGCGTTTAGGAAGTTCCGATTTTTTTTTATTTTAAGATTATAGGCGTTGCAAAGCTATTTTCCCCGCATAGCTAGGAGCACTTTACCTTGCGTTTTTCCTCCAACTCTCTTCCAATCCTGAAAGGTATTTTCTTCATCAACGATAATTCGCAAAGAAGTAGGCTTCTGGGTCAACGATTCTGATTCCATTTCTGTAACTTTTTGTTTTGGGTGTTTATGCGATTTGCCATTACTCGTTTTAGCCATTCTCAATTGTCAAAAAATTCATAAACTTAGGTTAGTCTTGTAACAATACGGAATGATTTTGTAACCACTGGACAAGTGTTACAGCGTTATTAAATTTTGTGACAATAACTCTTAATTTTATGCCACTTTCAACTCAAAAGTAGAGAACAATTGAGTATTTTATTTTCACAAACAATTTATAATCACTTAAAAGTTTCACTCCTAGGCTAAAAAACGACCGGAATGGTTGGTAGTCTGGGAAAATCTTGCTAAATTTTTTGAAATATTTTACAAGGTAAAAGTGGCGAGAAACTAAAAATTTTAAAAATTACTTAAATTTATCTCAACTCTTGGCTAGTTCTTACGACATAACGGTTGTCCTAACACTCAAAAAATGTGTGTTTCAAAATTATGATGTTGTGTGGTTAAATGAGGCTTATAAGTATTAATTCAGTAGGTGTCTTGCGTGCCATTTCTTTTTGAATACGTGCGTAATATTAAAGCCACCAGACTTGCCAAATTATGTCATTCCTAAGTAGTCATTTGTGGCCCGTGCTAATCTCCGGGGATCATGTTTATTTCCAAGCTGTTGCTTTTAAGATGAATTGAAGGCAGACTTCATCTTCGTAAATTATTGTTTTCTATTTTAAAGGCGGCAGAGTTATTTCCAATTTGGGTTTTACTAGATCTAAGAGCGAGTGGGCCCCAGCATTAGCATTGATTTTCCATATGGTTTTAAATACTGATAAGTTGAATTTTATTAAAAATGTAAAATTTTCCTTCACAATTTTCAACAATGGCAAGATTTTTCTAAACAGTTTTTTTAAAATGGAGGTAGTAAAACCATTCAGAGACTGCTTTTAAAATTTGATATTGCTTGATTAGGCTGAAATGTGACTCCAAAATTAACTACGGTAAATCAGTAAATTGCTTAGAAATTTAAATAATTAAGTCCGCCGGCAACAATATTACAAGTTACTCGTCCTATTTAATTGTTTAACACTGTCCAAGACACGAAAAATTATTCATCAAATTTTAAAATATTTTGAAGAACCACTTTACCTCAAATGACCTCATAAATATTATTTAAATATAATCGTTCAAGCATATTTCTTAAGAATAAGACATTTTATAAAGCTTAATCTTCTTAAATAATCAAAGCTCTGTTCTCTAATATACGTAGCTAAAAATAGAGTTGGGAATTACTTGTTAACAACGAAACTTGCAAGTCACTATGAAGACAAAACTATTGTGAACTGCAAAACAGCAAAAAACGGAATCGTATATGTACAAATAGCGTTAGAATTGTTTTGTTGTGTAAATATGTATCTACCTCGGGAGAATTTTATACAGTAAAACCACACCCATATATATGATACGTCATAAATGCTTATAACCCACCTCATTACACAGCCGACAATCAATTCGAAATTAATTAAATTTGGACAATAAACGCAAATTAAAATTATTTTATTCAATAAATTATTATTACGATAAATTAAACAAATAACTGATCAACCAACAACAGTAACTGAGGGCGGCCTACATTGCACACAAATTGCATGCACACGAGAGAGTAACGTTGGTTTAATTTAATTGTGCGATTGCCCAAAGTGTCAACAACATAATTGCCCATGTTTGCAAACAAACTAATAATTAAATGTATTAAAATTTTATTTTTATTTGTTTGGAATTCGATACACACAATTACACACCCACACCCTTCCTATAGGTGGGATGAGAGGACGAATGCAATTAAAGCTCATTTATTCAAATTGGTATAGATAATTTTATTTGTTGGGTTGGTTCGGAAGTAATCAATTAAGTACCAAAAAAAATGTATCTAAATAAATAAATGAAACAAAGAACCGAATTTGACAGTTCTATTTAGGTTTGATAAAAATTGATTTTTAAATAATCCTTTTGTCGATTCAACACGTCATTATATGTTTATCAATGAAGAAGAACATTAACAAGGGTATAAAACCGAATTTTCTGTATCGATTGTCACGCACTACAAACAATACAAAATAATCAAATCCTTTTCATGCGTTCGAATGTCTCTCATACACGCTTTTTATAACAACGTTTTCTTATATACCCTAAACCCCAGAATTCGATCGACTTGATTGACATAATTTTCCAATTTAATCTGGATGGAAACTGTGTCGTATTCGAACGGCAACGGCACACAAAATAACGATCAATTATGTAAATGTACGCGTACATAAAGAACATTGGGAGAAATCATGTCAGCGTACGGCATCATCGTGCGCAATTAACGAAAAAAAAGCGTTTGCACTTTGTACATTACCACCTTTAACAGAATACAAAATACGATTTTCCCACATTTGGAACAAGCCATAAATTAAAATGGTGAATAACATATGCAGGGCGTATTTCGCATAATACAAATTTAATTTTCTATTAGTTTTATCAAATTGCCAACAATAGATTTAAATTGAGCTTGACCTTTTCCCATGTAATGTGTGTGTGTGTGTGTTGTGCAATTTAAACATTTTCACGGATTTTTCAGTTTTGTTCTGTTTTTTGTATTTGTAATGAAAAATAAATGAAAAATACCATTTAAAACAATTGAATGAGTCAGAATTGTTGTAATTGTTATAAAATGGTGGGGGATTAATTATTTCGTTTTATCCACCAAACAATTATTGTGTGTACACAAATCGGATGCAAAAATAATGAATTGTGCTTAACGTTTTTAAACCAGCCAAAGCAATGAAAATGGGTGCGCTCGGTAGTTCTCATTGCGAACTAAAGTGTTTGTTTGCTTAGGGGTTAGTGCGCCTACCAGAGGTCGAGCTACTTCACTAATTCTAAACAAAGACTTAATAAACCGAGAAGTGATAGCGTTAATTGGTTGGCGGCCATGTTGTTTTGGTGGCGCTGGCGACTCTTTAATCTGGTGTTTTTTTTTCAATCACTGATGCCAAATCACCATGACAAGTTACACGATTGAGCAGCACGTCCAATTAATAAAACTTTCTGACCAAAATGAGTGTTCATTAGAACAAACGTTGCGCGCGTTGCGGTTCATGAAAGTGTACAGGATTACCTGAGGCAGTCAACTCCTTGAGCCTATACTCGTACAAGATTCAACTGACCTTGGAGCTCAAAGTTAATGATCATAGACAACGCCGTTTGTTCGCTGACCGGGTTTCGGAGCGTTTGGAAGAGGACCCCAATTTTGACAGAAAAATCACCTTTAGCGATGAGGCGCATTTTTAGATGAATGGCTATGTTAACAAGCAAAATTGCCGTATATAGGACGACCCATCATGGGGCAATGCAACCACAAAAAGTTACCGTACTTTTCTGAAAATCATCCTTCAGTGAGGCCGCCACCCACAACGGCGAGCGCTACAGAACGATGCTAACCAATTTCTTTTGGCCCAAATTGAACGATATGGAGCTATGTGCCGCACAACAGACGCAACGATGGACATTCTGTATGAACGATTTGAGGGCAGGGTTATCACTCGCAGAGGTGATGTGAAATTTATAAACACACCAAGATCGTGTGATTTCACCTTGCTAGACTTCTTCTTGTGAGGTTTCCTCAAATTGCAGGTCTATGCCAATAATCGACGCAATCGACCGATGCCCTTATAGCCAACATAACCAATACCATAGCTCAAATTCAGCTGGGTCTATGCGGCAGAGACATTAAAAATTGAACCACTTGGATCCGCGCCACAGTGAAAAGATGTTATAGCTTGTTTTATTCCATTTCGACCCGCCCAAATTGAAAACCCATTTATAACGATTAATGTCGTGCATGTTCAATGCTGTAGTTCATGCCCTTAGATTCCGGTTGAGATCGAATAATTAACTCTTCAATGGCTCCAACATCTGAGTTAGCTTGCGAACTTCGATTTTCTCGAATGATGAGTTATATGTTTATTTTATCACTCAGATTAAATTGTGGTATGAAGAAGAGTTCCAATTTACTGCTAAATGCTGTGTATCCTATTAACCTGACTGTTTCTCCTTTCAGCATACAGGTTAGATCTACAAGGTGGATCTCACGGATGGATCTCACAACTAGTTGGAACTTACTACTCTTGCTACTCTGGTGCAAAAGTTGCATTTCAAAGCTGCTGGTATTTGAATGATACGCATACTATGGCTGATGTATATCACTCGTCTTTAAGGACGGCGCAAGTGTTCAGTTCCTCCGAAGAAACCTCATATTTTCTTGTTTTCAATAAATAATTTTAAGACTGCTTCGTTACATAATTACGAAGTATATATGATATCGAGTCCTTCGTACTAATAGAATTTTGATCTCGGTTTTGACGGTGGCTGATTTATAGATGGTGCTGCCGTATGTCAGAGCCTTGTGTAGTTTTAAGTAAGGAACAATTTGCTTGAAATTAAGCTGGCGAAGCTGAAGTTGGCGTGAAAGTATGACCATCGGATCGAGGAACTCGGTGTACTTCTGTTATAGTGCTGATTAGGGCGGTTTGAAGATTTCGTACAATAGTTTCATCATTTCCAGCATAGTGTGTATTGCAAGGACTGTAAATTCTTCATGTAGCAGGACAGTTGTTAGAACTTGATTATATATGTGAAATTTTTGTGTGGTAATAATTCCTTATGGTGTTGCTGGTTCGCAGCCTACAAAATCGAATGGCGTTCTCTTTTTCACATGATTTTGTTCCCGCCAAAGTGTTTCCTAGCCTGATAAGGCTTCCTTGTTCAATTTTAATAAAGGAGACGTCGCGATGGGTGGTTAATCTCCAGATTAAATTATTTGGGTTTCTTCCGGCAAGGGTATCTTCTCGCTTGTTCTCAATGGACTAGCGAATGATCTTATTTTATTGGTCTCTTAAGTAATCTTTCGATTCTGTTTTTGATTGTTGCCGTTTTAACAAACCCATCGTTACCGCACTGTATACCTTATGAATTCTTCCTAAAGTCCATTTCCGTGGAGGTAGATCATCTTTAACGAGTACTAGCTCTCCCTTTGCTGTATTTGGTTCCTTTTTATTTCATTTACTTCGCTTCTGTTACAGTAGTATATATTCGGTTAGCCAGATCTTCCAATATTCTTATGTTATTCTCTGCAGAAGTCTCCATTGTGATGGGTTCTAGTATCGTTCGGAGTGGACCGCCATCAGGCAACTTCGCGGTGTTAACGTTGTAAAGTCGTTGGAATCTGATGACAGTGGAAGAAGAGGTTGTGAGTTTAGGCATGTTCCTACTTAACAAACTATTGTTGTTATCTCTTCATATGTTAGATGTTGTTCTCCAATAATTCTGCCATCCTTGGCGGTATTTAAGGCCATTGGGTATCATCCTTTGCAAGCTGTTCTACCAGCTTTTTGGGAGTTGTTTCGATTTATCGTTTTTACAATAAATTGGATTAGTTTATTTGGAAGTGTCAACTGGGTATAATTCCTATTGGCAAAAATATCAGCACTTCCAATTGAAAATTCTGAAGTTTTAAATTTTAGAAACCATTGTGAAAATCATAATATTTGTACCGTTTTTACAATAGTGATCGAAAATTTCCTGAACTATTCGAATATATGAAAGAGAACCCGTGAACATTTCTGAGAGAGACGATATAACCGTAAACGTAAAAAGATTTCTAGACAAGTGAACAATCATCATAATTAGATCCCGTTTACCACACACATTGGGTTTTGACTGAGCTCTCCGACTATGTAGGTGAGACCCCGTGAATATCTCTAGGATCGGAGACATAAAAGTATGAACTTTGTCTAAAATTGCCTATTTTAGAATTTAATAAACTTAGGTAATTTTATCACAATTTACTCATGTTCTCTCTCTTCTCTAAGATAAGAGTTAAATACAATTCCAATTGAATTTTTTTTAAATTTAACGGTGTAAATTTTAGATATTATTTTTGGGATGGTCGAATCATGATCGAATGCAATTTTTAGTTAGATCAAAATACTTTTCCAAACCCCAATTCTCCTATTTTCAACGGTAAACCAGAATATCACTGAACATCATTCCTACATGATATGCGGCAACTACCTTCGAGTTAAGCAAATCCCAAGCAATCGTACTCTCGAAAATACCCAATATTATCGAGACAAGGAGGTAGAGACCCCCGGCAAATTTGCTGATGCCATACCAATAACTTTGTAAAAGTGTTAGAATCTCAAAGCAATGGAAAGTTAACAAAGTTAATAATTGACACAGATTTGTCAGCCTAATTATGTTCAGCATTTATAAAAATGGCCTTTAATGCCGGACCCACGCTTTTCAGAACTTACTAACATTCTTTCACCATTTTTAGTATCAAAATTTTTACTGTGCATATCGAAGTTATATCCCGCGGTATATGTTGCAATAACCACATGGTTTTATGCCCAAAAGATCAGTATCGACAAATCTCATAAAATTTATCAGCTCTATTAAAAAAATTGAATTGAAAAAAATCGACTTTGCAAAAGCTTTCGACTCCGTCAGTCAAATAGGGGATAAAAGGTCGATTACAATACAAGCAACTTCTACACACCACAGGGGTTTCACGTTGGCCCATGGATTTTCACAATCTTCATTAATAGTATTACTGAAATGATAAATCATTTTAAAATGCTGATGTTCGCAGATAACCTCAAAATATAAGAACCGTCGGGTCAGTTGACAATGCCAAAAAACTACAACAAGACATTGTCAACCTAGCGATATGGTGCAAGTTTAATTCTCTGAGTCTCAACATTGAAAAATGCAAATCTCTATACTTGCATCGATAAGCCCACCCTGTTACACAAAACTATAAGATAAATGGTGTACTTCTTCAGGCAGTACTTGCAACTAAAGACCTAGGAGTCACTTTCGTTGAAATCATCACGAAACTCATTGAGTTCTGTTTTCCCGAAGGGGGACGTTTTTGATTTTGAGACAATTAAGATCCTGTATTATGCTTACGTTTGATCTCAACTGCGGAATATGGTGTTGTTTAATTTTTTTTTCAATTCTTCCAAAGATCCTATCCGATGGAAGGAAGGAGTGTCCTCTAACTGGGAAGACTTGCTCCACACTCTTTATGTTTTTATGAAGCTCCTTCATTAACAAGGAAAAATATGACCATTATCACTTGATAATAAACAGCAGATATTATTTCATTTGACCCTTTATGAATGAAGTTCGTGCTCCATCCATGTAAAAATAAAAACATTTTCGGTTGTCATTTTGGTCTTTGCAGACCTTTAAATATTGACGAGTACGTATATAGTTGCCGGCTATAGTATGCAATCTGATCCTGTATTTTTGGATTTACCAAATTTTTTTTCCAATCATACGAAAATGTTATCATTTCGGGAGACCCCGCCTTAAGTTTATCGAAGAAAGCTTTAGCTTTTAAATTATGTACTCTTTTTTGTATCTGCAATGATACCCTTTTCTGATGATTTTTCCCCATTTATACTTTCCAGTAACTCACTGCAGCGAAAGCAGGTGTCGGACGATGGAGCCTCGATTCCAACGTTGTACTGTTGACAAAAAATATTTTGAAAGAACGTTCTTTTTACTTTCAAAATATCATCTGGAACTTGGTTGTTATACATATTTATTGTTAACTGGCAAGGAAAATATTGACGAGTGCTTTTACCACGACAGTAATGAGACTCTAAATATTTTAATTTCTCTATAAAATCCCAAAGATACTAAGAAGCATGGAAGCTTTTAACAGCTAGCTAAACAAGAGAAATGCCTTCAAGCTCTAAGCAACAGGTTAGATAAGCCAGACTCTCTAAATGAAATGAAATCCAAGCTCTATTAAAATGATGCACAGAACATCAAATAAAACATTAAGATAGTAATCTGGAATGCAAATGGGCTAATGCAACATATTCCAGAATTAGAAATTTTCCTAAATACTGAAAAAATAGATATATGCCTAGTATTGGAAACCCATTCAACTTCAACTTCGTATCTTAAAATATATGGACACAGTTGTTACCACGCCATTCATCCAGCAGGAAGGAGAAGGGCAAGATCGTCGGTGGTTATAGAAGAAAACATCAAACACTTTATAGATCTTAAAATTGAAGAGGAGTTTATGCAAGTAGTCACTTTAAAAGTATTTATAAATAATAACAAAGAATATAGTGTTTCGTCAATATATTGCCCGCCAAGATATAATTTAATTATAGAAGACTATTGCACATTATTTAAATCACTTGGATCAATTTTCATAATCGGAGGTGATTTTAATGCAAAAAACACCTACTGGAGATCAAGGGTAACCTCTAAAAAAGGAAGAGCGCGGTTTGCAGCAGGAAGACTATGCAATTGCGATTTTCATTCTGGAGATCAACCAACTTATTGACCTACGGATAGAAACAAAATACCCGATATCACTGACTTCTTTATCACCAAAGGTATAGACGACAACTGCATATACCTAGAATGCAGCGAGGGAATTATGTCGGATCACAGGCCTGTTATTATGACTATCAGTGCAACGATTGTTAAACAAACTAGTCCACAATCTTGTTGAGGATAATATTGATCTTCAGGTGCCAATTAAAAACCCGATACAGCTAGAAGAACTAGAACAACTCAACAACAGTATACAAGAAGCGGCGTGAAGTAGTACTCCCTCACGTTCAAAGGAAATGCGCCAAAAAGCAAATTATCCTCTATAAGTTAACTGGTTACAGCAAAACGAAAAGCAAAGGAGGCCTGGCAAAGAAGTCGAGCGCCAAAATATAAAACAACTATAAATTTTTTATCCAATAAACTAAAGTTGCTAATGAAAGAAATCAAAAACGAATCCATTAATAAATACTTCAGTGGCCTTACTGGGGAAAAAGATACTGAGTACTCCCTGTGGAAAGCTAATCTTTTTGTTTAAAACGACCTAAACTATAAATTTCACCAGTTACAAATGAAGATGGCACATGGGCTATAAGTGGAAAGCAAAAAGCTCCGTTGTTAGCAACCCACCACGAGAACACGTTCCAGCCTCTATCTAGACAAACTGCAGAGGAAAACATACCACCAATATATAACATGGATAACTGCAATATATACAATCTTAACCTAAATACAAAGAAATCACCAGGATATGACTTAATTACAGGACAAATAGTAAAAGCTCTTCCTGAAAAAGGATTACGTAAATTAATCCAAATAATTAACGCAGTGTTCAGACTTGAACTCGTTCCAAATCAATGGAAAGTAGCAGAAGTAATTATGATACCTAAACCTAACAACCCACTAAATGGCAAAAATTCGTATAGGCCGATTTCCTTACTCCCAATAATTTCTATTCGAGAAACTACTCCTAAAGAGACTGAAATCAATAATAGCAGAAAGAAATCTTGTTCCTCCACATCAATTTGGCTTCAGAGAAAACCATTCAACAATAGAACAAGTACACCGAATTACAAACATAATTGAAGACGTACTTGAAAAAAAGAAAGTATGTTCAAGCGTCTTCTTGGATGTAGCACAGGCCTTTGACAGAGTATGGCACAAAGGCTTGGAATTTAAATTACAATAAGACTTACCAAAGCAGTTTTATGAAATTCTAAAATCTTGCATATCTAACCGACTCTTTCGAGTTAAATTAGATGGCGAACTCTCAGAAATTAAGAAAATATCAGCAGGAGTACCATAAGATAGCGTTATGGGACTAACTTTATATGTCCTATACACCTCGGACCTGCCAACGATAGAGGAGACTAACATAGCGACGTTTGCAAATGATACGGCTATCTCAGCAGTTGCTAATAGCATAGAAGAATGTACAAGCAAATTGCAAAGAGCTACTAATATTGTCAGTCACCTGGACCAAGAGATGGCAATGAAACAAAATCTACCAAGAAGATCAACTGGATACCAGTAGAACTGAACTCTCAGCAAATTTCCTATGCAAACACGGAAAAATATCTAGGCATGACCCTAGACACGATACTAAAATGGAAAGAGCATGTGAAAAAGAAAAAAGAAGAGTTAAACATCAAATACTAAAACCTGTGTGGACTTACGGTATTCAGCTCTGGGGCTGTACAAACAAAACCAATATCAATACCATCCAGTCATTCCAAAGCAAAGTCCTACGTGAAATAGTTAATGCACAATGGTACATAAAAAATGACAACCTCCATAGAGATCTGAAGATGGATTTCGTCAGTGAAGAAATATCCAAACTCGCGAGAAAACATATGCGACGTATTAGTCTACACCAAAATGCTGAGATACGTCGTATGTTGGATGATTCGAACCCAGTAAGACGGCTGCGAAGGGAGAAACCACATGATCTATTTGTACTACTAAATTGTAAAGGGGACTAGCCAAAGGGATACAACCCTCCAAACAAGAATATAAATCAAAAAAAATTCTCTATAAAGAGTTTTACAGACGTTCGTTTCTGTGAATATTATATTTCCTGTTTAGCTCGGCCTCGCTTTTCCTTGGATAATACTCCGGTGGTAAAATAGTTTCTGGCGACTCTTTGCACTCTATTTTTCGAAATATGTAATATACGCAGAAATGTTTTTTGACATACTTCCATTTTAAATTTGTCTATGCTTTTGATTTAAACAAAATAATTTATCGAGATTGCTTTTCTTGAAGCGCCTTCCATTTGAAGCCTTGATCGTGTAGGTTTATATGGTTCAATGTACTTTAAAATAAATTTATCCTGTTCGATTTTATTATTTGTGGAATAAAACAGAGAGTGAAAATTACGAATATCACCCATTTTCAAATTTGAACACCGATAAGTTTTTTTCACTTTAGGACCAGTTGGAGCATGCCTAAATATTGTTATTGATAATAAGTTGTAATATTTTAAACCAGAACTGATGTTTTATTGAATCGCTTCAAAATCGTTAGAATTATATGTAATTGTCATATTTACCGTGCTTTTTTCCAATATTTTCTTCCAATTCTCTGCTTTTCTTAAGCGTTTACGACCCTTTCCTGGCAAACAAGGTACTACATAAGATTAGCACAACTTTAAGTACGTTGAACTTTAAAACGCAAAATTATTCTACGTAGATAAACAGTCTGCTGCTCACACAAAACTTATTGAAATCTAACTGTAAAATTATGACAATTTAAAAATAGTAAGAGATCACGTGATCAAAAATTATTTCTCTGATTGATGTTTGGATAAGGCGAGTTTTGGTTTTGAACGATTCTTTGGATGAGGCGAGTTTTGGAATAACACCTAATTTTAAAATCAGTTTTACTATGAATTGAGCAAGTTTGGGAACGTTTTGATTACCTTAAATTTGGGAACGTTTCGATTACCTGAAAAGTTTTGTACTAATAACAAGAAAATCAAAACTTAATTTTTAGTAAAATTGGAGTTGGCGACCGTACGGGCGCACGAAAATCATGGTATCTTTAATGCATTCTTGCATATTACACGTACTACCAATATATGATGAAGGGGGAATATATGCGGTGCCACATAAATTGTCCCAATAAGAAGTTCAGATTTAAAAATTTAATAAAACAAAAACGGCATAATATATTTCCAAATTAATTTTTTTGTTTGAAAGTACAATCTTCCTGGCCTTGGCGTACTCCATTCGGTCGGTCCAATTTCTGAACATATTTAGGATTGTGTGCGGATCTATTTCGGCAATGGTTACAAAGCCAATATTGGCTTTCAAATGCTCAATTATTTGTGGATTGTCCGTACAACACTTGCCCTTCACTGCACTCCACAAATAAAAATCCAAAGGCGTCAAATCACAGCTCCTTGCCGACCAATTCACATCACCATTTCGACTGATAATGCGGCCATCGAATTTTTGACGCAGTTTCGCGATTGTAACGGCCGATGTGTAGCATGGCGCACTATCTTGCTGGAACCAAAGTTCGGCCAAACCAATATCTTCAATATATGGCCACAAAAAAGATGTTAACATGTGGCGGTAGTGGATTCCGTTGACCGTAACGGTCGCGCCGGCCTCATCTTCGAAGAAATGCGGCCCAATAATGCTGCCACACCACAAGCCGAACCGTCTAGTAACATGCAATTGATGTATTGGCTTCTCCACATATCCTTGTGGTGCCCTTCCGATCCCCAAATGCGACAATTTTGTTTGTTTACGAGGCTCGCAGGCTCGCGAATCGATATCGAAACGGATGGTCACGGGGCTTCAGTTCCTGGACCAATTGAACTTTATAGGGCCACAAAATAAGGTTTTTACGCAGAATTCGTGGCATGGAAGACCGGCTGATGTTCGTTTCCGATGCACGATGACGAATTGATGTTCTCGGCCGTTGGTGCACATTTTCGGCCACTGCGGCGATATTTTCGGCTGAATGAACACGACGAGCACGGGCACTCGTTGGATTGTCGACTAGGTAGCCCGTATCAAGCACTTTATGCACAAACTTCTTGATACCGTTGGGCGTGAGTCCCGGCTTTTGACCAAATTTTGTACGACATTTTGTTGCAATTTCGAACCAATTGTCTTTGTTGTGGAAGTAAATTTTCAACATTTCCCACTTTTGTTGAAGCGTTAAGCGACTCATTTCGTCAACTAGAAATAATATATTGAGTTTCTGTCAAAGAAAGAATGAGATTAGTATTGCCAGAGCCAAAATAACCGATATGTCAACTCTGAACCGGTTATTGTGACACCCTATATCTTGATGAGTACGTCAAATACCACAGAATTCGACATCCACAAACATAACTATGAATTATTCTCAGAAGGCCAATTATTCATGAACTTGTCAGATGGTGTTAACGGTCAATTATTCAATAACTTATAATTTTTTTATTTCATAAAATGTTGGGGGTAGTGGGGGTCGTAATTTTGAGGTTATATGTTCTGATATGCGAAAAGTCTTAAACAAATAAAAAAAAACGTTTCGTTAAAAAAATCCTAGAACCCGATCGCAGCCCACCTACTGGGCCCAATTGGTAATCTAAACCATCCATGGACCCACGTACAGAAGAATGATAAAGATAAAGCTTGCTTAAAAAAAATTCTTAATGGCTAATGGGTGTTATGTTAGAAATCCAAATATATTTAAGAGGAACATAATACTGTGAGCAAAAAATAGTAAAACTAGTGTTCATAATTTTAAAATTCTTTATTTCTCAAAATCTATTTCGTCCCCCTCAAAGTAATCCCCCCCGGCCTCAATACACTTGTGCCAACGTTTTTTCCAATCCTCGAAACAGTTGTTAAAGCCAATTTCCGGAATAGCCTCCAATGCGCGTAGCGATTCACGTTTAATGTCTTCAATTGACTCAAAACGGTTTCCCCGGAGCGGTCGTTTGAGTTTGCCGAACAGCCAGAAGTCACACGGAGCTAAATCAGTAGAATACGGTGGGTGCGGAACGATATGGGTGGAATTTTTGGCGAAAAAATCACGTAAAACCAATGCAGTATGAGAAGATGCATTATCGTGGTGCAAAAACCAAGAGTTGTCGACCCATAATTCCGGCTTCTTTTTACGAATAGCTTCGCGCAAATGACGCATAACACTCAAATAGTATTCCTTGTTGACAGTTTGGCTGGTCGGAAGGAATTCGGAGTGTATCACACCTCCATAATCGAAGAAAACTGTCAACATCACCTTGATTTTTGACTTGCTTTGACGTGGTTTTTTCGGCTTCGACTCACCTTTGGCACGATATTCGGCCGATTGATCGTCTGTTTCCGAGTCGTAAGCATAGATCCAAGACTCATCGCCAGTTATGATATCCTGGAAGTCGGAAAGCATTGTTTCACAGACGTCAACGCGACGATGTTTTTCCAAAAAAATTGAGTAATTTTGGAACCAATGATCTTTCAAAATGGTTTTCACTGATCCTTCCGATATTTCAACGATGCCAGTAAGGGTCTCTCACTATTAATCGTCGATTCTCGTCGAGCACCAATTCTTTGATTTTATTAACGTGTTGATCATCAGTTGATGTTGATGGCCGTCCTAGACGTGGTTCGTCGTCAACACGTTCTCGACCCTCTTTGAACAATTTGTACCAATCAAAAACTCTTGCTCGCGACATACAATTATCACCGAAGGCCTTTTGCAACATTCTGAACGTTTCGGCATCACAAAATTGAGTCCGCACACAAAATTTAATGGAACTTCTTTGTTGAATAATTTCACTCATTTTAAAAATCGCTGAATGCACTTTTTATACTTCAGAAAGACAAGCGTATACTAAACACTAATAATTATTTTGATGTGACATTTGGCACAGATGTCACTGACAGTCATACCAACATAGAAAAAAAATATTTCGACGAATGGTTTTCCGCGCGAAATTTAAAGTAAAAAGCCTTACTACTTTTTGCCCACAGTAGTAAATCATGTTTATAATGAATTTAAAGAAAATCATTTTCCGGTGATCATATAAACTGCAAAGTGCACAGCCAAAATAAATAAAACCGCCACATCGCCCATATGTACTAATGCTGCTATATATTTCAGATGTACGATCCCATCGGTAACATTAAAAATGTATCCATTTCAACACGATTATCGCCCGACGATTATAAATGGGCTATTAATATATCCATTAAAATATCTTTTTTTTAAATCTATGAATAATTTTTTTCACCCACCCCATTAAACCTGGAACTAAATATGCACACAATGTAGAACAAACGTACACATCCGTATCGATCGAAATTTTAAAATTTCCCATGAATTATAATTATTTGTGTAATTTTTAACGTATATTAATTACCCAAAGTGTTAAAAAGTTTCATTTCCGTTAAATAATTTATGTAACACATTATACATGAAATTTATGCTTAAAACATATTGATAGGCACATAGGCACGTTGTTATAAACACATTTTACGAGCATATTGAAAACTAATCATATTGCTGTTAAAATGTTTAATAATAATAATATTTATTGTCAGAGGGCATAATTCCACTCCCCACCCAGCAGAATACAGGGAAAATATTAATCGTATGTTGCAGGTTGCACACCATTAATTATTATCGTTACATATCAAATTACAAAATATAATAATTATTTTTAATTTTGTGTTTATATTAATGATGTCGAAATAAAATTTACGTTTATTAATAATAAAAAAAAATACTTACATTGTTCCCTTTGGCACGGTCATATTCAATCCATCCAGAATTATGTTCGGATTATCTTTGGTGCCGTAAATTTTATGTGCCCTTCGTACGCATACTGCCTGTTGTCGTTTGTGTGCTACGGACGAGGGCTGTGATATTAGTTGTCGTCTTTTTGCGGCCAATTCCGAATCGAGCGGAAACGAATAATTAGGCGGCGGTAAACCTTCAGAATCAACATCCATAATATAGGTTTATCTGTATTTGGTTGCGCTAATTGTACGCTAGAAAGAAAAATTGTTAAATAAATATCAGAATAGAGTCCACACCTCTGTCAAACAAATAAAATATAATAAGAAAATATTTAAAATTTAAATGTCAACAAAAATTTTATTTTAGTCTGCCATCATAATAACACTTGATAGACATTGATCTTTGATAATGAAAAGGCATTGAGATTTTTAATGCAAACATTCCACTCCAATCAGCATATAAAAATCGTTATGTAAATCACCTAAGCATGTTTTGGTAAGATTTTTTGAATACATATCAAGGTACAGACAGATAGTTTTACGATAACATAGCAACTTTTTTATGTAATGCTTTCATGTTTAATTGGTATTGAATCAAGTAAAATGTACATGATCACGCACATGATACGAGAATGTTTATACGTAAGTACGACTAGAATTTTATTTAAACTTTTAAATTAAAAAATTACATATTAATTCCAATAAAAATTAATTAAATAAAATAATAATCATTCTGCATGCTTATTAATTATATTTCGACCTTCCCTGGAAATTCAAATTTTTGGTTTCCTCCATATAGTAATTAAGATTTGTGCCTGGAAGGGATGCAGCTTTATTGAACTGGGTCACGGTCATTAACTAATGACACTGTCCAGCTCAGAGATCATACCCAAATCTCAAGCCACCTCTTTCAAGTCAATGAAATGGGTTTATGTCTACGTGCAAGATAAGGTTGAAAACGAGCAGACAAAAGGTTTTAATCAGGAAACTTGACCCAAAGGGAAAAGACCAGCAGCACAATAAATATAAACAGAAACCTAATACAAAAATATTTCATAGTAAAATATGGGGTCACAATCTGGTTTTATATTGACCAAACGTACAATTACAGCTATAATCTAAACGAAGAAAATAAAAACGAAAACGATATATAACGTCAAATAGTTGAAAATTCTAAGCTATTATTTAAGTCGTAAAACGAGTTTGAAGTATGAGGTTAAGACAATAAAGCGGTTTCGAAGTTTTGTTCGCAGTTTTACATTTGGTTAAATTACTTTTCTCTATGCCAGCAGATGATATTTTCCTTCCTGATAATGCTAGTACCTGCCAAAAGAGGGCAATTAAAAAAGACATAACAATGCTCAATGAAATGCAGAAGAGCCGAACCGATTGCTCTTCTTCACTAGATTTAAGCACGATGACACATCCACGCTGGGTAAAGGAAGGATGATGCCAATCTTTACATTATGTAAACACACTGACGAGATTTTTAATAAAAAAGTAATTAACGAATTACAACTGCTCTAAAAGTCCAACTTGTATTATTATGAAAATAATACCAAATATAGTCTGTTTTCGTTGTGAGCTCGTACCTACCTCAATTCAAGGAACGCATATATCGGTTGTAATAGCCGTTGCTCGGAAAATGGCTTATGTTGGCAAAACCAGTGTAGTCTGTTTTAGACCTATACGGATTTCTCCTATACGCATTCATGAAGTGTAAACATTCATGCTTGAAACCTGGTCCAAGATCGATGATGACCTTTCAAACCTTTACTTCAAGTGCAACAAAGTCTTGCAGTATGAGAAATTAGGAAGCTGATAGAAATCACATTACTGGTAGGGGTACGTGTATCAAACAACCGCAGACAAATAAGCAATTTCAATTAAATTTAAATCAAAGCAAAGCCGCACAGAAACTCCTATCATAGATTATACTTGAATTGAAACCAGTCGTCGCCATATCAAGTGAATTGAATATGAACTTGAATGATGTTGCATGGACTAGTGACTATAGCCGAAATTATGATATTTGTTATTCATGCGGTGGTTTGGACATTCAAAAAAGCTCGCCGGCTTTTGTCGGATATGCTCGCTCGAGCAAAGGTCAATGGAAACCAGATCTATAGTTGTTATGCCCCTCCAAATATGCAAATCGAGTAATTCACGGGTTTTAACGCGAGAGATCATAGCCCCACAAAAATTTCCGATTTTAAGGTTTATTGTTTTTCTGAGTATGGTAGATTGGTAGCACTCAAACAAATAGACGAGGTCGATCTTCAAAATGCGTGATAGAAGACATTTTGTCTGTTTGACGAGGACATTTACAGATTCATGCTTCAAAACACCAACCAGCCAAGCACCGTTAACACTAATACAACCCACCTAATCTTATAATGTCTAATATAATTTTAATGCGCGGCATCTGCTTGTCTACTTGTGGACTGAGCAAATTGCTTCATTGCGGCGAAGGTGCAATCGAGCGAGACGCTACTCCCAACGTGAAATAAATAGTAAGCTATAATAGTAAGTCTATAGTACAACAAACACACAGGGAGGCGCGTGATAAATTGAAAATGGTCATTAGACAAAGTAAGCGATTAAGCTAGAAGTTATTACGTGAATAGGTCGAGGCCGAGTATCACCGAAGCGTATAATGTACCACCATCCTCGTTGGATGAACAAATATTTGACTGTTGGATCGAGCACGAACATCTCTCGACAGTATACTCTGCGACGACACATCGCCAATATGGGTTCCTAAAGGCATGATCAGCGCTTGATGTTATTCAGCTTGTTATCAGGCTGGCTTAAAACGCAAACGGTATTAAAAATTTAAAAGCAAAATTAGTATTTGGGATAAATGTTACATAAAAAGCGCTTGAAGCGCTTGAAATAACCGACCAAACCCACTGATGAACTTATTGCCTGCCTGAAGGCGTTTCATTTTTAGAAACATATGAAAATTTCGCTATCTATAAACATGCATGCAAATTCACTTCTATTGGATTCAGGTCACGGGAAATTTCGAATTGATCTCATACCATGTAAGATATCGTCAAATGTAGTTGCCAATTCAGGACATTGTAATGAACAAGTTTTTCCAAACATTTCAATTAACTTCAAAAATCATGTGACTCACCAATGAAGTTCACCAGTTATTGACGGAAGCGGCCAATTAACAAATACACTTTCTTAATTATTTGGAGCCATCTGGGATTCCACCACGCATACAGTTTTTGGAAGTGGGTTCGAAAACCTCTCCCTCCCACCCTTGCATGATTTCCACCGATTTCGAACTCAAAAAACTACAATTTTCACTATGCAGCGTCTCTATCGCAATGACAATCAATAAAACCCAGGGGCAATCACAAAAATTGATTGTGTGAATTTGGAAACCCATGGTCAGGTATATGTTGCTTGCTCCAGAGTAGGATCGCCAAAATATTTGTTCTTTTTCTCACCAAATATATTATTTGAACACACTCAGCTATTTAATTATAAAAGGGCGAAAAAAAAACTAAGGTCAGTTTCTCAAATAGGCACGAATTAAAACAAATTACGAGAGGGGCTCACTTAATGTGTGCCAATTAATGTTGGCACGGCAATTACCACTAAACGCAGATTAATTAAAAACAAATTTAGTGTAAAATTAGAAATTGTTTATGAGTAAAATTTAAAAATGACTTTAATTAGTGGTTGTTAGCGAACATAATAGGACACGAAATCATAGGACAATCAAACTCTTTAATAGTTTGAAATATCATTCGTATCGATTTATAAGTAGTTCAAATTTTATGATGCTGCCCCTTAGCATGAAAACCTCCCTAAATTGCCCAATGAAGAACAAATTCTTCCCAAATTTCGAACCAAACGTAAAAATTTATGACCTTACAGTGTACGTACAGATATATTTAATGGGGTTAGCTCAACAGACATTTTTCTTCAATCTTAAATATTGCATTGTGTAACTTGCCTGCACAAACCTGCTAATATTATTTTATACCTCACGGGCTATTATAATGTCAACACAACTAAATCAAAAATCATTTCCCGTATCAAAAAAAAGTTTCCCAAGATATGGTTGTTAAAGGGTGTCTCCAACTTTTAGGGGTGCGACTGGCAAAACACCTAAATAATATAGTTAGTTAGAAATCCATTTATCGTAAAAATGATTAGATTGTCATAAGTTTTAGTAAAAGAGCAAACTACTATGCCACCGATGCAGTCATCACAACTGATGTTTATATAGATTTCATGAAATAGGCGTGTATGGTTTTAGTATTTACCGCGGTGACGATGAACTTTAAACATTATCAAATAACATATTGAATGTGTCTTATAGTTTAAGTTTTAAACCAAAGTTCATAATCTATGGAATAAAACTTTAAAGTTTAAGTCGTAAAATGAAACACACGACAATATTGAGTATAATGAATGACATCAACAATCACTAAGTTGGTTGAATTGGAAGTTTTTGTGCCAATAAGTATAAACAATGTAGAATTGGTACGTTAATTTCTAACTAGAATAAAGTGAAAAATATAGAGTACATTATACATTATACAAAGTCGAAAGTCATATCACTTGCTTCTATAATTCTGAATACAAAACAATTAAATAATATTACGTAGCATATCGCTAAGCAATTAAACATTTTTGTGATTCTTTACGAACTAGTAGTTTCCCTGATCTAAACAAACGAGAAAATTCTTATAAATACTTTTTTTTCTCAAAAATTATCAGTTCCGCTTAACTACCAGAAAATTAACAAGTAAATACTTTCATCCAAATTTAATTTACAATATTTTTGATAAATAATATACTTTGCAAATATTTGCACAAAAATGAAAAAAATTCCTACGAAAGCTAGCACCTCCGACACACCGATTTTCTAAAAACTTGCCTGGAATCTGCTAATGTATCAGAAAACCTTTAGTACTCGTATGAATTTTTATGCCGATCACTCAACCTGTTTGGCCTATATAGTGCCCGAATTATGATGAAATAACAATTTATTATAAAAAATTGTTATTTCCCCCTACATTTTGAAAAATGATTTATATTAGTTTTGTTATACATTTAATTTTGAATCCTTTTGTTCTTCAACTTATTTCAAGATGAAAAAAAGTGAACTATGACGATTCATCCAAACCAGTCAATCCGTCTGGGCTGTAGAGAGAAACACAGGCAGACATACAGAAATCGCCTCGAAACCTATTTTGTTCAATTTCAGAAACCCACCTACCAATCGAGTTCTATTCTATTAGTTTGAGAAAGTTTTTCGTTTCACCCAATTTACAAATTTTTTAAAATCACATCCAGAGCTAACTTTGGAATCCAATTATATGTCAAACATGCAAAAAGAAGTGCATCCTAATCGGTTAAAAAATGGCTGAGGTTCATTTATATTGAAAATTTTCCACAGGCATGTTTAAAATTTATATTAGATTCTCAATTTCAATATTAATCTGAGTCCTTCAGTCCTAACCAAATTTCGAATTTAGAGCTCATCACAATCAATTCCTGGCACTCGAAAACCGTTCTCACCCATTTTTATAATAATCGTTTGACCCGAAGCTGAAGACCCTTGCTGGTACAAAACCGCGCAACAATGCTGTAACATGGTACACATGACACAACATTCCAAACCTTGATGCAACATTCTGAAACTTGACGGAACATTGTGAAATATTATGCAGCATCTCTTAAGAAAATTTATCATCAGCCAACATAGTGAAAAATCACGCAATATGGTTGCAGCATTATGCAACATCACGCAAAATGGTGCAACATCATGCAATATCGGGCATGACGGTTCATCCAAGAACTCCTTGTAGTCGATTAAACAAGGACCTATCGGAATAGATTCCTAGCATTCGAAAGCCTATCCCCATCGCAAATTTTTATCAAAATCACTCGAGCCAAGTTTTTATTTTAAAAGAACTCCGCGCCTAGCCGGAGGACCTCCAAAATGGACGATCCCAAAATTAGGCCTCATTACAATCTATTACTGCTGTCGCTCTCGATAGCATAGTAAGTAGAGCGCTTGCTTTGTGATTCGGGGGTCCCGGGTTCGATTCCTGGTGGTGACAAAATGTTACGACTGGTCGTTTTTAATGTGTTATGTGTTACATTGTGCATTGTCTATATATCTCGAGCCATAGTTATAGGCTTTTCTCCAAATATATATTTAAGAAACCCATTTTCCCCCAAGAATTAGGAAAAAAAATTATAAAAGGTCCCAAGGCCCACCGAAGGATCACCTAAACGATTTTTTTCCAAAATTAGAACGCATTGAAATCGATTCCTGTCATTTGAAATTTCCCCTTTACCCATTTCTAGCAAAAACGTGCGTGTCAGAAAATAAATGATGTAACCCGGCCTGGACCACTCTCTAAGTGAATTCTTCTGATATCAGAATACTTCACAATCGATTCCTTTTTCACCGGACAACCTTCTGAATGGGTTTTCTCGAAATTAGCACTATTAGCACAAATTAGCAAGCCCCACTAAGAGGCCTGAAGCCCCTAAGGGCCCCAATCCGAGGCGAAAGAAAATGTGAAAAGGAGACCAAACTCAAAACATTAAGTAGGTAGCGAACGCTACAAATCATTTTGGACTCATGGCAACCAACATTTTCAAAAGGACGCTATTAGTCCAACCATACACTGCCACCGTAAAAAACGAACACAACAATCCGATATATTATGGAACATAACGCAAGATATTTAATGAAAGAAAAACATAAGACCAAACAAGGTACAAAATCATGCAGCATGGTGCAATATTACGCAACATGGAGGAGCATGGTGCAATCTAGCAACATCCCATAACATGATGCAACTTTGTGCAAGATGAAGCAACATAGTGGAACATCGCACAACATATTCCAACAAGATGTAACATCAAGGAATCTGGAGGAATCCTCAATGAATTTATTTAGACATCAGAACTTCACGCAATTGTTTCGTTGCATTCGAAAACCCTACTTTTCGCCAAATTTTCTCAAAATCGTTGAAGCCATAATACAACATATCTCAGCAAGATGCTGTTTGACGAAACATGGTGCAACATCTTACAACAAAGTACAACATCCCACATCAGATCACTTGAAAATCGAGCAACATTATGCAACAAGGTGCAAAATTCCGGACCATATCTCATATCATGCAACATTGTGCAACATAACAACCCGTACCATCCGGATGACTCTATGAATTGTCACTCGTAAACCCCTCTCACCAATATTTATTAAAATCGTTCTATCCAATTTTTTTTAACTGAGACCAAAGGACGAATCAAAACGAATTTTCCCGAAATTAGGACTCAACACCATCCATTCTGCCATCAGAAAACTCTTATCACCGAAATTTATATGAAGCTCGATCCAGACAAAAAAATTAATAAAGGGAAGATTTTAGCCGAATTTAGAGCTCATCGAAATCAATTCCTGATATTTAAAATTCCTTCACCAATTCTCATCAAAATCGTGCGAACCGTTGAAGATTAAATAATGGAACCAGGCCCTCTCCCGATGACCTCCCAAATGCAGCTTCTCTCTAGCGATCCTTTCTTTTTCGCGATCAGCTCCACACTCGAGCATTTCGTCATCAGCAACGAATTCGATATTTCATTAGATGAACTCAAGATTCTCAAATTATGCGCATCGGCGGAATGGTTATCATTGAATAATCGGATTACATTAGGACAGCGTTCCTCCACTTTCGTCTCTGAGCAAATCTCGAATAAATCAGTTGCAACTCTTGTTCAACCAATCGATCTCTATTGCCAACCTTTGTTAATATGCTGAATATAATGCTGACCACCGATCCCCTGTATTTTTTGCTTCCAAATGGGAGTGCATCGTAATCATAATTTCCCGTTATTTTTTTCAGTCTCAAATCTAAGCGTTCATCGATGAGTATAATTTTGACATACTTGAATAAAGATCTAGAACGAGGGTAACGGTTTATTTACCCTCGTTTGATAATGGCGTTCGGAAATTCGAAGGCCGATTACAAATGCAGTATGAACAGTCATACAGTCATGTCTCTTATAACAACCGTGGCTTTCCCTGTGGATGCATACGCAAAAAAGTCATAACAATCCGTACCTGTGAATCGATTACAAATTTCCATGATGAGTTTGATAAGAAAAGCATTCCCACATCCAGAGGAACCAGTCTAGAACAGTTGTAATGGGAGTGGGTACTTTGAGGTTAACATACATATAATATGTTGCCTTCCCTTTAGCAATGGCATTATTTCAAGAAACAAATTGGGCTAGAATGACGTCATCACGTTCAACGGGCCCCTTTTCATACTTGTCGAACCAATTCTCCTTCCACATATGTGTAACATCATCATCAAGTTTTGCCAGTTCTTTTAAAGTTTTTTTATTTCGTTCTCGATGTTGTGGGGAGTAAGTAGGTGTATAAACAACAGTCACCACCCCTTCGACATGGGTTCACGCAATACAAACCAAACAGATAATTGGCTTAACATTTCCATCGTATTGAGTAGGTTGACACTAAGTTTCTTTGCAACAGCGACAACATCGGTCTGAATTCTTATTCATAATCTCGACGAATTTCTCTTATAAATTGGTGATTGTTCTGTTAGTCTGATTGATGTAATCGGGGCGACATACGGGGCGCATGAAAATGATGAATTGGAAATCCTCGTTGGGCCGAATCACGTTTAATATAAAAGGACCAACATAATTGCGCTATTTTTCTGAATGTTGCCGTTTTATAAATATTCGAGGTCGAGTTATCTCAGCTCGTAAAATGTTGATATCGTCATCCTATAAAAGTGCTCAATGTCGTTGTATTCATTATCTTCTAGATTTTCCGTATATCTTTTTACCGGAATTTAAGTGTTTTCAACTCTGGATTTTCCTATTCTATTGGCACGGTAATGACAGTTTTACGGATAGGCATCAAAGACGCCTCGAACCGACATTGCCGATCGCATAAGTATTTCTATAGCATCTGAATGTGTGTTTACGTGTTTGAAGATTCATGTGTCCAGTCTGATGAACCCACTGCTTCAATGCTTCTTCACAATCGATCCCCAACACATCCTTTGGTGAATTATCACACCATAATAGTATAAGGGCGTGTGTACTATCCCTACACATCGTAAGGAGGGTACGTAGCCTTATCAAGGGTCATGGTTCAAGAAGGACTTCATATTGTACCTACTAATGAGCGCCAACGTTTTTACTATGGTAGACGAGAAAATGCTGCTACTAAAATCTTATTACAAATTTTATAATTTTAAAAAATTTAAGATATTTCAAGTAGTTAATAAAATTTTTTGTTGTTTTAGAAAAGTAACAAGCTTTTGTTAGGGCTATGAATGACAAACATTTTTATGAATTTATAAGTAATTTTGAGGTTTACTGAATAAATTTCATATGAATTCGTAAAAATGTTTGTTATTGCCAATAACAAGTATAACCCTACATGTGGAAGCGTTTTTTGCCAAATTCGCGTAATTCTGAAGTTATTCTTATAGAAAGAAGTGTAGAATTAGAAGAAAAAAATCTAAGACAATTTGCATGTTGCGCTTGGTGGCATGGCCCTACACGTGGAAGCGCCTTTGGTGGCAAATTTGTTTTATTTTTTTATTAATTCAAAACTCATCGGAACAAGGAGTGCCGAGTGTGGAATTTAGTGTTCTCAACTTGAAATGATATCTGGAAAAAAAAATTCTCTTTTGTGATTGTGCTGCCACTTGCGGCGAATAGCGAAATCTCTTATTTTCCGCTGAGAAATTTCCGCTATCTTATACAGCATAAATAACCTACCCAATAATCCGTATAAATATTATGCAAATAAATAAAATGTATAATAAAATTCTAAAATACTGGAAGTATTTTAGAATTTTATTATACATTTTATTCTAAAATATTTGGAAGTTCAGGAATTTACTATGAAAAATCTAGCCTGATATCGATTTTCTGATATCGATTCCAAATTATTCGCATTTTCATCATTTTATCGGTGTATTATCGCATTTTGCCATATCTGGATATCACGGATACTAGATAGAAGTAAGAAACTAGGGCAAACTCAATACCTAAAATTAAAATCGATATCAGAATAGGGATCAAAGGCTACATTTTTCATAGTAAATCCCTGAACTTTCAAATTATTCGCATTTTCTCCATTTTATCGGTGTATTATCGCATTTTGCCATATCTGGATATCACGGATCCTAGATAGAAGGATGAAACTAGGGCAGTAAATATAAAACTCAATACATACAAATAAAATCGATATCAGAAGAGGGATCACAGGCTAGATTTTGCGTAGTAAATCCCTGAACTTCCAAATTATTCGCACTTTCAACATTTTATCGGTGTATTATCGCATTTTCTTATTAAACAATAATTGTTATTAACAAAATTTTATATTATTTTTAATGGTTTCATATATAATAATTTCTCCTAAATGTTTGCTCAGTCAAGATATATATTGTTTACCAATACATTGATAATAATTATAAAGGTAGTACAATTTTAGTAGAAACTTCATTACCTTATATAGACTAGGCCAATGAAATTTTCCCTAAAATTGTTCTAAATATAATGACGTCATTTAGGACAAAGTTAGGACATACTTCATTGGCACGTGATTTTGCCAATCTCTAGTACCGTAAACCTCTAGCTAATAACAAATGCTTCATTGTTTCCGTATTGACATGTCACTATTTTTGAACAAAAGTACAAGTCATTAGCTAACTAACAGTATAGGTGAGATTTCGAGAACGTTTCTGTGATTTGGCCAATCTCCAGTGCAATCAATACCCAATCTGTTAAAATCTGCTAGCGTTTTTTTGGAATAAACTATTTTATTATTGTGTATGGTAGGTATCGACGGGCAAACAACCTTCCATTTTATTTTGTGGACTAAAGTAGATAGTTTTTGTTAAATAGATTTTTTGTTTTATGGAATGTTAGAAATTTATGTTGCCTACTGTGTACGTGTAACAAACACGTTTACATTTTTGTTGTTAATTAACAAATTTTATATGCATTCATGTTTTGTTGATTTTTTCCATTTTGTTAAAACCTTAATATTCGTTAATATATAAACCGTTTTTCAAAGTACTTTTGAGTCACCCTGTTGAAAACTACACCCTATAAGAAAAATCTAAAATTACGGTGATTGACGGACGCAATGTCAATATTGCAAAAATTAAACTAATTAAAGATCTTGGGGTTCGAGAAATTATTCCCCGCATTATTATATTAGATAGTAAGCTATAAATATTTGATAATCACTTCTTCCACTTGAGAACTCTTATTTGCATTCCATTATACTTATACGAGTACTTAACGTCAACCACAGTTAATTAACGAGTACAATAAATTTTTCTTAGCACATACTCATATCTCATCTTGAAAAATCTATAAGAGCATTATATTGTTCCACAAGAAATGCAAAAATATTAAACGTGACGTGGGCCAACTTGTAATTAGGACTGTAGGCTAGGAACTGATAATAAAATTATTAACTCATTAGAATTATAAAAAAAATTTCGAAAACTAGTTGTAACTAAATTAATCATTTACATAAATACTCGAACACATTATAAACTAATTATGCGTTTTAACGTGAGCGCTCCATTAAATCGATAAACAAATTGAATTTCTTAAATAATGACCCGTTATACACCTGCTAATTAATTATATTCTTAATGTAATAATAATCTGTATACTATTAAGAAATTATAATTTTAATTTATTATGTGGAAAATTACAAATGATTCGGCACAAAATATTTTCCTTACACAGACAAAATGATTTTGGAAATTTTCCAGCACAATTTTCTAATTAAATTATAATTATTAACTTAAAGTAGTTGGTTAATAGATGGACTGAATAGTTTGCCTTAACACTTTTACATCATTTAATAGATGTTAGATGTTGTTTTTGTCATGTAATGATAAAAATGGAGGCTAACAGATTGTAGATATGAGAAAATAATTCCGATTTATTTATGCAATATTAATTAACAGATTTAATTAGTGTCATTGTGTAAGTTTTTATTATAAAAATTTATAATTTATGGAACTCGTAAATGGCGTTTATTATACAGGGTGACTGACTAACTGATGGTTAATTCTACTTTTTAATAGTTCTTGGAAATAAGGAAGTGATTCGACGCTAATTTACAATTACGACGAACTTAGAACAACCTTACATAATAATAATCAATAATAGGTGGTTAAATGCACATTAAAACTAATAAAATGAGCAATAATAAATAATTATGACGATTATTAATTTAAATAACTTATAAATAGAATTGGAGTACGAGATTGACAGCCTCCACGAAGTATTCATAAATGGATACGGGCGTACTCTGGGCAATGTTTTGTAGAACGAACGGTTGCGGTACCCAATCCCTTCATAGTAGTGAAGCAGAATAGCTAATTAGTCAATCAAAACTATGCAATGGTACAAACAAAAGGAAATAATACCCCAGGTGGTACACCAATATCAAGATTGGTAAATTCACTCTCTGTGGAGACTGGTCCTATGGATTCTGGGGAGGGTCATCTATTGCATTATCAGGGAACATCAAATCCGTTCCAGAGAAGACCAAATTTACAAAGATCACCGATAAAGAAAAATAGAAGCAAATCGGTAGCTGACCAAGCCGATACTTTTTCTAACGCTAGACAAACATTACACGAAATAAGTGATGCCACCGGAAATTTTACTTTGCAAATAGCCGAATCTAGTAAAACAACTATTGACCTAGAAAAGGAGAATACGAATCTCTTCGAGGCTAGAGGCTAGAACCTACATACATTCTCTACACATATAGAATATTACTTATCTACGTGGTGTAGACAATACGGCACAATAATGGTTTCTTTCCAGTAACCAATACATTTTATTGAATTTTAATCCCAACTCGTCTCCTTTCTTCTTTACATGTCATACCAAGATATTTGGCAGCGCTTGCATGTGGTATTCTTGGTTATTTAAATATACTGGTTTGTGTACTAATCTCTTGTTTGTATAGTCGATATGTTCATTTAATTTTATGCGCCATTTTTTTGTACAGTTGTGTAATTGCTCTATGGCAGTTTGTAATTTCTCTGTTGTATCTGAGTTGTTATCACCTACTGCCGTAATGGCTGTGTCATCGGTGAAAGTGGCTATCGTATTGTTTTGTGGGATTGAAACATCTCTGGTATATAATAAATACAGAAGTGGCCTAAGTAGACTTCCTTGTGGAACTCCTGCTCTTATTTCCGTAAGCTCAGAATATTCATCTTCTTGCTTAAGCCGGAAATATCCTTCCGTTATATACGATTCCAGTATTATGGTGTACTGTTAAGGTAGGATTAATTTAAGTTTGTAGATTAAATTTTCGTGCCAAACCTTGTCAAAGGCCAGCGGTACATCAAGGAATACTGCGGAAAAAACTTTTTTCTCTTCTAAAGTCTTCTCAATGATATTGGTTATTCTATGCATTTGATCAATAGTTGAGAGCTCACTGCGAAAACCAAATTGGTGGTTCGGAATTAGGATATTTTTTCAATTATTAGTTTGAATCTTTTTAATAGTAACAGTTTAGACATTATTGGCAGCAACGATATAAGCCTATATGATGTTATTATATGTGGCGGACTCCCAATCATGATAACCTCAGCCACTTTCCAAAGTTTTTGACACATATTTTAACCTGAATTGTTACCTTCAGCTTTTTCTTTGTTTTTCTTTGCCCATATTTCCATCCATTTTCCTGATAGGATGAATCGACATTATTGGCCGTCTCAGAGTTTTAGTTGCTTTCCAGAGCGAATAATCCGTATTACTAACATTCGTCAACTTACTTAGGTAGAAATTAACTGACTCATTTTTAAGTTTCTGAATTTCTCTTCTTAATGGTTGTTTTTGTCTTGTAAAACTCTAGTTTGGTGCCACTTTTATCTAGATTTTCGTTCATCCCTAAGGAGGTTTCTAATTTCTATTGGATAGTTATTTCCTTTTAGTCTTGATTTAATTTCTGGAGTACTTTCATGTAGTATGCTGATTGTTGATTGTTCTTTGTCCAGTTGATCCATAGTTTTCAAAGGAACTTTCATAAGTATTCTTTGTTCAAGGTGTACTTTGAAACTTCCCAGTCCCTTTTTGGATTAGGGTTAGAACTATCGGAGAATGATCTGAACTCATATTTTGGCTTTCTTCGAGTTTCATAAAATTATTAGAAATATTTTTGGTAGGTCACGTATTTTTCTTGGGTCAATTGGCCAAAATATTGGTTTTCCTGTTGAAATGGATTCACATCCAGTTTCTTTAATAGCATTCAGTAATTATTTCCTGTAGTTGTAGTTAATCTAGAACACCAGTGAGTATTCTTCCCATTGAAGTCACCACCTATTATGAACCTTTTTCCCAGACGCTTGAAGAACTCTGAGTATTGTTTGTTTTTAATCGAACGCCTTTAGCGAAATATTAAAATTAAAAAAATCTACGATTGCCCCATACCGTAAAAATATGTTGCCTTTTAGAAAATTAAAGGATCCAATTTAACACTTTATTTCGTTTTGCCTATTAATGGCCCGATTCTGGAAATGTAAAAAATTCTATAGCCTTAACTTTATAGAAATTTCCAGAGAAAACAATACAGTGTTCTAAAAAAATATGTTCACAAACTGACGAGTTTTCGCCGCTGTAAATCAATACAAAATAAATACGCCGCTGTAACCATATTATATTTTATTTTAAAATATTCTATCAATCTCAATAGCGGAACTCGAATATTAGCATAAACTCGCGATATAAATAAAATTTGATTTGTTTATATGAAGTTTGCAAGTAGAAACTAGGCTCTAAAGTTGGTTGCATTAAAATATACTTGAACGCATCCAAATCGACCGCCATTTTGGATATCTACAGATTTTTTTGATTTTTTTTTAATTATCCCTGCAAACTGTTCTGGGCCAAGGCTCTCCCAACTCTTTCGCGGTTTGCTTTTTCTGTCCTTACTTTTACGACAGCAAACTCGAGGGCGAACGGTTATAGATCCGATTTTATGACCATCTGCACATTGCATAGCTCCATGCCAGCCTATACTGGCATCGAAGATTGTTCGGCCCATGAGTTTTTCACTCCGACAGGGGGTCATAGATGTGTTCCATTTTATCACAGATTTTAATCTGTTGATGAAACTGCCCTTTGCATCCTGCCCCTATCAGGATTCGAACCCGGTACCTCCCGATCCAAATGCCAAACTTTAACCTCTGTACCATTTGGTCGGTATATATGTAGCTTAGTCATTTCTGTTTTTATCACATAAGTTTCAGTCATTTACAAGCTGTCGTCTCGCGTGTATCAATTTTAAGGGATGGATGCCGATAAGCAATATTCAAGTCATTTGATACTATTCTATTTCTAAATGAGAAAAAAATGCTGTCCATGATATGGAATTAATTAATTCGACTTTGAGTGAACATTCTGTGAGTCAATCAACATTAAAAAAATGATTTACACGATTTTGTAATGGCAATTTTAGTCTAGAGGACGATCCACGTCCAGGTGTAAAGAAAACAATTTGAGGACGAAGAACTTAAAGTTTTACTAGATGAAAATCCGTGCCAAACTCAAAAAGAGCTTGCAGAACAGTTAGGGATTAGTCACCAAGCAATATTATTTCGATCGCACGAATGAGAAAAATACAGAAAGAAGGAAAATGGGTTCCTCATAAACTGACCGAAAAAAACAAAAACCGAAGAGTTGACATCTGCATAAATTTGCTTTCTCGGTACAAAAGAAAGAATTGTTTTCACAAACTGATTCCTGGTGATGTGTATTGATATACGCGTTCAAGTAATATTCGGTGTTCTAACTGGAAGTTTCTTGTGTTTCCATTAATCACGGTTGTGTATGTTCGGTGTTATGACAAGAAGTTTCTTGTATTTTCATTGAATTCGGTTCTATGTATTGGGTGAAAAAATTTAAATGATGTCGCAACAGAATTGTTTTCGTTAATAGTATTGGCATCTCGATATACGCGATCAATTGAGTTTTGTATTATGTCCAGGAAGTTCCTTTGCAAATTTTATTCAATTGTAGATTTTAAGGGTAACATGGTGATAATAATATAATTGATAAAGGACCGGCAGGTTTGGTTTTTTGTTGTGGTTCTTAGGGTGACTAAGTTGAGGATGTTTAAGGGTGTTGCCGACGCGTGGTATATTTTCTATTGTTTCAAGTTGGGCAGAGAACCTTACATTTCAACTTTAAGTCACTATACAATTCATTCACTATATAAGAACATATATCATATTATTTTTAATTGTGTAAGTTTTAAGATTTAGTTTTTATATTTAGTTTTCTACCCATATACTTTCGACTCATTATAACTTTCTTAATCAAACTGATTGGTTTTGGAGGTTGTAATGCAGAAATTATATAAATTGGTCATTTTATTAATAGACATGGCATCTGTTTCTACTGCTAACTTTTAATTTTTATAAAATTTAAATTTATAGCGAGCCTGAGTTTCTAGAAAGCAGTTTTTACATTTTCATTCAAACTGTAACTGTGTTGCCTATATTAACAAATGTCAATAATTATCGAACTAACACTTTACTAACAATGGACTACTTAGGTTTCTGTAACCGAGTCAAGACAATCATATTTAACAAGCTTTCCTATCCCTCCATGTGTGTTATGTGTAAAAGTTTGTACGGTAAGCCCGGCCTATCCGGGATTCCTGCTTAATCTTGGGCGTACATTCTAACCAAGCATTTAAAATCATTACGGGTGATGATGAGTGGATTTTGTACGATAATCCTAAACGTAGAAAACCATGGGTTGATCCAGGGCAGCCATCAACATCAGTTGTAAAAATGAGTATTCATGCCAAGCAAGTGTTACTGTGGGTCTGGTGGGATTGGAAAGAAGTCATTTACGAGCTTCTGGAACCTGGTCAAACTGTTACAGCTGAACGTTACCAGGCTCAATTGATCAAATTAAGTGATGCTCTGGAGGAAAAAAGACCATTTATGGTAAATCAATCCAGTAACACTCATCTTCTCCTTAGACTGGAAAATTTTACAGCATGCGGCCCATTCTCCAGATTTGGCTTCCTCCGATTACCACTTATTCAAATCGATGACATCATATTTGATAGATCAGTGGTAGCCTGATTTGTTTATTAAAACTGTAATATTGCCCTTATCAGCTCTACTCACTAAAATATCTGGATTTAGTTAAATAAAATTGTTTGTATACGAGACATCATCAATGTCTGCTGCGGGTTTTGAAATTTGTTAAAATGTTTATTTCGTAATCGAGCTTTATCAATACTTTCATCCGGGATGCTGTATAAGATAGCAGAAAATTTCCAGCAGAAAAAATGTATTTTTGCTATTCACCGCTAGTGGCATCACTATCACAAAAAAGAAATTTTTCTGCTGATATTTTTTGAAACCAGCAGAAATTTTTTGAAATTTTCAAGCAGAAAATAATAAAACTTTCATAATTCTCAGCATAAAGTTTTGTGAAAAATCAACTAATTTATTAAAAAGAAGCGAAAATATATGTTTTAAGGTTTTGCGTATGTATAAGGACTCTTAAATATACTAAAAGCAAATAGAGAAACACAAAAAACGAATCGCCTACCTTTATACTACTTCATAAAATTTTAGTTATTATATGTATGTGAAATGTTTTCAGTTTTTTAACAAAAGTGTTAGAAAAACCCCCCTGTAACTACCCTGGCCTTATGTTTTTATGGTAGCTGAGACCATAATCTATATACATGAGCAACATAAGAATCATAACTGGCGTCAGTAGCGTTCCATAAATTTTAGAAGTCATTTTAATGTGAAATGTTTTCAGTTTTTTAACAAAAGTGTTAGAAAAACCCCCCTGTAACTACCCTGGGCTTATGTTTTTATCGTAGCTGAGATCATAATCTATATACATGAGCAACATAAGAATCATAACTGGCGTCAGTAGCGTTCCATAAATTTTAGAAGTCATTTTAATGTGAAATGTTTTCAGTTTTTTAACAAAAGTGTTAGAAAAACCCCCCTGTAACTACCCTGGGCTTATGTTTTTATGGTAGCTGAGACCATAATCTATATACATGAGCAACATAAGAATCATAGCTGGCGTCAGTAGCGTTCCATTATTTTTTGAAGTCATTTTAATGTGAAATGTTTTCAGTTTTTTAACAAAAGTGTTAGAAAAACCCCCCTGTAACTACCCTGGGCTTATGTTTTTATGGTAGCTGAGATCATAATCTATATACATGAGCAACATAAGAATCATAACTGGCGTCAGTAGCGTTCCATAAATTTTAGAAGTCATTTTAATGTGAAATGTTTTCAGTTTTTTAACAAAAGTGTTTAAAAAACCCCCCTGTAACTACCCTGGGCTTATGTTTTTATCGTAGCTGAGATCATAATCTATATACATAAGCAACATAAGAATCATAACTGGCGTCAGTAGCGTTCCATAAATTTTAGAAGTCATTTTAATGTGAAATGTTTTCAGTTTTTTAACAAAAGTGTT
This sequence comes from Nephrotoma guestfalica, assembly GCA_963691935.1. Classification (NCBI taxonomy): domain Eukaryota; kingdom Metazoa; phylum Arthropoda; class Insecta; order Diptera; family Tipulidae; genus Nephrotoma; species Nephrotoma guestfalica. Next base: position 111,353,941 of record OY829914.1, read on the forward strand.
AGAAAAACCCCCCTGTAACTACCCTGGGCTTATGTTTTTATCGTAGCTGAGATCATAATCTATATATATGAGCAACATAAGAATCATAACTGGCGTCAGTAGCGTTCCATAAATTTTAGAAGTCATTTTAATGTGAAATGTTTTCAGTTTTTTAACAAAAGTGTCAGAAAACCCCCCTGTAACTACCCTGGGCTTATGTTTTTATGGTAGCTGAGATCATAATCTATATACATGAGCAACATAAGATTCATATCTGGCGTCAGTAGCGTCCCATAAATTTTAGAAGTCATTTTAATGTGAAATGTTTTCAGATTTTTAACAAAAGTGTTAGAAAAACCTCCCTGTAACTACCCTGGGCTTATGTTTTTATCGTAGCTGAGATCATAATCTATATACATGAGCAACATAAGAATCATAACTGGCGTCAGTAGCGTTCCATAAATTTTAGAAGTCATTTTAATGTGAAATGTTTTCAGTTTTTTAACAAAAGTGTTAGAAAAACCCCCCTGTACCTACCCTGGGCTTATGTTTTTATGGTAGCTGAGATCATAATCTATATACATGAGCAACATAAGAATCATAACTGGCGTCAGTAGCGTTCCATAAATTTTAGAAGTCATTTTAATGTGAAATGTTTTCAGTTTTTTAACAAAAGTGTTAGAAAAACCCCCCTGTAACTACCCTGGGCTTATGTTTTTATGGTAGCTGAGATCATAATCTATATACATGAGGAACATAAGAATCATAACTGGCGTCAGTAGCGTTCCATAAATTTTAGAAGTCATTTTAATGTGAAATGTTTTCAGTTTTTTAACAAAAGTGTTAGAAAAACCCCCCTGTAACTACCCTGGGCTTATGTTTTTATGGTAGCTGAGATCATAATCTATATACATGAGCAACATAAGAATCATAACTGGCGTCAGTAGCGTTCCATAAATTTTAGAAGTCATTTTAATGTGAAATGTTTTCAGTTTTTTAACAAAAGTGTTTAAAAAACCCCCCTGTAACTACCCTGGGCTTATGTTTTTATCGTAGCTGAGATCATAATCTATATACATAAGCAACATAAGAATCATAACTGGCGTCAGTAGCGTTCCATAAATTTTAGAAGTCATTTTAATGTGAAATGTTTTCAGTTTTTTAACAAAAGTGTCAGAAAAACCCCCCTGTAACTACCCTGGGCTTATGTTTTTATGGTAGCTGAGATCATAATCTATATACATGAGCAACATAAGAATCATAGCTGGCGTCAGTAGCGTTCCATAAATTTTAGAAGTCATTTTAATGTGAAATGTTTTCAGTTTTTTAACAAAAGTGTTAGAAAAACCCTTCTGTAACTACCCTGGCCTTATGTTTTTATGGTAGCTAAGATCATAATCTATATACATGAGCAACATAAGAATCATGACTGGCGTCAGTCGCGTCCCATAAATTTTAGAATTCATTTTAATGTGAAATGTTTTCAGTTTTTTAACAAAAGTGTTAGAAAAACTCCCCTGTAACAACCCTGGGGTTATGTTTTTATGGTAGCTAAGATCATAATCTATATACATGAGCAACATAAGAATCATGGCTGGCGTCAGTTGCGTCCCATAAATTTTAGAAGTCATTTTAATGTGAAATGTTTTCAGTTTTATAACAAAAGTGTAAGAAAAACCTCCCTGTAACTACCCTGGGCTTATGTTTTTATGGTAGCTGAGATCATAATCTATATACATGAGTAACATAAGATTCTTTACTGGCGTCAGTAGCGTTCCATAAATTTGTGAAGTCATTTTAATGTGAAATGTTTTCAGATTTTCAACAAAAGTGTTAGAAAAACCTCACTGTAACTACCCTAGGCTTATGATTTTATGGCAACTGACGTCATAATCTTTATACAGGAGCAACATAAGATTCTTAACTGGAGTCAGTAGCACCTCATCAACATATACCCAAGGTAGTTACAGGGGGGTTTTTCTAACACTTTTGTTAAAAAACTGAAAACATTTCACATTAAAATGACTTCTAAAATTTATGGAACGCTACTGACGCCAGTTATGATTCTTATGTTGCTCATGTATATAGATTATGATCTCAGCTACCATAAAAACATAAGCCCAGGGTAGGTACAGGGGGGTTTTTCTAACACTTTTGTTAAAAAACTGAAAACATTTCACATTAAAATGACTTCTAAAATTTATGGAACGCTACTGACGCCAGTTATGATTCTTATGTTGCTCATGTATACAGATTATGATCTCAGCTACCATAAAAACATAAGCCCAGGGTAGTTACAGGGGGGTTTTTCAAACACTTTTGTTAAAAAACTGAAAACATTTCACATTAAAATGACTTCTAAAATTTATGGAACGCTACTGACGCCAGTTATGATTCTTATGTTGCTCATGTATATAGATTATGATCTCAGCTACGATAAAAACATAAGCCCAGGGTAGTTACAGGGGGGTTTTCTAACACTTTTGTTAAAAAACTGAAAACATTTCACATTAAAATGACTTCTAAAATTTATGGAACGCTACTGACGCCAGTTATGATTCTTATGTTGCTCATGTATACAGATTATGATCTCAGCTACCATAAAAACATAAGCCCAGGGTAGTTACAGGGAGGTTTTTCAAACACTTTTGTTAAAAAACTGAAAACATTTCACATTAAAATGACTTCTAAAATTTATGGAACGCTACTGACGCCAGTTATGATTCTTATGTTGCTCATGTATATAGATTATGATCTCAGCTACGATAAAAAGATAAGCCCAGGGTAGTTACAGGGGGGTTTTTCTAACACTTTTGTTAAAAAACTGAAAACATTTCACATTAAAATGACTTCTAAAATTTATGGAACGCTACTGACGCCAGTTATGATTCTTATGTTGCTCATGTATATAGATTATGATCTCAGCTACGATAAAAAGATAAGCCCAGAGTAGTTACAGGGGGGTTTTTCTAACACTTTTGTTAAAAAACTGAAAACATTTCACATTAAAATGACTTCTAAAATTTATGGAACGCTACTGACGCCAGTTATGATTCTTATGTTGCTCATGTATATAGATTATGATCCCAGCTACCATAAAAACATAAGCCCAGGGTAGTTACAGGGGGGTTTTTCTAACACTTTTGTTAAAAAACTGAAAACATTTCACATTAAAATGACTTCTAAAATTTATGGAACGCGACTGACGCCAGTTATGATTCTTATGTTGCTCATGTATATAGATTATGATCTCAGCTACCATAAAAACATAAGCCCAGGGTAGTTACAGGGAGGTTTTTCTAACACTTTTGTTAAAAAACTGAAAACATTTCACATTAAAATGACTTCTAAAATTTATGGAACGCTACTGACGCCAGTTATAATTCTTATGTTGCTCATGGATATAGATTATGATCTCAGCTACGATAAAAACATAAGCCCAGGGTAGTTACAGGGGGGTTTTTCTAACACTTTTGTTAAAAAACTGAAAACATTTCACATTAAAATGACTTCTAAAATTTATGGAACGCTACTGACGCCAGCCATGATTCTTATGTTTTTTGCTCATGTATATAGATTATGATCCCAGCTACCATAAAAACATAAGCCCAGGGTAGTTACAGGGGGGTTTTTCTAACACTTTTGTTAAAAAACTGAAAACATTTCACATTAAAATGACTTCTAAAATTTATGGAACGCTACTGACGCCAGTTATGATTCTTATGTTGCTCATGTATATAGATTATGATCTCAGCTACCATAAAAACATAAACCCAGGGTAGTTACAGGGGGGTTTTTCTAACACTTTTGTTAAAAAACTGAAAACATTTCACATTAAAATGACTTCTAAAATTTATGGAACGCTACTGACGCCAGTTATGATTCTTATGTTGCTCATGTATATAGATTATGGTCTCAGCTACCATACAAACATAAGCCCAGGGTAGTTACAGGGGGGTTTTTCTAACACTTTTGTTAAAAAACTGAAAACATTTCACATTAAAATGACTTCAAAAAATAATGGAACGCTACTGACGCCAGTTATGATTCTTATGTTGCTCATGTATATAGATTATGGTCTCAGCTACCATAAAAACATAAGCCCAGGGTAGTTACAGGGGGGTTTTTCTAACACTTTTGTTAAAAAACTGAAAACATTTCACATTAAAATGACTTCAAAAAATAATGGAACGCTACTGACGCCAGTTATGATTCTTATGTTGCTCATGTATATAGATTATGGTCTCAGCTACCATAAAAACATAAGCCCAGGGTAGTTACAGGGGGGTTTTTCAAACACTTTTGTTAAAAAACTGAAAACATTTCACATTAAAATGACTTCTAAAATTTATGGAACGCTACTGACGCCAGTTATGATTCTTATGTTGCTCATGTATATAGATTATGATCTCAGCTACGATAAAAACATAAGGCCAGGGTAGTTACAGGGAGGTTTTTCTAACACTTTTGTTAAAAAACTGAAAACATTTCACATTAAAATGACTTCTAAAATTTATGGAACGCTACTGACGCCAGTTATGATTCTTATGTTGCTCATGTATATAGATTATGGTTTCAGCTACCATAAAAACATAAGCCCAGGGTAGTTACAGGGGGTTTTTCTAACACTTGTTAAAAAACTGAAAACATTTCACATTAAAATGACTTCTAAAATTTATGGAACGCTACTGACGCCAGTTATGATTCTTATGTTGCTCATGTATATAGATTATGGTCTCAGCTACCATAAAAACATAAGCCCAGGGTAGTTACAGGGGGGTTTTTCTAACACTTTTGTTAAAAAACTGAAAACATTTCACATTAAAATGACTTCAAAAAATAATGGAACGCTACTGACGCCAGCTATGATTCTTATGTTGCTCATGTATATAGATTATGGTCTCAGCTACCATAAAAACATAAGCCCAGGGTAGTTACAGGGGGGTTTTTCAAACACTTTTGTTAAAAAACTGAAAAAATTTCGCATTAAAATGACTTCTAAAATTTATGGAACGCTACTGACGCCAGTTATGATTCTTATGTTGCTCATGTATATAGATTATGATCTCAGCTACGATAAAAACATAAGCCCAGGGTAGTTACAGGGAGGTTTTTCTAACACTTTTGTTATAAAACTGAAAACATTTCACATTAAAATGACTTCTAAAATTTATGGAACGCTACTGACGCCAGTTATGATTCTTATGTTGCTCATGTATATAGATTATGGTCTCAGCTATCATAAAAACATAAGCCCAGGGTAGTTACAGGGGGGTTTTTCTAACACTTTTGTTAGAAAACTGAAAACATTTCACATTAAAATGACTTCTAAAATTTATGGAACGCTACTGACGCCAGTTATGATTCTTATGTTGCTCATGTATATAGATTATGATCTCAGCTACTATAAAAACATAAGCCCAGGGTAGTTACAGGGGGGTTTTTCTAACACTTTTGTTAAAAAACTGAAAACATTTCACATTAAAATGACTTCTAAAATTTATGGAACGCTGCTGACGCCAGCTATGATTCTTATGTTACAGGGGGGGGAGTTACAGGGGGGTAGTTACAGGGGGGTTTTTCTAACACTTTTGTTGAAAATCTGAAAACATTTCACATTAAAATGACTTAAAAAATTAATGAAGTGCTATCAACGTAGGCGGTTTTTTTTGTGTTGCCCTGTATTTGTATTATGATGGTTATAATAATTTTAATATATTTTAAGAGTCGGTTGTATAACCGCAAAACGTTCTTTAAAGAAAATTTAATTTTTTCGTTTCAAAAGAAAATATATCAGCTGAAAAATTTCTTTTTTGTGATAGTGCTGCCTCTAGCGGTGAATAGCAAAAACACATTTTGTCTGCTGGAAATTTTCTGCTATCTTATGCAGCATTCATCCGGGATGGTCTAAAAGTTTACCTTATATATTGGTTATCTTTGTGTAAGGCACAGATTTATCAATAATTGGCGAACTAAATGTTTCACCGAGTTTTAAAATATTCGTTACTATTTCGGAAATTTCATTGTTCGTCAAATTAACTAATCATTTTTGATTGTCAGTGTTATAGCGTCTTTAATAGTCTTTAAATTTTGGAAAATCAATTTGTTTATTCGGAAAAACGTCTCTGCAACTTCTTGGTGGATCACAGCAAAAATAAAACGTGTTTCAAGCCAACGGAAAACGACTTAATATTGTTGATATTTTTCATTTTTCTGTTCTTCAGAAACACAACTTGTTTGCGACATTTTGTTAAAACTATTATTATGTTAAGAGCTTTAGCCAGCTTCAATTTAAGTTTAAATAAACTTTTCATAGTAATGACTAAATTGTTTCCATGGGTCTTATTCTTGAAATCGGCGTAAATTTCCGCATTCGGTAATTGTTTTGCTTTATAATTCTTCACCGGTTACTTTGATCATTTTTTTAAAATACTTTGCATATTTCTTAACATTTGTTTCCCTAGTAAGGGAACAATTCCGACTGAGTTAATCGATTCGAAATTATTCCCTTAGGGTGTTTTCCAAACACCGACTTATTACTGACTTATTGACTTTGACGCCGTCTCGACTATGACGGTGAAGTCATTCCAATTCATTGTACCGACTTATTTGTGACGCAATAACAAAAAACAAAACGCAATTTCTATTACATGGAAGAAAAATATCTTGACATGTTGGTCGTTGCCACTAGATTTGAAAATTTAGTCAAGACACATTTTTGGAGACATTTATGTGGAGATATACTTATTCAAATAAGTCTCCTCGCGAGGTGACTTATTTAAATAAGTCGGGTCCACAAATAAGTCGGTGTTTGGAAAACAGCCTTATAGTAGGAAAATAAGTAACAGCAAATTAGCAAACAAATTTTATAAAATGCTTAAAGTAGCCGTTGAAAAATTTCAGAATAATACAGAGACATCTAAAGCAAAATATATTCCGAATGCGGAAATGTCCACCGATTGCAAGAATAGGTCCCCATATCGCGCTTTCATTTTTGTGAAAAACCCGTTTTGTGCCATTTTAGAAAATGTTGAAATGTTTTTACCATAAAAATACCAGCTTATTTTAAATCGAGTATGCTAAGCTTTTATTCAAACTGTGTGGTTGATTAATCGGTAGGTAAATTTGGAGAGACCATTGAGCAGAACATAATTTTTGATGGATAGAAGAAAAAAGTTGGGTTTTATTCATCGGTAGTGATGCTTGAAGGAGACGCATCATCACGAGTATTTTTTTAATGGATTTTTGGAAGATTTTTTTGGCTAAGTATGGGCTTATAATTTTAAATAGACAAAGTTTGGCGCACTTTAATGATAAACAATCTTATACACATTTTATTGTGACATTACATATAAACCTTTTTGCTTAAGTGGTACCTTTTTATGTGTGAGTGGAAAACAAAACAAAAATATCTTGTGTATGAGATTTATTGCGCTAATTTTGGTGTACAGCGAAATACCAACCGAGGAAATTTTCCATTACTGCAATATATTGGAACCGCGAATGTTAATTTTGGATGCTTCAGAAACACTTGCTGAAGATTACAATATTCAAGCGCTGGTGGGTCATCGGATATGCTCATAAGCAGTGGTAATACGAATTATGTAATCGATATCCTCGCGTGAGTTTTTAAGGCGGATTACCATTTATGTATTCTGCGATCGCGTGACTCATGTTATGCCTCTGGAAGTGTACCCAAAGCATTTATATAGAAATATTTAAAAACAAATTAAAATTAATCACAAAGTGTTGTAGTACGAAATTTTGGAACCGTAACCTACAAAATGTTGTTAATAACTTTTTCGTATTACAATTTGTAATCTTAAACATAAGCATCGTACATAGTTGTGCTATGCAAATTACATAGATCAAACATTTGGCCTTGTAACGGCAATCAGCATCCACCTATTATTATCGTGTACAGTCAATTAATAAATAATCCTGGTACATTATAAAATAGTTTGATACCAGGAACAAACAATAATTAAGCGATTCGAATCATAGCTCGTACTTTGTGAAGGAGATCAATAATAAGGGCAACCAAACCGCTAATTAATTTACTCTACTATATAACTCATTGTACTACAACATAATAAAATAAAATACGATGGACTTTGAAATAATAACAATAAAAAACATTTAACATTAGATATTTTACGTATATAGCAAAGTATACATGTAATTTGAAAATAATTACGGATTGCAATTATTTTCAAGAATTCTAATTTGATTTGAACAATTTAATCACAAAGTTCAATGGAATCACCTTTGTTTATTGATCGATCCGGCGCACAAAATACAATAAAAAATTACCTACATATCGATTTATTATTTACACAACTTATTTTGATAACATACCATCTTGTTAAACACACTTAATACTTTGTACCTTTTAAAGTAAGTAGAATTTAGATTGACAAAGTTTCTTTACAGTCGTAACACTTTGTACGATAATTACATAAATCGTAAAACTTTTATTTAATTTCAGACAACTTTTATCGCACTTATTGGGAAACTTTATAACTGTAACTAAAGGTACATACATCGATGTTTACCTAGAACGCCGCGTACCTTACCTACCTCGTTCACATGGTAACATTTTTTTGCTTTGTGTTGGTCGGATTTATAGTTCGAAATTTATTATTGATGCAAAGCGTAATGGGAAAGGGGGCTTGGTGAGCTAGTTCTATTTGATGCCCGAATTTTATCCAGTATACATTCAATATTCTAAATTGAAAAAATTAAAGAAATTTCCCCTTATAAAGGTCATTGAAATGTAATAATTTTAATTGTAACTTAATAACGCACTCGTTTAGCTGGAAGGTTACCGCAAATGATTTTCATGTTCCTCGGCAAACTAACATTAATAACATTTCATTAAATGTAAATGTCAATTTGAGAAATAAATGATAGCTTGTTAACGCATAGACAAGTTCGTGATGTCACGTGTATTTCAGAAAATTAAAATAACCGTCAATGTGCATTTTATGATCTACTTAATTTTCAAAATATGTACGTACTCGTACGAACTAACTTGGAAGGTGAAGCGAAATCATGAAACTCATAATTTGACTCCATCACCCTAGTGATCGTTGAGTGTTTCTGGTATTGAGTCTAAGAATTTTGGTATAGATCTCCGTTTTCAAGGCGAAACATGACCTTCAAAACGTATTCTTTGATTAATAGACTTCCACCCTGGTACTTCAAGCGTTTCACTTACATGTGTTCTAATTTCTGCTCTGTTCTGTTCTGGAATTTTTTGGAGAGGATATATTCGTGCGATTCATTATGAATGAGAGTGATGAACAATATAATTTTTGACTCATCTGGAATTGTAACCTTCGTTCTACTAAATAGGCCCACCTTTTTATCAATTTTTTTGCAATATAATTCAAATGAACGTTAAAATTAAAATTTTCATCTATGATAACACAAAGGTATTTATATTGTTTTACACGTTCAACGACTTCATCACCTACTAATATATTTTGATTACATTCTAGTTGTATTTTTTTTATTGACAACACCATGTACTTTGTTTTAGAAATGTTTAGTGCCAACTTATGAAATATTTGCCATTTTCTCAAATTCTCCAAAGTTTCGTTTATTTTCTGAACAGCTCCAATGAGGGTTGTTGCAGTACAGGTTGAAAAGCAATGGTTCTTATTTGGTATTGACTTAAAGAAACAGTTATCAACTTTTGTGTATTGTTGCCTTTCTTGAAGATAATTATTAAACCATTCAAATACCGCTAAATTTCATGTTCTTCTTTGTTATCTAAGTATTTCAGATTTGCAATCGTCTAACATTAACTATCATGCAGTTTCACATGAATGGAGTTCTCGAAATTCTGATTGTAGGTCGAGTTACGTGGTTAATTATTTGATTTTACTACTCGTTCTACCGCTGCATAGGTTAGTGTAGTATATTCCGGTACTTTCCATGATATCGGAACTTTGGCTTCATTTAAACTTTTATTGATGCAAATATTTCATTCTTTGCGATTCCGTGCGACTTCAGACTACTAACAGTTTTAGTTGTCTCTTGATATGTAATGTTTTGGAAACAGAATAAAACTGTGTAAAGTTACGCATTCGATTCATTAAAAAATTTTAATGAACAAAATCTATAAAACTATCGCTGGTTGTTGTAACTCTTCTATATTCTTAGCCACTTGCATTCGTCCAGGCATCCCTTATCAAACAATTAAATTTATACTGTATTTATTTATACTTTATTCATGATGGGTCTGTCATCAATATTAGAATCACCGAATACGAGTATGAAATTACTTTTGTTATGGTTTATGGTTTATATTTTCCATCCATTCGTCAAATTTATCTAAGAAAACTGGTATCCAGCAACTCTACCTGTATGTCGACTATCCGAATCGTAAAGTATAAATTTATAGTTAGCAATCTGAACCTTCGAATCGTACATTTCTTCAGTTATTCTAGTTTCACTGGCTAATACTAAAGTTGGTTTATAATTAAACATAAATTCTTGTAACTCCATGAAATTTGACAACAGGCTTCGGATGTTGATTTATGAAACTGCTATTGGTAACTGATTTGGTTCCTTAGTATTTTCAACTTCCATATCAACTGTGGAATTATTATCCCACGTAGCATAATCTACATCAATATTTAGATTTAGCTTCTTATTTGCCTCAACGTGTTGCTACATTTAGTTTCGTGTTGTTACAGTCATTATATTTGTTCTCCTCGCCACATTTTGGACACTTTAAGCTTGCTGGTACATTTATTTTAGTTGGTCTGACATTCCTAAAATCTCCACACTATCCCTCATCTCTGTGGGTTATTTAATCTCATATTGAGTTCATAATTTACCTTTGACGATTTGCTTCTGGTTTTTTGATTCATTTGAATCGCATTATAATATAATTCGTCCATTCGAAATATTTAGGTAGCACATTAAAGGAATGCTGTTGGGATGATGTCTTCTTTGGTATTATTATTCTCTTGTGGTTTCTTAGGCTGTAACAGAACTAATTTGAACAGATTTATAGATTTCTTCAACATGGGTTTTAATATCTCCTAACTTCTCAGCAAGCTTCGAATGATTTGCACATTTGTGCTGCTTTAATTCTTCAACGAACTTCTTAATTTTATTAAATTCCTCATAGATAGTATCTCCCTCATGATTTTGGCGTTGTACACGTACAAATCTAACATATCTAGTGATGCATTTTTTATATCACCCAACACATTGCAAAGTTGTTGTCTTTGTCTCGAATCGATTACTTGAGACATTATAAATTTAACTCAATTAATCTACAACAGTATAAATGTTTAACTTAATTGAAAATTATATTCAATCCGAAAGAAGGAGGATAAATAGAAGATCTCAAGACGAGTTAGAGTTCGCCTAAAATTCCACCGCAACTGTTTGTCGTGAGAGGCGGCTGAAATAGTTGGATTGTTGGGCTTCACAGAAAACATCCGCAAAACATTTTTTCTTTTTTGCTTTTTTGCTTTTCTTTTCTTTTCGCGTAAATAGTTTTTTAATTTTATAGTTTATTCTTTTACTATTCGATTTTGTTGGGCGGTTTTTATTCATTTTAGCGCACAAAAATGTATTTCTATTGAATCCCCGACATATGCCTTGGTTAATTGAGAGGCGATCAATCTTCGTTGCTGATGACTAACAAAAATTACGCACATCAATATCTGGGATCACGCAGACTCGACATACATAATATTAGTAAGAAGAAACAAACTGAAATACATCTACAAGAACGAATTCTACTCCAAGCGCTACCAGTTCGAACAAGCATTCGAGTTGTAACGTGGAATTTGCAGACCACAAACCGTACGCTCGACAATAAAACTACGAAATTTTCACAAAGACCGCCCAAACTATTATGTTTAAAAAATCCTAACTAGTAAACTCCTTTTCTTAATTTGATTGTGGATATCCCCCAATTAGACGGATTTGTTCGATGGTTTGGTACACAAATGTGATGACATTTGGAACCAATGTCCCCAGGAGGAATTAATTTTACTTGGTAACTTTAATGCCCACCATAAATAATGGTTGTATCATCATAACCTGATAACTATAAAAGTATTTGTTGAAACACCACCGGAATTCAGACAGCTGCCGAGACATCTTTGGCATTTTAACCATGATGGTTTACGATAATTTTCCCAAAAATTTCCTTTTCGGAAAGCTATTGTTTCTATAACAATAAAATAGACGACACCGTTTCCAATTTCACTGAAACCGTGTTTCATGGAATGTATAAAAATATCTTGAAATCTTTGAAAAGAAAAGAAGCTACCAAAGCTGACAGTCAAAATAATACTGCTTACAAGAAATATAAGCGTAAGGACATAAGACCACAAGAAACACTTGAAAAAAAACGAAAAGAGCCGACAACAGGAAACCTGGAAAAATGCTTTCGATTTGAAAATCTCCGATCGCAACTTTTACTAGATGGTCAAAGCGGTTACTAATGTTTCTAAAACGTTAATTTCGACATTGGAATGTGAGAACAGTGTTTTTGTGGTCCAACTTGACCTTAGTTGTCGCCGATGGAGTTATGTCTCCGTCAATTCCATATTGTGGTTCCAAAATGGACCCCATCAACGAAACGCCTGGAAAAGTGCGATGGTATAACCAATTCTAAAGCATAATAGGTTACCTCCACGATCTCTGACACTAGCGGCCAATATCAATTGTGTCAGCCATCGCCAATGTTATTGAGAAATTGTGAAGTATCTTCAAGCTTTCACAAACGGCTCTCGCTACAGAACAATAAGGAGAGACCTTTGCAATCTCGTTCGATAAATCCAAAGCTTTTTACAAGGTATAAAAAACTCATTCGTAAACTGCTACATGCGGCTTGGATTCGATGACCATCAAGTAGTAAAAAACTTTCTGAAAAACTGAAATATCAACGTTCTGTTAAACAAGAGGTCATCAACAATACACTTCCGAAATGTCGGAGTTGTTTTTGTTTTACAACAATGATTTACTGGATAGCAGTGTTAACCCTATCTATTTTGCCGATGACGCCGCATTGCACTCTTCTATTTCGTTTGAGATGGAACCTAATCCTTCAGAACTGAACGGTGAATGGCTTGAAGCTTTAATTTTGCTTAATTTTGCTTAATTTCGATTTAAGTACAATATTTGAGTGAGAAGCAACGAGAAAAAACATAAATGTGTAGATTCTCGCATAAGAGAAGTCACATCGAATACCCCTGTGTGGTAAACGACCATAAACTCGTAGGTTGTGACTCAATTCGTCTGCTAGGTGTTTACAACAATTTAAAATGAAATGAACAAACACAGAGTTACAAACTGGAGCTGATGCTCTTGCTTTATGTTGCCTTTAGATTTACACATTTTTACAAAGTGGACAGTTATTGTCTAGTTCTGACTGAAGTTACAGTAAAATGTTAGATACGGTGGAATGGGGCCTGTATGCACAATATACTGTAAAGGTTTTCAAATAGGCGTTGTTTATCGGTGATAATTATATTCCATAAAAGAAAATCTGTTGTTGCTTATTCGTTCTAATTCAATTGATCAATTTAAAAGAGTTTATGTGATGTATTGCAAAAATTTATTAGCTTTTGTAGTCAAAAACCAATTAACCAGGTCATTTTAAAATGTATTTTAATTAGATAGCTGTTAGTAAAAAAAACTTATTATTTTAAAAACTGTCTGGCTCATGGGTAAACTTCAGGGTATGACGTTGGTGTGTTGTGGATTTTTCAGTCTATTTTAAATAATAAAAGTATAACAACGAGTTTCATGTAATAGCCAAGGCTATATATTGCACGGGGTGAAAGAAATACACGATACTGCATAGGTGAAGCTGAACAAATGTTTATGCCTTTACGCTATAGAACTAATTTTCTATTTCCTTAACAAAACGAATATATATACAAATATAATCGGGATATATAAATTTTTGGTAAACCAAAATATTAATTTCCTAGCAAAACATAACAAGCTTTTTATAGCAGAAGTATCAAATTATGATACAAATTGGCATTGTTCCACCTAGGGTATGCATACCAATTTAAACAACAATAAAAATGTGACCTGAACAATATTTATTTTACATTTTGATTTTGTGCCAAATAAAATAAAACGTTTCATTTGACCAACCTTATGGTCCCTGGGGGTTGTATATTACGTTATTGTAATCTAAAAATAATTTGACACAATTAAATTTCGATCACGTTCTTTAAAAAATAAAAAATATTTTTATTTGAGCGCATCTTAAAAACTGCTTACACTACTCGTATATGGTAAAGACGTAAACCAGGAAATCGTAAATAATAAAAGAAAAATATTCATAAAAGCTCCTATAACAGAAGTTGTGTGCATGGTACTCGTTTTTTTAAATACAATGAGGCTCATGTAACGCGCCATTCCAAATAATATAAAAATGTATCTATTGTATTTATAAATTACCATATTATGGTAATTATTAGTGCATATACAAGTATCAATTGCACGCTTTTCTGTATCACTGCATACTCGAGTTTGTGTGCGGTACACACTTTTCTCAAAGTATGCGGTTCTCAAACATCCAAATAACCAGTATTTCCTTTTAAACTGCAATAATTCGCTATAACAACAGACATCGTTATGTCATAAAAACGCGATAAGAATTAATTAATTTACATAACAAGAAAGTGTTCTTATCTTATTAAAAACCGAACGTAATCAAATCTCAATTTCTTTAAAAAAAATATTTTTACTTTCCGTACAGTACGCCAACAATAATATATTGTGGCACAACCAGAAATATGATTAAAACTATACATAGTGGACGAATACATAAATTATTTTGCAATTAGTAATAGTTTTATTTTAACATCGGTAATTTATGGAAATTGATTGTGGTTGTGTATTTAATTATCGAATGTGCGGTCTGTAATAGTTGTTTTGGGCGATTAATGGCTTTTTAGATAATACCGATATTTTGTGTCAAGGTTTCATGACTAAATACAAGTAAGCAATAATGCATTTGTAGTTTCGAAGCAAGAAAGTCGGAAATTAATAAATTATATTGTGTTTGAGAGGTTTGCTATATAATGGAATTGCCTTAAGGCTCGTCACTTTCTCGAAATAGTGTTTAGTACATATCCTGTAAATAACCAGAATTTCACAATGGCCGCGGGATGAAATGCGCTACAAAATTTTGCTTGTTAGCTACTAATTTTGTTCTATAAGTACGAGAAACACGTTAACGTTATGCATTAGTCTGACACATATAGTTTTTGCTATTTTGCATATACGCGAGTAAATAATAAATTTTCTTACAAGAATTATAATTTTCTTATCAACTGAACGATATATCATTCATATGTCAAACGTTTAAACACAGATATCTCACAGAAAATAAGGTATGCATTTGCGCGCCTATACAGTACTGCAACTTTTAAACATGTGGATTTTATATTTTGTAAACAATCATGACTAATATAACAAATATTTACTGTTCTCAGTTTCTTTCTTATATCTGATATACGCAGAGTTGCCAAGTATTAATAAAATCACGCGAGGCGTGAACAGTGAAATGGTAAATACTAAGCATACGTGCGCTGTTTTATCGCACGTGTTCGCTTTTCGCATCGTGCCGCTGATTGTCAACTAAAACAAAACTAGTTTGATATATCTTGCCATGGCAATTATATTTATAATTTGTTTCAAAATGACGAATAATCGGAAACTCAAATTAGTTTAAAATGTAATGTATGTAAATAAACGCCATGTTGGTTGTTAACTTAAAGAGAGAAACAACACAAAATACTAGGTAGCCTCAAATGTTTTGAAACGTATATGTATAAAGGGCAACATTCTTTTGTTTCACTTCCCTGTGTTATAGTTCTGTGCATGGGTTTCAAGGCTGTATGGTACTCAGAAAACAAAATTTCGCTTTGGTATCGATATTAAAATGCTCAAATAATGTATTCAAACTGGTTTATTTTTTGAATAAATTTGAATACCCAAATTGTTGGTCTCATCCACAAGCTCTGTAACAGTAAAATTTCCGATATGTACTATTCATAAAGTATAACGCGGCTCTATAAACGGAAGTTTTGTTCTGTAACTTTGCAGCACCAATTTAATGACGTATAGTTCAAGATTTCGACAGGGAATACCTCGAAAAAATTGTCATTTACTGAAACGGTTGTCGCATATATATGTTGTTACCAAAATCGGTGTGAAGTTTTCTACATTTATAAAAAGTGTAGCTACACAAATTAACAGAAAACTTAACTAAATGTAGATACACAATTTAACAAAAAGTATAGCATCCCTCCCGGTTATTTATCCCACTAAATCTAATCTAATCCGCGGCATATCTCTGCGACTTTCGGGGAATTTGATTGTTTAGTATAAATGGAAATAATTATGTAAAAAGTGTAAACCGTGTCTTGTGGATATTTTACGGGCCATTAACACTTAATTCTAGAGATGACACCACAAATCTGAGTGTACTGGCATTTCGGGGGCACTCTGTAAACCTTTTTGTGATATGCGGCATATCACTACGACCTTTGGCATTATTTTTTGTTTAGTGTAAATGGTGTCGAAGGTCGCAGTGATATGCCGCATATCACTAAAAATTGTACACTTTTTGTTAAATTTTGTATCTAAATTTTGGTTTTTGTTAATTTGTGTAGCTACACTTTTGATAAATGTTGAAAACTTCACACCGGTATTCATTTCACACCAAAGCATCTCTGTACCAACAAAAGTTGTAGCAAATGCCAATTGTCGTTTTTGAGCTTTTAAATAAAATTTATTTGTTTAAGATTTATTATTCTTATATACGCCTAAATGTTGATAGTACAATACATACTCGTACAGTCGAATCAAATAGTTTTTCTGCGATATAGAGAGAGAAAATATTGTTCTTAAAGGATACAAACGAATGACGCCAACTGTACTAATATGTTGTTTGACAACGTACTTTACATTCCTCTTTTAGTTTATTTCTATAAAATGTTTATGATAAACAAACAAAGCATTTTATTTATAACGCGAGATTATGTCAATATTCGAGTGCCGCCATCGAATTTGATAGAATATTTTAAAATACAATATCATTTATAGCGGCGAAAAGTCTACAGTTTGTGAATGGCATTTCCTAGAACACTGTATTTTTTCTCTGTAAGCAATTTCTACAAAGTTACAGCTATAGAATTTTTACTTTTTTTACATTTTCAGAATCGGACCATTTTGTATAATTGACTTATTTCGATTTACTTATATTGTACGTATGTGTAAAATTATCTACTTTCTTAATTTTAATTATTTCCGATCCTAAACATTACATATTATAATTCTAAATTAATGGCCTCTGCTAGGACACATTGGGCGCTTTCAGGGCACCCAACAGATGGGAACATGTTGAGTAAAATCAAAGCCAGCATTATGAAAATGTTTGGTACTATGAAATTCTGAAATCAAATTGGCGATGATTTCACTAATTATGATGCCAACAGTTGGCGGTACTGAACGCGCTCATTGTGTATTATTTGAGGAACATTACAAAACAAATTAAATCGTCATTGCGGCGTAAAAACAAAAATCTTATTAATTGACGTAATTTTTCAATCGGCGATTTGTACAATTTTGAAAAACGATCAACTTTAAAACCTAACCGTACACAAACTTAATATTTTATTTCGAAAATTATGTATTACCACCTTTATTTAACTTCGTCATAAAAACCGAATTAAGTTAATGGGTATTATTGTATGGTCAAAAACTGATTTTTAGTAAACAAAGTTTTTCACAAGATTTGTGGTCAATATTTGGGGCATTTTAAAACCCAAAGCCTGGTGCTTTATGAAAACTATTCTGGTCAAAACCTGAGATAAACTTTAATAATTAATCGGATAATCGGATTGCATTGCACTATCCTGAATGCTGTATATCCTGAATGCGTTGTCCTTCCCCCAAAGCGCATAACCATGTTCTATATGAATGCCGCAGTTTATTTTTCAGATTGCTTTGTCCTGTTGCTATGTTTCCAAGTTGTGACCTCAAAATTAAGCCATAAGGATATTCCGTATTATATCAGATCAACTGAACAATCCCTATTTATTCTCCAGATACCCTTAGTAGTACTTCCACAGGACGTCCTATGACTCTTTTGCTGTACTGACGATTCTTAATATACAGCGGCCCACTCAAAGCAATTTTCTGTGAACCCGAACTCTTTGTCATTGTATTTTCCTCTACTCTGAAATATATTAGTCAGTCTATTTGTAATGTGGAAGCAGCATCAATTGTCTGATCCATTTCTCTGTCAACCATAATTATTTGCCATTCTTATAAAATTTTGTAGAATTCGTTTTCAAAATTAATATTATTTCAATTGAATTTCAAACATTATATTGATTAAAACACACGCCTTTAGTTATGCTAGGTATCCTCCCCACTGGCATTATTCTGCTAATTCTCGGGAATAGGGTGAAATCATTTATATGTAATTTTTATTTAAACATTTTTTTTTCTGGCATACCGAGGTAAAAAGTTAGTGTTAATTTTTATGAAAACAAAATTAAATGGGGAATAATACTCCCTGCCAATTTAAATATGGAAAAATTATTCCCAACTTATAAATATTTACATCAAATTTTTCACCTTAGTAGGTCGAAAAAAATATTTGAACAGAAATTACATATAAATTCTTTCCCCAGTTTCCTATTCCCGGGAATTACCAAAATAGTGCAATTGGTTGCCCTTTGCGACAACCACGATTTCATTGCAGATATACGACAAGAACTATATGCAGAAACATATTTGTATGGCTAATTTGGCGGATATTTTGATTACTTCGGAGCGAGCAGAAAGATAATTCAAAAACCTTTTGCTTTTATTTATTAGTTCAGAGCGATCAGATAAAAGATTTGAAGTTTGTTTTATAGTGTCAAGTACGAATATTGAAATTTTTGTTGTACAGCCTTTTTCGGATAATGCCGTGTCTCTCTGCTTGGTCATAAAAACACAAGCATTTGTGGTAGAGGTAAAGTGGTTTACTTTTAATTTTGAAGATCTCATTATCTAATAAACACATAGAAAAACATTCCATGCTTGATATGAAATGATATGATATGATATGATAGAGGCGTACAGGCCAGCCATAACGGCGATCCTAGGTACGTTTCCATAATCCTGAAATATCAACAATCAAATAACAAATTATATCTGAATGCGAATAATATTTCAGCATCATGCGGGCCCAGGCCCTGCCTGTATCCTTAACAGGTAAGGTTAGTTATGAAAGGATGTTAGTCACAGAAACAACTAGGGCGAACCGCAGCAAAGTCATTTTCTAACTACTTAAATATATTAAAATGTTAGTTTCAATTATATTCACACTCTAGATTAGATTTTGTTAGTTTATTAATTTGGGTTAGTTGTGGTTGAGGTAAAGGATACTAATATTCATCATATGTATTCGGCATCAGTCATAAGAGACTGGTTAGGTTATTTAATTCACATCTACGGGTCATCTCATCATATACTGCTTGTAACCTTATTTTCCCTAACTTGCCATCCAGCACCATCTAACCGAGGGAGTTCACGTTCGTAATGACTCGGCAGTATTACCATACATATGATGACTTAAATGTTCCGTTGATATTGTAAAAAAAAAATTAAATTCGGTATTGTCATTCAGCTACCTATATTTAAATTCATCCAACTAAAAGCAGGGTTAATTTATATCTAACATAGAAAAACATTCCATGCTTGAATACAAATATTCGATTTGTCGAAGTAGACAGTAACGAACTCAAAGGTACCTTGAACTTTACATATGATCACATTAAACGATGTATCGTTGTATATTGAAGATGAAACAATAGGTCCAGGATGACTGTTTTGCGGTGACCCGTTAGTAGCTATAAAAGGAGTAAATATTGAAGACCTAAAGATCACCTGATACCTACGTTCCCTAAGGTGCGAAACCAAGAGCCCTTAGTTTGAACAAAATTATCTTATGGGAAACCCTGTCAAATACCTTGTTGAAGTCAGTCGTAATTACACCAACGTCGTTTCCACTCTCCATAACGTTCAAAGTGAGAGGTTCAAATTCAGTTAAATTGGTTGTAGTAGATCTTCCTCTAAGAAAGTCAAGCTGATTCACAGAAAACTATGTTTTACATTGAAAGTAAAGGGAATCATATTCAATACTTTAAAATAACTTAATTTGAGACATCTGATTTACACCCGATCTGATTTTTCTTATGGGTTGGCATTATAAATGAGTCGATGCGAGATCGAGTTTTGGAATAGCGTTGTAAGTGGCTGAGCTAAGTTTTTTAAAACGATAGAAGGCAAGCCAACACAGTTTTTTAAAACGATAGAAGGCAAGCCATGCAGTGATCAAACAGGGAATCTAGAAAGAGCCACTTTCGATGTAAATGGAGTTTAAAACTGTTATGAATCAGCTGGACTTTATTCTTTATTCAAATAACGTGTACTTTGTTAACCTTAGGTTAGGTTCACAAATAAAGTTTATTGCCTTTCGACAGCTAGTGGAAGCAAGCTATTGCCTATCTAATGAGTGTAGTTCTTAATAGTTCTTACCATTACTAAAAGTCAAGAGTACAGGCGGTTCAGGCTCAAATAATTTCAGAAGTTAATCTGCTTTAGCTAAACTAGCTATCACCCTCAGTACCACAATAAGACAGAACCATCATAACCCTGATACTTTTGCTGGAGCAAAAAAGGCTAATAAAAAATTTACAGTCCTAAACCAGTTTAGACGTGGTCATAGAATTCTGTAAAGAGTTGGAGACAGATTTACTATCGTATTCGGCTTGGAACACCGTGCGGTTTAGACTTTAGATAAAATCAGATATTTGTAAATAAACATCAGCATATTTTTAGTGAAACCCCAGGATTTCTCAAAGAATCTTCTAAGTTGCCAAAAAATGGCAGTTTATTTTTAAAGTTTACTTTCAAGATGATTGCAAACAATATTTCTACTATTCCAATATTTCTTCGTTTAGTATAGACTAGCGGACAAGTTGCAGATATATTAATAACGTACAATCCCCTCTCAAAACACCACATTTCTACAATTTGTAGAGCGCCTTGCTTTAAGTAAGATAGCACATTAAGGTGTTTACCCGCAACCAAATCTTCCAAGTTCAGCATAGCTCTGACTGCAGTTTAATAAGTAATTCATCTAACTATAACCAATAACAACAGGAGGAGACAAAACTGCTACCTGGAGGCAACTTTTATTATCCTATGCTTAACTACTGTCAAAAACAGCAGCAATATCACAGAAGAAACTCCTTAATACTAAGCAATCGTTAATCCTTGTAACAAGTTCGTGCTGAACAGTTATGCAGTTTGACACGATTTTCCAACTCTGTAAGCATGTTAAGTGCTACCGAGAGTCCCTAATATATCTGCCAACAATTCTTCTTTAAGCTTTAAGGAAATTTGAAAGAAATCTAGTAGGACGAAATGCCTTGGGTTTGGTATAATCCGACTTATCAGCTTTCAGGATGAAAACAACTCTACTCTTGTTTTAAGAATGTGGAATAGTTCCAAAAGCAATGCATGCTTGACAAAGTAGATCTAAGTGATCCCGTATGAGGGACAACCAATCCTTTAAATCAGCAGGAAAAACACTATCCGGACCACCTGATTTATGAGGTGGGAATGAGAATAAGCTCCAACACAAAATGCCGCGAGTAACAAGCCTACAGAATAAGTCCCAATCGGTCGGATTAATAGTCCTATTAGATTGCTCAGAAGCAACAAAATCAGGATTGATAAAATTGCAACCGTGAAAATGAACAGAAAGCAGTAATTACCTTTGAAGTCGCCGTACATCTAGTATGCACAAACCATTGTTAACCAGAATCCTATTAAGTCTGGTGATTCCAGAAAGACTATTAAATGTTTCGCAGAAGCTAATTCAAGAAGTAAAAACTTATCCCAATTTATGTGAATATATGAACGTTTAGCTCTATTTTGGAGTCTACAACCGGATTTTTTTTTTAAATTTTTAAGATCAGAACACCAAAAAGGCTTGTTCTAAGTTTTTTGCTTGGTAAGAGGACACAATTTTTCGAAAGCGATTGCGTCCGTGAAAGACGAAATTAATAATTCAATGTTACCCGTCGAACGTATCTCGCCATATGAAGACAGCTGAGCTACCACCTACTCTAAAGGGAATAACTCCCACTTGGTTGGCTTCTTAATACGTTAAGGTTTAAGAGTAGGTTTTATTAATAAAGGTTTTTATTAAAGGTTTATGTTAAAAGAGATGTACCAATGGTCACTTAGACCATTCAGAGATGAGAACCATAGGTCTACCTCATAACCTGTAATGAGGATTAGCATCGCAGCCTACCACTACAGGTAGATTTGCTCCACGAAACAAGGTTAATAAACGCCTCCGGAGGCGAAGGTGAACCGGAAACATAAAGTAGATGCATTGACGCTATTACCAGTAATTTGCATGCATTCGATTATATTAAAGGTTAATTATAGCCTAAATAAACGTATCATTAAGAATTGAGGGTTAAACTCGGTTCAATAAAGGGCTCTTTCTAGCCAAGTCAAATGCACTTTTAAATAATTTTGAACTTCTCACTCAAAATTATACCAAATTCCAACATATTTATATATTTCAGAAAACAACAGTGCCATGAATAAATAGTAAATTTAATATTACATCAACTGACGTCGCCTGTTACGTAATGTAATAAGGTCAAACTAACACTATATGTCACTGTCACTGACTATTGTATTTATTTCCAATTGTTTAAAATACTTTTGTGCAATTAATAATGCGAAATTAATGTATACGAAACTAATGTAATATTATTCGGACGTGTTTGTGTTGTATCTATAACTAATAATCTTTTGTGTAATGTGTAGTGCCATCTTTTAGGAAATTACCTAAACTCTAGTGACAAATATAATTATTTGACAAATTATTTTCCAAAAATCTACCGGCTTACTGTTGTTTTAGGGATGTTTTCTCTTTTACGTCATTTGAACAGTTATTAAAAAATAGAAAAAACAAATTTTATGATGAAGTGTGTTGAAGTCATTGGCAGCAACTTCATAAAATTCACCTTTGTATCAACAGCAGGAGAGCAACATTAAAAACAAGAGAGAGGTTGAGAGGGAACTGAACCATATGAAGGTTGTTGCAATTGCACTAATACGTTAGTCCGCTATACTATTGTTACAATACCGATACGAAATTCAACTATTACACCCTTAAACACATTTAATGTATCAAAATAATCCAAAAAACCTGAATGAGTTTTTTGCAAAACTCGCAAAAATTTTGGAATGTTGTATAGTTAACTTTGTTGCAAGTAGCATCACCGCCACCAGAAGAAGTATTATTACATTTTAAGGAAGGTCGATAAGACACTACAAACATTTTTCCAACCCAACACGTCTATCTCTTCGAGAGACATAGCTGTAAATTTTCAGAAATTTCAGTAGCTCAGACCTATTCGAAACTATATGAACCATACAGGTCTATTTATTTCAAATTTACCAAAAAACATGTTTTTCAAAAGAAACTTGGTTATGAAATAAGATCAAAGTAAGGATGTGGCTGACAGATTATATTTTTAAATTTTAATCGAAAAGCTTTTGTCCCATGATATATTTAATGGGAAAATTTCGATCTTCATTATTGTGGGTGATTTCTATAGGTATGATTGCCGTAAAATGCAAAAGTCAATTCGTAATGAAATTTAAAATGTTTTTTAACTATTTGGTGCCTTTAACCTACTGTATAAATCCTATTACATTCATTCTGATTATTTGACGTCCATAAATATTACGTAAGTCGTATAGAGGTTAGATTTATTGGTATCATTAATCTTTTTTGCTAACGGATTAAAATAAAATCACCACCAACGTCGCTAAATACAATAATTTTGTGGAATCATAATAGTGTCAAAACATACGTAGTGAGGTCTTTGTTCAAAGTGACAAATAGTTACTTAGCGAAATGCTTTTGTACTATTCAAATTTCTACCAAAAAATCCAGTCTCAAACGGACCAGCAGAGATGTATTTAAGGAAAAACGTTTTTAAAAAGACAAATTAGTACCTCAAGCAGTTGTATTGGGTTTAAATTTATTTTACGGTAAACATTAGGACTATAGAGCCTTTCGAGGTCCTTTTATACCGAGTTCGACTCTCAATGTTGCGATCAGACGCATATGGTCTATCGAGTATTTGGTAAATGTTCATCTTTGCCCATTCGATTGTTCATTCATCATGCATCATGCGATTAATATAATATTTTAACTGATAATTTCTTAAACTGAACAATAATATGTCACTTTTTATCTTAGAAAAGTTTTAAAAATAATAGAATATGTCAAATTAAAAATAAAAAACTCTCGATTATAAGGCTGCCCAGTTTTGTATTGGGAACAAAATAAATTCTAGAATTTAATTTTTTTGCTATATTAGATTATTTATAAGGCCGAAGTCCACTAAAGGAAGTTACCAATCCATCTACTTTAGTCGTAAACTTATTATCTAGAGCTGATAAGGTGTCACCTGTAAAAAGTGTTTTGCACATGGACAATGTCGATCTAGATAAAGAAAGCAACTTTAAAAATCGAATGCGACCATATTGTAACATTTTACAACCATATCCTGTTAAATTATCAGCTGACCGACCACCAAACGACACAGTAGTTAAAACTTTGACATTTAGATCGGGAAGTACCGAGTTCGAATCACGATAAAGGCAGAATGCAAAAGAGAATTTTCATCATCAGATTACGATCTGTGATGGAAAGGAGCACAACTATGACCCCCTGTCGAAGTGCAGAACTCATGAGCCAAATCATCTTCCATACCAATACAATAGGCTGGCATGGAGTTACGCAATGTGCAGATGGTTGTACGAAAATTGAATTGACTGGCAACGGCGTAAAAGTAAGGACATGAAAAGTAAACCGCAAAAGAGTAGGGAGAGCCTCGGCCTCAGAATAGATTGTGCAATGATATTTAAAAAAAATGATCAGCTGTTCCGTAAAATTTTCAGAGTTCGAATGACATCTTAATGTATCACATCAATATATACAGTGATTCGTCTAAACTTTCAAGTTTCAAATTTCTTTTTTCCATTACAATACATTTTAAAAGGTGTGCGTTAATGAACTTTATCCAGATCTTCAATCACCAGACTGATGCCAGATAAGTTTTTTTGTTTCGGTTTACGTTCGTTGCTTTTGGTATATTCTATACATTAACTCAATCTTATCTTTTCTCAATCTTATCTCTTGAACTCTAATTCTATTTAGGTTGATTCATTGCAGTTTTGAAATGTTGGGTTTGAATATTTTCATTGGTCTCATGGTCGGAATCGGCTCTAATTTGTGCCAATGGTTTTAGTATTTTAGAGATACAAATACACAAAATTCTGCTTTAATTATATACACGAATTTCAATTCCCTAGATGTAGCTTGATTCGATAACTCGCTTGAAGATTATTGATTTATACTCGTATGTATGAATTGTCCGCTCCAATGAAGTATCAATAATCATTTTATTTCGGAATAATGTGTGATCAGTACCTTGAATAATTATAATTAACATTCATCTTGTCATATAATTTACGCACAACCTAATAAATACACAACCTAATATGTGTAAAACCACAATAGATTGCCAATAAAAGTTGGTACCGACCGTTAGGAAAATAAATTAATGACTCGTCAGGCGCCTTTCATTAAAAATTCATAAAAGGTTGCCAACACTGTTTGAGATAGAGCATTAGGCCCAGTTATATTAAAACTAAGCTTCTTGTTACGATTTTAAACAATTGCATTTTCGATATTCTAATTCTAGAGGAAGATAATAAACACCAAAATTCAATTAATAATTTGTACCTATAACCAAGTTGCATTAAAAACAAAAAGCAGTTATGATGACGAATGATAAGGAGTAAAAAATAATAAAATTCCGATGTAAGACAACATATAACTTTCTAACTACTCCTTAAGCGTAAAACACCTGTATAACTTGACCACAACGAAATTTTGGAATAATCTTAAAAAATTAAGAAAATTTAATAAAAATTCAAGATGTCACAGATCTGCTTAATTATACTTTTGAGATTAAGAAAAATTTAGCATTATTTTGGTTTCGATAATCATGTTTATTTCGGATTGATGCATGATCCGTCTTTTTGATCTTAGTCAGCTCAAAGTTGCTTATGCTATTCACTCCGGCTATTTATTGTCAAATGGTGGTCAAGTTCATTGTTAATTGTGATTCCAACGTAATACTGGATTTAAATAAATACCACAGGATTAATTGCTTGCATATCGTTTCATAACAAACCGCTGAAAATGTTACATTAGAAAAGAATCCGGTTCAAAGAGAAATTCGAAGAGAAATCAGTAAATGACACACACATAACTATGAAACTTGAGAGAATATCGGATTGAGATGTTCGGGATTTCTTTTATTTCTTTCTATTTGTTATTTTACAAAATATTGCTGTTTTTACGTCAAGGAGATCTTCGACAAATGCCCTGCTCATATAATTCTTTAAAATGCATATCGTATCATTTGTTCGTTTGCTCTGCTAGTAATAAATGCGTAGAAATTCAAAATTGAATGCATAACTAAGATGGGACCCAGATTCAATTTGCCACTGCTCCCCCATTATTGTGCGCCTACCAAAATAATGTACTCTGGTTTATAAAAGTCTTGACGATAATTTGAATTTCAGACAAAAGCCCTTCAATTGCGGAGATACTACGAAAATATTAAGGAATCTTCCTTATCATATCATATATTGAATACAAAACACGGTTGCATTTAAATGCTTGTCAGTAGAATTATCAATTATTTCGAGTGATATTAATGACCTTTGGGTTATCAAAGAGAATTCACAAAGTATGTGGCATCGAAAGCTAGTGAACCAGTCCATTAAATTTTTCACCCATGATTTCGGCTGAAACATTTCACGTAGAATTTTTTTAATAAATGTTAATACCATTTTATTTAGAATGAAGAAACTGTTCATAATTAATTTGATATTTCAAAATTTAACTTTCACTTCAACATAAAAACATAGTGAACATTATTCATAAAATTCAATAGTCAAGTAGCAAACACCGTGCAAATGCACAACTGTTCATCAAAAAAAGATTATCGAGACCTTAATTTAATTTCACTCGACATTCACCAAAAGACACACCGATATTCAAATTCAAATATAGCTGAACCTAAAAATAGTTTAAAAAAAATTCTGGAAGAACTAAAAGATTAAAAATTCAAATCAGACAATTAAGTTTGGCGAACCAATTAAGTTTGGGCAAGCACATGGCACCGAGATACGACTCGTGGTCAGATTTGTATTACTCGTATCAAAATTTAAGAAGGAATGAGATATTTTTATTAAGCCATTTTGTCGAATAGATGAAACTACTATGTGGGAAATAATTATTTTTTATTGAACTATTAATTAGAGTTTTAAAACATCAAAAATGGTTTTAGTCACGCATGAAATCCCATTTTCGAAATCTCACGGTTTTTTATTTTGTCGAGTAGTATTTGATTGTGCAATTTTGTGCGTCTAACGGTAAAATTTGTGCATAATGCATTTTGGGAGATAATGTGGGATTTCTGCCGTGATTATCACACCAGAAATCTCATAGATCCGTTTAATCATTAGAGCATATGTTTTACTTTATTTTAATTGTGCAGAACTGTGCATGCCAAAAACCATTTAGCTCTTCTCCAGAATTGGTCAGAATTTTTCCTAGAACGGTTATATCTGCCCATTTTGATTAACAGATTTTGTGCATAACGCATTTAGTTATGCACAAAATCTGTTAAAGTAAATCAACTATGTAAGAAAGAATCGTAGTTTTCTAGTCACAATGTTTAGACTAGATGTACATAACCTAGAGGTAAGACCAGGATTCACTGGTGGCATACTCCATATCATCCAGAATTGGGAATAGAAAACCCTTAATTCAACCCTACATTTAAAACATAAATATTTGAAATACACTTAAATGAATGATTTTTGCAAATCGCACATTTTAAAGGGGACACGGTTATTCTTTTGTTGAAATTTTGAATGCCGTTTTCGCATAAATGTGGCTGTATTTCGCCAATGACGCACCGTATTTCCTCTTTAAGATGTTCAACTGTTTCAGGCTTATTCGCATACACCTTTTCCTTCACATAGCCTCAAAGAAAAAAGTCCATCGGTATTAGATCGCATGATTTTGGTGGCCAAATCGAGAAATGACACGGCCTGGAAACTTAGTCTGCAGTAACACCATTGTTTCACGTGCTGTGTGGTAGGTCGTACCGTCTTAATACGTCGAAATACGGCCCAATTCCTTCGCCAGGCAAAACAGTTACTCGCGGTGGATGCATTGGTTGTTTGAGTATTACACGAGGATTTTCAGCACCCCAAATCCGACAGTTTTGCTTATTTAAGTATCCGTCGAGTTGAAAATGTGTCTCATATGAAAAAATGATTTTCTTCGAAAAATCCGTATTAATTTGATGATGTTCCAACACCCAATCAGTAAATTCACGGTGCTGCGCATGGTCCCTTGGCTTGATTCCTTGCACCAATTGAACCTTGTATGCGTGCAAATGCAGATCTTTTACCAAAATTCGTTGCATAGTGCTTCTGGAAATGTTTAATTCTTGACCACGATGCCGAATGGAAGTTCGTGGATTCTCGGCCACAGATTCCCTTACTGTGGCTATATTTTCGAGTGACCGACAAGGACGACGACTAGCAATGATCCCATGATCCATCAGCGTAAATTTGGTCTGAAATTTTGTAATTAAACGGCTCACTGTCTATTCATTTGGCGCATTATTGCGACCAAAAACTTAACGTAAGTTCGCCAACTGTTTTCGCAAAACTTTCACCATTTTTGTAATGTATTTTTACAATAATTAACCGTTGTTGGTTTGAGTACTTCTCCATATTCTTAAATCGTGTGGTCTGTACGTGACGACTGCCAAAAAAAATCACCGTACAACTCGTATTAACAAAATGGCGGCAAATTTAAATCCGGCGCTCTTGCTGAGACACCCTTTATTAATGAAATTACTTAAACTAGTTGAAATGAACATTCAGATCAAGTTTCATGATTGTGCCTATTCCCCATTAGCCAGAATCGCATATAAAAGGTCCCTCATTCAACTATAATTTCAAAAGATTGAAATTTAAAGTTCATTTCAACTAGTTTAAGAGATTTTAATAATAAAAAGTGGGATTTCCAGAAATCACCCATACACAATTTTTCAAGAAAGAACGTTTGAAATTAGGGTTGAAATGGGGGTTTCCTATGTGCGATTCTGGCTGATGGGGAGTAGGCACAATCATGCAATTTTATCTGAATGTTCATTTCAACTGGTTTAAGTGATTTCATTATTAAAAGTTGAGATTTCCAGAACTCACCCATACACAAACTTTCGTAATTTATCTTTTGAAATTAGGGTTGAAATGGGGGTTTCCTTCTGGTGATTCTGACTGATGAGGGGTAGATACATTCGTTCAATATGATCAAAATATTTCATTAATAAAATGTCCGATTTTCAAAAATCATTCATTAAGCGTATTTCATAAATTTATGTTTTAAATATAGGGTTGAATTAATTAAGTTTTCTCTATTCACAATTCTGGATGTTATGGAGTATGCCACCAGTGAATCCTGGTCTTACATTTAGGTTATATACATCTAGTCTAAACATTGTGACTAGGAAACTACGACTTTTTCTTACATAGTTGATCTACTTTAACAGATTTTGTGCATAACGCATGTAAATGGGCAGCTACAGCCGATCTAGAAAAAATCCTGAGCAACTCTGGAGAAGAGCTAAATTGTTTGTGGCATGCACAGTTTTGCACAATTAAACGAAAGTAAAACATATGCTCTAATGATTAAACGGATCTATGAGATTTCTGGTGTGATAATCACGGCAGAAATCCCACATTATCTCCCAAAATACATTATGCACAAATTTTACCGTTAGACGCACAAAATTGCACAATCAAATACTACTCGACAGAATAAGAAAACCGTGGGATTTCCATAATGGGTTTTCTGTCGTGACTCACTCTAGAAATGACAGCATCTTTCCATAAAATCATATTGGAATGAGGTTTTCCACAAAATCAAGAGTACTTGTTCCATATTACGGATATAGGTTTACCAAAATTATGATGCACCAGTCCACAAGGCAGGAGTCCATATAAACTAAATTTAAGATCAGAAAAGATTATTTGTAGCCGGTTGTTCGCATTTTATGGAATATTTTTCGGGAAACAGGTTGTTGGAATTCAGGGATTCGTGAAATGAACTTAATTCACGAATTTTTTGAAACTCTTCGGAACAGATGGACCTGATAACATAATTTTATGATTTGTATTTTGAGTAATTTGGAGGATAGGTTTTACGATCCCAACTTTCTATATTTCTTATATTTTGGGTTTAAGAAAATTGAAAACTCTAATGGAATGGGAACCCAAATCAGATAAATAATATTTAATTCTGATGTAAAATCCAGAAGTGAATACGTACTTCTTCCAGCTCATAAAAGTACTATTACAATAGTCAGACATGAAGCGCCTAAAATATTTGTCCAATGAAATTATAATTTTCGTAAATATTAGTTGTCCTAGGTATGAGTTACCTAGAACTAACTTAGGTATAATGTGCCATTAGCAAGATTTGAGTTACATGGTGTAGGTTGCACTAGTATGAGATGTCTTAGTACCCATTTCATTCCAAAATTTTTGAGTCCAAAATTTTGTATCATCTTAGATTCACCCAATTAATGTTTATCCTAAATTAATCCTAAACCAACAAAAACAAAAAGTGTATTATTTTAAAGCAGTCATTTAGGCAAAGTCAGAATGCAACAAATATTTATTTTCAAATAAATTATTTTCAGAGATTTTATATAAAAACAATAATATTTACATAAAATTATGGATGTTTAAAATGCTGTTTAAATATGCTGAAATATTTTCCAGAAAACAAGTCAGTATAATATTTTGGCAGACCCTTGGCAGCTCGCATATCTAAAATGACATTCTAGAGAAAAACGAGGTTTCTTAGAAATTTTGATTCTAAGAAAATTCATATCTCAAACTTTCACCGCTCGACAAACTTGCCACTATAATGTTTTACTGGGCAAAAATGTTAACACAAGTAGAGTGCACATACTCGTATGGGTCTACCAAAATATAATATTGGATAGTTTACCGATAGGTAAAAATTTTGAGATATGAATTTTCTTAGGGTCAAAATATCTAAGAAATCTCGTTTTTGGCAAGAATGTCATTTTACTTACGCGAGCTCGATTAGAATTTCATTCGAGTTGGCACAAGTACAGTGCTCATATGGGTCTACCAAAATATTATAGTGGCAACAGTAAAAAATTTTAAATTTTGTTAGAGTCGAATTTCCTAAGAAATTCCGTTCGTCACAAGATTGGCATTTTAGATATGCGGGCTCCATTAGAATTTTAATCAGGTTGGCACATCAATTATATATATATTTTCTGGCGAAAAGCCTACAACTATTGCATGAGATAGTTAAGATTTGGAAACATACATAACAGATGACACATTAAAAACGCCCAGTCATAGCTTTTTGTTTGGTCACCAACGGGAATTGAACCCGGGACCCTCGAACAACGGAGCAAGCGCTCTACTTTCCTCCCTATCGAGGGCGACAATATTATAGTGGGAAGTTTGCCTATCGGTGAAAATTATGAGACATGAGTTTTCGTAGAATCAAATTTACAAAGAAATTGTGTTCT
Organism: Nephrotoma guestfalica; assembly: GCA_963691935.1. Lineage (NCBI taxonomy): Eukaryota > Metazoa > Arthropoda > Insecta > Diptera > Tipulidae > Nephrotoma > Nephrotoma guestfalica. Next base: position 111,385,758 of record OY829914.1, read on the forward strand.
TCCAAGAATGTCGTTTTAGTTAGATATGCGAGCTTCATAAGAATTTGAATCGGGTTGACAATTATAGAGTATACATGCCAGGCTCGCCAGAATTTCCTTTTAGGTATGTAACATTCATTAGAATTTTATTTTGGTTTGCACTAGTAGAGTAATACGCTTCAAAATACGCTTCTGTCTCGGCGATAACCTAGTCGTTTGAGCTGAATTTTTTACCTTCAAGCCATGTTTTCATGTTGGGGAACAGCAAAAAATCCCAAGGCAGGTCGGGCGAGTGTTGCGTATTGTCTACTGTGAGCCATCGCACCACCTATTGAGCCGCCACCTTTCTCACACTTATCTTAGCATTTAAAAGATTAATTGCAATTCCGTACGACATGCCTACGGCCTCTGCGAGTTCACGCACATTAGTTCGGCGATCAGCGAGAATCATGTCCTGGATCTAGTCAACGATTTCCTCGGTAGCAACGTTTGTCGGGCGGCCTGGCCGCTCATCATCCATAGACAGCATCCAACTTCTCTTTTATTCCTTCGCATATTTTTCCATATAAAAAACGAAGAACCACGAAACTCGAGTGACACAACTGACTGCCAAATAAAAACTAACCTGTGAACTACAATGAAATTTCGTTTGGCGTCCTTTGACAGATGACAGTACTCGATGAATTGATCGACCATCGTAGAAGGAATAAAATACATAATACCTTAACGATTATTGTATTCCGATAATCGCACTGTTATTTGACGATACTTTAAATTTTTTTTTTTTGATAAAATCTGTGAACAATGTCTAGTTACTTATAGCGTAACATAATTTCTCCACAAATTTGCGGTTACACCTAATATACACATTTTGACATGAAATTATTTGTAAACCTAACAATGTTGTAAAATCGCCTAAATGTTTGCAAATCACAAATACAACTTTACATTTTGTTTGTATTGAATTATAGTATAAACTTCATAGTTGTCTTAATTTAGGAGTAATTTAGGATAAACTTCGTTAGCATTTAGATTCAACAAATATAAAAGCCAACACTGCTACTAATTAGGAATAATGATTATGACAACATACACGATCTATAGAATAGAGATCAATTCAGGCAAACTCTACGGAAAACTGGTTAAATATGGTATGTCCAGACAGACAAACAGGCAACATGTTAATAATCGAACCGTAATAATTTGGAACCAAGTACAAAGTCAATTAAACATCAAATCTTATTATTTTTAACCCCAATAAGTACAACGATCTATACTTAACAACCTCTAAGTCAATGAAAACATTAATAAAATAATCTGATAAGCACTACGGAATTGAATAACTTGATCTACTATTCCGTAAAAACGAGTTCAGCCAATGAACCGCACCGCAACGATTCTTTCTTCTATTATATTCATTCATGAGATACGTATAAAAAAAAATTGTAAAATAAAATAACATATAGAGCTCGATTTTATCGTAAAATTCTAATTAATGATAAATTATTATATAAAACAACAACATTAAAATAGATCCCAGGCCGGAACCATTCCACTGATATTTAACTATATTACAATGTGCTATGATTTAAATTTAGCGATCACCTTCGCACACGCATTCACACTAAATTTAGAAAATTCCACTTTCACTTAATCTATTCATAAATCGCCACTCGCTCTTATAAACTTAATATTCTTTATCTTCTTTTTTAAATTTGTTGAAGTCGCGCAGGTATTGTTATATACTGGTTATATACTAAATATTTTGATTACCACTATTAACCAAAGTTTGTTTATTTTTGGTTGATTAGCTTTATTTATTATCACTGCAAACTGACAAAAAAAGAGAAATTTTTGTTAGAAAAAACTTTGTGTAAACTTTTTTTGCCAAACTTGTTATTATAATTAAACATTTTACAAACGTCATCACACCCGCGGTCACTTCCAGTAACACTATATATATAATGTCTGATTAAGTAAAACCCAGTAATTGCCATTTTATGCTATTAGCTTGTAACATCATCAAAGTATGTTTATTTTTAATTACTCACGTTTCGCCGGTTTACACACCGCATTTTGTCAAACAAAACTCAGTAACGTGGTAAAATTCCCCACATTTTCTAAGGCGTTTATTTTTTTTAAAATTCCATTTCACACTAATGACGTTAAAACAAACTAGTTTTCTGTAGTGAGTATACAATGCAAGTCGCACATAAAATTATTGCTGCAATGTGTTCCCGCATTGTGAGGAGCGGCACAATCAATTCATTCGTTTGCATTTGTTTCGTTTTTTTGTGTATAACTAGAGTTTTACATAAATTTTAATTAACTCAAAATATTTTCCCAAACTAATGAATTGCTTTCATTAGCAATGTCGGGCTATCCAGCTTAATAAACTTAATTCTTTTGTTTCCAAACAGTTCAAGCCAGTTTCGGCTATTACCTCTTTATGACAACCGATGACAAGCTTTTTTTGATGATGACGTTTCACCGAATTCAATCAAATATTCGTCACTTTCATTTAATCTTTTTAATATCTGGGCGGGTTTTAACAAAAGAAACAGAGCAAAACTGAATGAAGTGCTTCAATGATGAGTCATTTTGTCACTTGTAGTTCCGTGCAGCACACTTGGCCAAAACCTATCACCTACATAGTCAAAAAAGGGTTGTTTGCGTTATACCTAGACAAACAGACAATGTATATACGTATGTGAAGTTGGTCCGTAAACCATCCCGAAATAGTAATATTTGCGTCCTGACTAAATTTAAAAAAAAAACTTTCAGCCCGAAAAATAATACAAAATAACAGAAAATTAAAATCTATCCCGAAAAAATATATATACAATTTTGCTCGGGATCTCAAAAGTTTGATCTTCTAATTTTCAAACTAGATCAATCATTCAAACTAGATGTGGTAGATCAATAAAAATCTTATATTGCTATAACAAACTCCAAAATAAAAAAACCTTCATGTTTCGACAAAGGTATCTCAGCCCACCTAGGCCAATAAATATCACAAATGTGGTATATGCTTCATTAGACTAGTAGTAAAACGCATCCGCAAGGCCATTCTCACACGATCGGGATAAGGGACATATACAAGCCATTGGCTATCCAATGATTTTCACTGTGTCAACATATATGTAGGAAGGAGAATTAGGAAATATATTAACAAAGTAAATAGTATCACACATTTAAAGGCCACATACAGTTATATCAGCCAACCTCTGTGAACAGACAAATTGATGGTGACCTATGAGCATAATTCCGATACTTAATGTAACAGAAGCGAATATTAAATCAACTGGGGAGGCCCCTTATCCCCATTGTAAGGTAATGAGTATGTGTGTGCTTAATGCTGATGGCCAGTACATTAATTCGACATATACGTTATATCTGTTAACCTCTGTGAAACGAAATGTTAAGGTCGTTAAAAAAATGTCAATCAATTTTATTTGAGAGAATTGTTTTTAAATTTCTTAATTTAAAGTGTGGTTGATCTCTTCTTGTAATAGATTATAAACGTAAAATATGTTTTGTGTATGTGAGTTTGTTTTTATTGTCTCGCGATGGAATTTGATTTTCTCGTTTTTTTGGGCGGAACGGCCTTTTAATGGAATTAGCGGAGAAACGAACGTACATTTTAAAGGCGTTTTCGGGAGGATTGCAAATGGCTTGTATATGACTATTATCCCCATCGTATGGTAATAGCCTTGCGGATGCGTTTTACTGCTAGTCTTATGAAGCATATGCCACATTTGTGATATCTATTGGCCTACGTGGGCTGATATACATTTCTCGAAGCATTAAGGTTTTCTATTTTGGAGTTTATTAGATTGATTGAGTTTGAATGATTGATCTAGTTTGAAAATTAGAAGATTCAACTTTGAGATCCCTGAGCAAAATTGTTAATATATTTTTCGGGATGGATTTTAATTTTCTGTTATTTTGTATTATTTTTCGGACTGAAAGGCCTTTTTAATAAAGCGAGGACGCAAACATTTTTATTAAAAGGTTTTTTTCGAGATGGTTTTCGGGCCAACTTCACATACGTAGAAAATGTGGGGTTACGATACAGTTTTAAGTTGACTAAATCCTATATTACAGTTATAATCGAAACGAAAAACGAAAGAAAGAATTCAGAGAAACATCAAACGTGTATACGAAAAGAGTTGCAAAATCTAACGCTATTAAAAGCTATTCCAAAATTGTAAATGCAGATTTATCTCTGTTGATATTAATTTTCTCTATGTTCTCTAAGACTGTATTCTACTGTGTTTTCATGTAACTAATGCTTTTGTTTCGTTTCAGTCCGTTTCATTTTCGGCTATCTAAACCCATTTCTCAGCAAATTTGCGTTAGATCTCTACTGTTGTAGAACCTAGTATTTTAAGTCATCCTTTTCTCCTAGAGTAACCTCCATGCGAAATCAGTCGACTTCACGTTTTCCGAATTCTATAACTCATAGAACTTCAAAAATTAAATCAAACGATTTCTTAAAAACCTGTGTTGAAGACGGTTATGAAAATAAAATAAATCTATTGAAAAAATTTCTTGGATCAGGTCTTTTTAGTTTTTCCAATAATCCATTGATAAAATGACCATGCTTTGCGGACTAAAATTATGCGAAAAATACCACAGCATGTAGCGTTTGGATGGTTGGGTTGATATAATTTTATTAAGCGTTTATTATTCTACAAAGTCATCGATAGTGAGTGCTGTACTATCTAAACCGATTCTAAAAGCGATTCTTACTTAGAGTTTCCATTTCTGAAATCGGAATGTTTCAGCAGATTAAAATCATGTACGAGTATCATACCTATCGCTTGAGCGCACTTGCTCGTCTACTTTTTTCTTCTTCTACGTTTACTCAGTATGTATGAGCACATACAAAAAGCTAATATTTCAAAAAAAAAACCGGAATCCTCCATACACTGAATCGGTGTCAAATAATATTCCAATGTTCGGATTAAATTAAAATGTAGATGCAAACGGATTATTTAGTTTGATAGCCATTCACATTTCTGAGAAAACAATATTCACAAATGAAAAGTAATAATCGCACCATAAGAGATTTGCAAGTACCAAAAATTAAATTATTTCGGAGTAACTTTGCGGAACTTCGGAGTAACAACAATCACTCTTTTCAGAATGACTTAAATGACATGATAAAATCCTAATTAGTTCGCAAATTTCAATATTTGTATCCTCGTAAATTTACAACTAAAATGGTTCTCTTATAATGCCAAGGGACAAAGAACTTTCAGTCGAATCATAACTGGTTCGGAAGATTGAATTTAATATTTCAAAGGAGTGGACTATCCATTATTATTGTTTTGAGAAAGCAAGCCTAGTTGTGCCACGTCAACAGCTAATTTATCAGAGAAGAAGAATTTAATTTTCGAGTTAAAATATACTGGGCAAAGACTTCAATTTTCATAATGGTAGAAGTCACCATAGAACATTTGGCATGAATATAGTCAACATTTTCAGCTGCAAAAGCTATCTGGCAAAAGTGAGTATAGTAGACTTTTGTGGCGTAACCTGTTGTAGAAATAGTCCAAATATTGTTCTATATTTGATCAGATAATTATTTTCAAAAAGATTATTAGATCAATATTCATTTCACGTTTTCGCGACTTTGTCTGGTTGATCATCTGTACCAGAGGTCACATAGCAATTTGTTCGTATTATGAACTGATACAAAGTTGGCTCCTGGAATGCAAAGATTCGATGTTAAATAAAGTGTTGAGAATCACTACAACTTTAAAACTCTCAGTCAAAGAAACATCAGATTATCAGAAGAAGTATCGTGAGCAGATAATCAGATCAATGATAATCAGATAAATGAAAACAAGAATTTAAATTTAAATAATGGAATAAGAAGAAACTTACAACATATCAACCCTTCACCCACTCCGGGATGTCGGTATACCTTATCCAGCAGATCTATAGAATAGTTTAGCAACAGTAAACATTGGATGAAATTAATATTGAATAATTACAAGTAAAATCTGGCTGAACTTATAAAAAAGAAATATTACAGTTGCAATCATCAGTTAAGAATAAGAAAAATTAATCTTTGTAAAATGTTATGTTTTCATAAATGCTACTCGATACCTACTTTTTTCTTAGACTGGGCGATTCCAGTGAGTTTTTGGTCGAAATCGGTCCACTGGAAGTGACAGCTTTTCGCGGAAATAACAACTTTTGCCAAAAAAAAAAAAGTTTTTCTACAAAAATTCGGTCTCGGTGCTATGAGCTGTACCGGATTGGTTGATAAGGATGAAACTTAAACTTTTTCCTTGAATTGGGGTAATTTTTGACTGAAATTGGTCCACCGGAAGTGTCAGCTTCTACGTGAGCTTTCTGTTTTTTGCAAATAGTTTGAAAAGTATATAGAATTTACGAAACATATATTGTAATTATAAAACAAAAAGATTGTTAATTAAATTTCAACCAAAATTAGATCAGATCATCTTTTAAAATTCCGGTAAAATTTAATAACGAATTTTTATAAAAAAAACCTTTATATTACAGTCCGGGCAGATTGACAGAAGAAACTGCATACGTCAACTTTTTCCATTAATTCTGAGATTCGTGTGAAATTTGAAGAAAATCTCAAAATTCAAATAAATTTAAAGATTAAATTATTAACAAGGGTCGACCTTGATCCTTTTCTAAAATTTACGGTGAGATAATGTTTTTTTATTATGCAAGACAGTTTTACCAAAAGTTCGTGTAGTTTGTTTTTAGCCTTAGAAATCAAGTGGAGTATACCCTTGTTCTGGCATTCAAAAACAAACGGATCAGCTTGGCATACGGGATTCAAAGAAAGTTATGGACCCCATCTTCTACTCGCAACCAAATATATGATCGAATCAACACCGCAAAGAGAAAAATTTCTAAAATGAACCTGCTCGAACAATATACTCTACAACAAGAACGAAAGGAAATCACCTTGGAATGACGTCAAACATACCCTGTATCCGTCTGAACTGTATCAGTCAAAGTAATACATGTAATTTAACCAAATAGCAAAAGAGTTACTAAGTGTGTGTTTCAATTGGTTTAAATGTCTCATAAAAATTAAAAAGTTAAAAATTTATTCGTTGTATATTTTTTTAACTTTTTATCTGTTTCAATTGGTTAACATTTTTTGACAATTGTTTGTTTGCTTATTTAACATAATTATGAACGTATAAAAATTAGAAAATGGACAATAACTAACATTAGTACTGTTTCAAAAATATATCTTTCAATTACAGTCAGTTTATTAAAACTAACCATTACGATGTTTATCAAATTTTGTACATGACAATCTTTTCTGTATAAATAACTATTTTGTGTCAGACAAAGATTCTCATATAAAAATTTTATCACCTCTTGAAGCAGATAAAAAGTTTGACATTTTTATTCACCTCAATCTTTAACTTTTAACTTTTTATGCGGTATTTAAACCAATTGAAACACACTCTAAGTGATAATTGGGGAATATCGAAACAGCAAAAAAGTGTTGAATAGCGGGCTTTATTGGAGCCTATTATTCACTATGACAGATATTTAGAGAAGCTAAAACACTGATACAATCAGATACTTTGTAAAAATTCAATTAATTGCACAACATTGCCACAAAACTTACTATGACACAACTCAACTCGAAATGACTATTTAACATTCAGCTGCAATTACCTCTTTTACAATCAATTTTCAGCCAATAGACTCCATCTTTGATAATTTCCATTAAATGAGAAAATAATGGTAATGGGAGAAATATGTCAAATTAAGAAACAAACACAGCAAATTTTTTATCGTCGGTGACATGCCTTGCTCATGCCGATGGAAAAATCCAGCAGTTTTGTTTATTTTTAGGTGCAATTTCAACGGCTTAAAGAAAGAGAACGTAGCGTACTCCTGGCGGCAATTCCCTAATGCAACATAATTTCATAAACTTGCTAGTCTCGTAGCTAGATACGGAATAAAATCCGATTTTATTATTAAGGAAACCGATCGAATTGAAAGGGATCTAATCTGTTAAATAAGATCTTGTTGATCATCTGATATTATTAATATATCCGCCAAATTAAACGGAACTTTCGGAAGTTTAACTTCATTATTAATGGTTTTTCCTATCTGGTATACCACGCGCTCAAATATTTCGTTAGGCGTGTGAAGTTTTCCTAAGTTAATTCTAACTTTTAATTTTTTGTTTTAGGACAAATTTAGCATAAACTCTACATGCATTTTAAACGACACAAGAGTTATGTCATTCGTAATTAGGTCTACTTAGGCCACTCATATAAGCCAATTACTGATTTTCAGTATTTTTCCATTTTGATGGGTACCACTTTGTCCGCTATAGATGCAGAATGGAATATTGTGAATGTTCTCTATAATAAGGTCAATATTTAAATGTCGGGTTAATTATACCCGCATTGAAGTTAAGATGAAACCATCTACAATAAATACTGAGGCAATATAACATTTCACTAAACCGTAAGCTCACATAGTGTGAAAAGAGAAAGGTATAACTTTACGCTTATTTGAAATACTCTACGCTATATAATAGAACAATGCGATAATTACTTGATTTAATATATACAAATTACCTAGATGAACATGATAATACATTGATTAAAATAATTAATGGCTAACGCCGCTATCTAGTCGCGACTAGTAAATATACAGCACATGGATATTTTATCACGACCATAAACTTCCGGTGTCAAATACATCGGCGGCATAAAAATATAGGCACAAAAAGTGCTAAATAATGAATTATTTTGGCTACTCTGCCTCTAGAGACTTTTTCCATTGCAAACACTTTCAAATAACGATATATCATATTTTGTAATTAGCGCGTCGCGTTTCATTCAATTCTGTTTTTTTTTATTTTTTGAATATGGCGAATACAGCCAAGCCAACAAAAGAAAAGTGAAGGTTATTCTCTCAAATTGTAAATGTATACCTGGGTAAATATCGAATGTTAATCAAAGTTTTAAAGTCTATATTACCTAACATATTTTTTAATGTGAGTTTTGTTTGCAATATAACTCATATTTGCAGATCATTGTGATGTATATGCCAATAAATGGGCATTAAGTAATTATTATGTAAGTAGATGAGAGCCGGATTAGGAGTGTATTATTAAAATATTATTAGAAGTCGATTAAAATTTGGTTTTTAAATATATTCAAAATATAAAGTGATGTACGTGTACACAGAATAAATGGTAATCACCAAAACAATTGGATTGAGGCAAAGATTATTTAAATACAAATTTTATTTTACAATTTCCAAAATAAAGCAAATATAATAATCAATGTTACCTTACAGCTTGGTGTGGTTGAATTGGTTATTCCAGTTCACGGATATTTGAAGGAAAAATGATATAACTTCTAACCTAAACCCCAAACTGGTATAAAGCAAAAATATTTTGATTCTTCAAGCATGTGTCTCCATCGTATAACTGGTGCTTACTAAGCAAGTCCAAAGGATCAGTATACATATTTGTATGAAGATACATTAGTTTTGGTGTCAAAACGCTACCTAGCCACCATCTGACAGTGTTGTGCCATATTATCTACATTTACGTAGATGTAGACAATGTATGTAGATAATTAAAAAAATGGCGTTGATAATGTAGAGAATGTCGACAATGTCGAAAATCACATTCTAAAAATTGTCAAAAATTGTATATATGGCAGGAGTGCGTATAAGTTAAGTGTTGTAAGCCCACTAGATATTTAAGGTAATATAACCCCTTTGATAAAGAAACATGTAAAATAATCGTCGATTGAATGTCAATTGATTAATCTCTAGGCCAAATTTAATTGTAAAATTAGCAAAACAAAAATGTAAATCGCTCACATTAAAAAGCCCCTCCTTGTTAACCTATCCAAATAATGACTATAAAGACAGCTGTCGGAATAAACTGAATTTACAGCAAACAAAAGAGTAGACTCTGCGGAATCTTGTTGTGTAGCCGGTGACCTCCATGTATGTATAATGCCCACGTTGCACATAGAGGACTTCAAATTTGGGAATGAAGGTAAATACGGTATTCGTTTCAATGATATACGTGACACACGGCACAGGAAATTTATTTCATAGAAGGATTTGGCCTAATAAACGTAATACGTAACATAACCATATTTTATATCGTCTGATTAAGGTTGTTGCTCGAGTTCGACAAGAATTGAAATAATTAACTCACAGAAAAATTATTTTTATATCTTCTATTTTTCGGATTGTTTGACGATTGATTGCGCGAACTTGATTGCATCAGCACCTGTGTTTAGTATCGATACTATCAAGGAGCTGGACCGGTCTACACCGATCTACCGAGTACTATGCAACTTACGCTAATTTATGTCATCCCAAATATTGCAGAAATAATATACTAACAAATAATAATTCTCAATGACCAATCACCTGACCGCACGCCGGGAGCACCATCAACATTATTATTATTTTTTGAATATAATTCAGGGGAGTTATAAACAAGGATATCATTCTACTAAATTAAGAGAGAGATTTAGTAGGATTGCTAAGAGAGATTTTGCTAAGTGGTAGTCACAAACATCGCGCAGCATTTTTGTAGTAGGCTCGTTCTGGCTGTAGGCAATTTTACAAGCAGGTACCGTCCTCAGAGCACGAGCATTTACATTCAGAGTTATCTTTTCGAGTAGAGCTGAAGGATCTACCCACCAGGTAAAAGCTGATGAATCAAAACGATGTCTGCAACAGATCGTCGCGATCAAGATAAGGAGACGAATAGTAAATGCCTACCCATGACCCAACTGCGCAGAGCAAATCGCAGAAATCTAAGTTGTACGGCTTCAATTCTTAGCATACTCGATCAAAAGCCGAACAAATGTCATATAAATAGCCCTCGTAATATACGGTATAAACTCTGGCAATTTGTGCGTTTTCTAGAGTATGAAATGGATTGGCATTTAGTCACAATCAGATCAAGATTATTTTTAGCACACCAAGTTAAGAAGTTATTAAAGTCATTCTGTAATAAGTTAACATCGATGGTACTTGAAATTTGTCGCTAAATTTTCATATCGTCCGCATAAATGGAAATTTACGAGTTTTTCCAAAAATGGAAATTGACGAGTAGGCCCAAAAAATAGGCCCAAGATGACTGACTACGTTCCCTTGGATAAGGGTTGACCCATAGTAAGAGTTGAAATGCGAAACCAAGAGCCCTGAGTTTAAACAAAATCATCTTATGAGAAACCCTATCAAATGCCTTGCTGAAGTCCGTGGTAATAACATCAACATCGTTTCCACCCTGGATAACGTTCAATGAGATGCAAATTTGGTTAAATTGGTGTCGTAGATTGTCCTCTAAGGAAGCCATGCTGATTTACTGAAAACAATGTTTTACATTGAAAGTAAAGAGGGGTACAGGGTACTTAGGGATACAGGATAATTTCGCAATTGGTCTATAAATGGAGGCATCTGATTTACATCCCCTCTTATGGGTCGGAATTATAAATGAGGCTGTCTTTTCATAATTTAATTTATTGATCCTGGATTTGTGATTTCACTTTAGGAACGGGCGCGGCAACGATTAAGATTGTACCGATCGAGGCAGTAGAACATGGTACACATGGTATCATGGAACAATGATACACTTCAGGAAATTCAAATGATAAAATCAGGCAAAGCACTCGCTTTAAAATATAATGTTCTAACAATTCTAATAAACGACCATAAAAATATTGCATACGAATGTTTTAATTTTAATTACCGGAGGGGGTGCTGCGTAGAGTTTTAGAAGGCGATATTTCTGTTTTTGTAGGGATGCGGCAGTTGACACCTGCACTTTCTGATATAACTTTGAACAGTTTAGTTTAGTTTGAATATTTTTCGAGATTACTATATTTTCGGAAAAATATTATGAAATATTGACATTTGTTGCAAGAGAAAAACGTTTCCAGAATTACTACGTATTGCGGCGTTAGTGTAGAAACTTCCTGAAACCGAAAATGTTTCTTCCGAATCAGTCCCCATTTGCTTTGTGATTTCAATGCCTGTTTATTTGAACAGTTAAATTTTTGGTTTAAATTGCTTGTAATGATCGAAAGAATTTTCGCATTTGATATGAATTTAATTCTTTAGTGAAAGTCAGATTTATCTTTGGTAATATTTGAACCATAAATCCGGCTTCAGACTATATGTGTCTTGATTAAATTCAGAAAGTTGCGCAGTCTCACCATTTGATTAGGCAACCAAATCTTTCTATATTTGTTAATAGAATATTCTGATCGGATATCGGATGTTGTCGAAAAAATAATTAGGTCTACCGAATCCGTTATGGTTAGGCCTAAAATATCCGTAGCCGCTATATTACGGATATATCCGGTTCTGAAATCATACTTTGGATTTAAACGTACAAATTTTGCCTACTTGGTTTGTAAACTAAATTTTAACTTCCAATATTATTGAACAACCCACTGTGGACTGGAAAACTATAGTTGGGGAAACTACCAAAAAAGATATATTCTACATTATCCACGAATCGTCTAGATACCCCACCAATTACCGACATTTCTACGCACAAACAAATAATCTACACTATTTTCGACATTAACATGTAGACAATTCCGAAATACGCGTAAACCTACAATACTGCCATCTGGGGGGCATTATTTGTAGACTCTACTTGGTACGCAACGACTGCCGAATCTCTACGTAAGTCGTCCATTTCTCTCTCTCTCTCTCTCGCGCAATAAAATAAAGGTGATACCTGTAAGTCAAGCTACTAGACCCTATCTAATAGAAAATTTGTAAGTCTATCTGACATATTATATAGGGTACATCCGAAATACTAAAGGCGACTTTAGCGAAGACACATTTCAAAAACTGCAGCTACGTTGTAGCTTTTATCTGCATTTTTAACATTACAATGGAATTAGGTTAATCCAAAAATGCATATTTCCAAAACTGTCACTTCCATTTCGGAAGCAGCCATACTTATGTGTTTACACCTAGAGCCGCCTCTTGTACCTGGTTAGTATAAAACACGTATATGTTTGGTTTAATAACAACCGTTCGAAAGTTTTAATTCATTTGAGTTTAAATTTTGGAAATCATTATGAGAACAAGCTTCCCAGTTATCAATACATTGAACAAACATATACTTAGAAAAAGTATCGGGAGAAGGTCTCAGCGATTTTGGTGTGGGTAACTGCAGCAGCAAAACTTTCGAATTTCAAAATTTTGGCTTACCGATAAACTCCAATTTGTGCTAATTAATGTTCACGGGCTTGTTTAATCCGGATTACAAATCCGGACAAATTTCACTATACCGCTCATTTGTCGTATATCTTCAACACATTTAAATGTGGTTTTACGTACTAGTGAAAGATCAAACTTGCTACAAATTACATTACGAAATATTCTGGGGAAAAATAAGAAACGGCCACAAAAATTAAATTTGCGCTGATAAGTTAATTAAGACAAAATTTGAATTTTTGTGTCATAAAATGGCAATGACCTATTCAAGCGGAGTGCTATAAATCGAACGTATGTTCTGATTTTTTTCTGGAATCTCCTATAAACGGTATATTCTGAGATGTGACTATGACCTATCTAATAGAAAATCTAGTTACATTTGATCAACTCGAGGGATTAAGGTGTTTAGGGCAGTCAAAATTTCCGTGGAGTACTATAAATCGAACGGAAGATTTTCCGAATTTTTCCAAGAAATTTCTAGAAACCAGCATTCTAATTGACGTATATTCTGAGATGCGACTAGGCCCCATCTAATAGAAAACATGATTATTTTGAATATTTGCCTTGATTTGTTGTTTGATTTTTGCATATCATTCTTTCCACTCCTAAATGGTTAAAGGAGTTACCTATTGTTAGGTTAGGTGCCTTAAAATTACAGGGTGAGCCATCTGTTGGTCCGTTTTTCAATCGAAGAGTTTTAGTACTCTGTTCTAAAAAATTCTTTGACATATGCAAAGTCAAAAACATACCATTTATCATCATGTAGTCACTAACAACTCAACAATACATTTCGATTGCCCAAATTTATTATGAAAATAAGCGTTAAAAACGACATTTCGTAAAGTACGTGAGAGTTTTGGTCGACATGGCCGTCCTACTCAGCGTGCAATTGGCAAAATTATTGATCGTTTTGAAGAAACTGGTTCAATGGAAGGTCGTAGACCGTATCAACATGTTCATCCAGTTACTCCTGATGCAGTGGCTGCTGTTAGTGAAAGTGTTCATTAAGAACCAAGCACATCAATCAGGTATCGTTCACAAGAACTAAATATTTCACGAACCACAGTACGACGCATTTTGCAAGTTTATCTTCATTTGCATCCATACAAAATTGAACTAACTCAAAAATTTAAGCCACTAAACCATTTGAACGAAAAGAAGGTTTTTAATCAAAAATCATCTTTAGCGATGAAGCTCAGTTTCAGTTTAATATTGGGCCATTATTCTTTGAAAACGAACAGGAAATGCCCTTACAGTGAATGGAGAACAGTCTCGCAATATGTTGACTGGTTTTTTGTGGGCAAAATGAAATGAATTGCGTGTTAACGACCTTTGATTTTAACAAGGCGGAGCGACATGCCACACAAGTCGTACAATAATCCATTTATTGTCAACGAAATTTGCTGATCGCATAATTTCAAGAAATTATGAAGTTCCTTGGCCCCCAAGAAGCCCGAATTTAACACCACTTAATTATTTTTTGTGCGGTTATTTGAAAGGTAAGGTGTATGCTAATCATCCATAAACAATTCAATAACTTAAAAACAACATTCGAGCTGACATTGAGGTCGTTGATCCGCTTTTATTGGAAAAAGTCATCGAAAATTTTGATGTTCGGATGCAGGCCTGTAGACGATATTGTTGAACGATGAACGAAATTGTTTTTCATACATAAATGGCATAGAACCACCTTTCCTTATATACTAAAAAATGTTGACTTTCCATCCTAAAATGTGCGTTTTATTTACAAATGAAAAATGGACTTACGGATGGCTCACCCGATTTAGATTATGTAATTTGGAGTAGATGGCAGAGTAGTTGAGTTTCGAAAGGTTGGTATTGCATCAGCTTGGTGAATATACTGTTGAAAGCTGAGAGTCAGGATTTGCATGTGGAAAGTTTAGTTCTTGAACTAGATTTTGAATTCATATCTCAATAATAACGGTGTATTGGTGGTCGGCGATTGAACGTCGTAAAGGAAAGACGTGATTTTTGTCTCTCCTTTAAATAAATAAATAAATAGTTTAAATATGTGTTAATAATTGATTAATTATAATATTAATCATAATATTATTCATTAATATATGTCTTATGAAATAAATAAATAATAATATTAATAATAATTTGTGTGTAAAGAAGTAATAAGTAAAGTGAAAAGTTATACGTATTGTGTTAATATATTAATTTGTGTGCGGTGCGCTTGCAATGGTGTAGGATATGTATATAACAATTTCGTTTATATGTTTTTCGACACCGTTGTTTGAATGCATCGTACGCATTGTATGTTAATATTCAATTTGTAGGACTTTTTTGATTACAAAGGATGCTTAAGATAAGTGTTATTTTTATTACTTTATTTTACATTATACATTATATTTTATTACATAATAATCAATGAATCGTATGGATGAGTTATTTGTGTTGTTGTGGTATGAAACAGTTTGTGACGACAGTTGCTAGCATTCATTCTATGTAATCTGTTTCTATGAAAAATACTGTCGTGGTCTCTAATTTTTATAATTTTGTTTTTTCTCTCGCATACGTATTGTTTATAGTTTTTTATGTACACAGTGATTTTGTTGAATTTTGTTATATGAGTAGATGGTATTTTCTTGGAAAAGTTGAACAAATCACGACCAAAAAGCTAATTTAAAATTTGGATATCAAGTCTTTATTGCATGTTGTACTGAAATCCTTATTTCTTTTAATTTTTTTATTTAAGGATATACATATAAGTGAAAATATGGTATATGGGATGCGCAAAATATAAACAAAATGATCGTATAATATTCTCTGCTCTCTCACGGTTGTATTTATATTTTTGTAGTGGATTACACTAAAACTTCGTATTACGTTGTCTAAATGGGCGAATTTCTTTGGATTTGCACTAAATGTTCTTGAATGTGGATGATTCAATTTGTGAATTGAGAAAGTCGATTAGACTTTAATTGTTCATAATTTGTTGATTTGTTATATGTATAATAATTTAGACTTTTGTTAACTTGGTGCGATTTTTTTTGCCGTCGTTGTGGAGAGGCGGCTGACGTTGATATCTCCTTGTCGACCTGGGTTGGCGTCATCGGCAAGGGGTGGATGTTGTCGCAGATCGAGATCGCGCAAAATGAATATTGTACATATAAAGGAATGTATATTTTTGGCGATTGGGAGGGGGTTATACTTTTTCTCTGTGGTGCGAAAACTGGATTAGATTTTGACGAGTGGTGTATGTGTGTGATTGGTTTACACAGGATGTGCGGCGAGGATGTGCTGCAGCTGTATTGCAGTGAATCTTTTTTGATATTTGGAGTGATTTGAATGGGTTTCGTTCATGGTGAGTAATGGCTCGGTGTCTGCGGTTTGTGGTGGTTGTTCGTTGAACGTTGTGTTTCTCAACTTGCGGAGAGTTGTGTTCATGTGTGTTCTGTCGTTACCTGTATTTATAAGGTATTTTTGACTGTTTTGAGTTGTTTTGTTTAGGACTTGAGGTAGTTCTCATTTGATAGTGTATGAGGGCAGATTTGCAGTTTTGTATTGAATCATTGCCTGAATGTTGGATTTGTATGTCCAAATTGGTTTCTTTGCTGAATGCTTCGGGTGTTTTTGTTGGAGTTTGCCGTCGATTTGGCGGGGGCTGAATCATTTTGGGAGTTTTGGTATGATCGGTTGTACGCTGAAGTTTTTGGGCTGTAGGGTCGCCATGGTTCGTTTGTGGTCTGTCATGGATTCGTCACGGCTTTGTGAAGCGTGGTTTTTGTTGAATGGTGGTGTTGGCAGGAGGTCGCTTGGTGGATGGTAGTGGTTTCATGGTGGGAAGATTCATGCCGTCTGTTGGGATCGTTTCGAGGTAATTTTAGCTCCCGGAAGGACATTGCATAATTCTCTTGGTACATTTTACTACGATTGTTTGTAGAGGTGGTTTCTTCCATGCTTTGATTTCGAAGATTTTCGGAGAGAGCTATTTTGGTGATGTTCCTTCATCCTATTATTCAGCGTTTGTGTAATAAATTGTTATATTTTTATTTTGGTTTGATTAGCGATAGAATTTTCCGTTTCCGTATTTCTTCTGTGCATTGAGAATATAGTGTAGGTAATTTATGATTAGCTGTTTTCTATATTGTATTTCCTTCATAATCCATCATTTTTGCAAGATTAATTGCAACTATGTTGGAGTTGGTAACGAATCCTATTATTTACTGCAAAATTGCCTTTTTGTGTCACTCAATGGGTTACTAGTATTTTCTCACAGCTTATTAGCGATATTTTTGCTTTATAAAAAGAAATATTATTTGCATTGGATTTGGGATTTTAACAATCTTAACATAAAGAATTGTTTATCGGCAACTTCGTTATATCTATGTAACTGAAAAGCTAGAAATATTTGATATAATTAATATAATTATTCAAAAGAAAGAGAAGGTTTGTATACTTCAATACACCAACGACTGGATGTTTGTCATAAAATGCAACGTTGCCAATCTTGACTGTTTTAATACAAGAATTATAATTATTAATTCCCAATTTCAAATCAACCCTAAATATTAATCTACATGTACAGTGCCGAGCTATTATATTAAAATTATTCGGTTCTCAGGAAATCTCATTCAAATATATTTAATATACGAGTATATATTATCCCTCTTTTAAGATACTGGTACGATTTATATTTAATTATAAAAATTATAAAATAAACTTATTTATCATTCATTTGAGAATAATTGTTTCAAATTTTATCTAGTTGCCTTTACTTAAATATTACCTTCCAGCAGGAAAGCCGTTGACGACACACTAATTACTAATTTACGTTTGTTACCAGTCTGAGATGAATCGTTTATGACAAGTCTAATACGAGGTGACAAGTCATAGACGAGTCGCATGTGTCATGTCTGAGATTAATTGTATGTGATATATCCCCAGCAAACGTAGAAGAAGTTCCAGAACTAGTGCAAAAGCAGTGATAAAAGTATTTGTTTCCTTGCGAATTCTAAATTATTTAGGATATTTTAATGGATGGATATTTTAAGGGATATTTGAATGCAATCCGGTAGTTAATCTAGTTAATCTGTTTTTTTTTTTTTTTTGCTATCTCGTGTTCGCCCAATTCAACGGTTAAATACTAATGAATTTTTAGAGTTATTTTGAATATAGTTCAAATAACTTTGGATTCAGGAAATTCTACTGTAAGTTGCGGAGTTGAATTAAATTTCAGGAAATTTACAGATGCTTGTGAATTAATGCTTCATTGTAATTGCTGATTGTGTAGGTGTTGTCATTTTATTACTAACGACTTTACATAGGTGTCTGTAACGGGTCGAGTCAACCAATTTTGGTTAGGAAGCCGAAAAGTATTAATAGAATTAAATTTCAGGAAAATTCCAGATGCATGTGACATAATAATATTTTTTCTTAGGTTGCCGTTTTAAAGAAGCAATTGTTGAAGACCAATACCATCGTTATCCATTAACCTATTAAGCCTTTATCCTTCATCTAGTAGATTAGAATTGTGTTGTCTTTGTGTTACTAACTATCGGCTATACCTAGGTGTCTGTAACCGGGCCGATTCTGTCCCACTTAACTAACCTATCCAATCCTTCGGTTTTGTTATGTGTAAAAAAGAGTGTACGGTGGACCCGGCGTCATCCGGGAACTCAAGCCTAAGAACTTGGTCGTACATTCAAAATCAATCAATCAATCAATCAATATCTCAATAATAACGGTGTATTAGTTGATCAACCAGGTGCCTGCAATCGGGTCAATTTCTTTGCTATAAATAATCCTCTCCGCTTTATGTTATGTGTAAGGTGTATAGAAGGGTGAGGTGTATGAAGTGTATAGAAAGAGTGTATAGATAGGGTCAGCGCCATTTGGAACACTTATTTAAACTTGCAAGTTTAATTTTTTGCTTGAGAAAACAGGAATGATGGATGTTAGGCCATAACATATTCGCTCTTTCATTTTTTTATTTTTTGTTTACACAGACACTTTAAGTGTCAGTAGTTTCAACTAAGATTTAATGTCGGGTTTTGAACAAACCGGAAACGGAATCACCGGCGTCTTCAAAACAGAATATCACTTACGTTACTGGGCTCGATAATTAAATAGCCAGGCATCTCACCTACCGTGGTCGTAAACCACAGGATTCTAAGGTTGTATTAACTAACACTTAAGATTGATCAACCCGATTGTGTTGTCAAAAGGATGGAAGGTCGCCCCATACAAGCGCGAATCTAAGCGCCAAGCAATTATCATCGCAAACAGATATTTGCCTAATTCAGGAATATTCCCTTCTTGATGGTGCTGTTTTTGGATGAATACTAACTTGCATTTTATCTCTAATAACTTCACAGTCTCTATCGTTCAGGAGTGTAGTCGTGTCACCCTACTGATTGTTGCCTCTGCATATATCCTGCATGACTCTCTCGACCCTCCTCCTTTGGATAAACTGGCCATTTTTATAAATTGTAGTAAGAATAAGAAAATTCCTCTTGTGTTTGGGTGCCAATCACTCCATTTGAAGAAGTTGTAATACTAATAACTGGTAGGGTTACTTCTTCATAAGCTCCACCGCGCTTGAAATTTTTAACCGTGACTATGAACCAACGCTTGTTAATTTCGGTCGTCGCGAAAAGTCGCAATGAAGTGTTTGATATCAGTTTGAGTTTATCAATTTAATTCTCAATTGGAGGGTAACAAATATGCCGACCTCTCATCATGCGTGTGTTTCTCTTAATCTTAAATCGAAGACCACCAATTATGCTGTACCGTAATAGAAAAAATACAAACTAGGAAATGCTCACTACCTCTCTCCCGAGTTTACTATATCGTATACTAAAATAAGATCGGTAGATGATATTGATTCTGTGACATCTTCGCTTTCGATGCAATATCGACTGCCTTTGAAAATGCCTGTCCTCCAACAAATGTTTTTGGTGCTCTGCTTTGATGAGGTTAAGAAAAAATGTTAGGAAATAAAAAAACATACCAAGGAAAACAAATCTTCGAGTCTACTGAAGCAACTTCCCACCTTCCTTTCGGCGCGAAAACCTTACAAGAACAGCTTAAGATTTGCTCACAGATTTTCTTGGATTTGATTTTGAGAGGAATGTATAATTTGTCAATAGATTTCGCTGTCAATAGGCTCAATTCAATCTTGGCTGAGAATGGTAATCCCGATTCTCTTCGACTGCCTAATGGTGGGTTTACTTCGACATCAAGATAGGTTAGAGAGCATCTACTTTACGCTCATATGTTCCTTGATGCAAGAAGTCAATCTATTATCGCTGTCGAAACTGCTTACTAGAATTTTTCCAATCAGTCTGTCAGTGATCTTTTTAAAACTGTAAAAAAATAGTTGACAGATTTATCAGTTTCTCACGGGTACCTTCTTGGATATCACAGGACAGTTTGATAGCACTTTGTTTGCCTCTATCGTGCACCAATGTCTCTCAAAAATTTGAAATTGAAAATTCTCTTGTGAATTGTATTGAATCCATGGATAAGTCGCGCATTGTTGTATTTGAGTTGGCTGGTTTCGTGGCTCTGTTATCGTGGCTCTTGGTTATTGACGATCTTATGGTTAAACTTCAGCTATTTGGGTTTATTGCTCAGGGTTATACGGATGATCTTGATCTTAAAGTTTCATGGAAACATATAACCGTATTATCTGAATTGATGCATCAAGCTATACGCATTTAGACGATACGTGTGTCATGTAAAACTGATTTAGTAGTTTTCACTAGACGTAGAAATTTAGATGGCCCTATCATTCCCACTCTCCTTGGCAGCACAATCTCTAAATCTTAGTATGTAAGGCATCTGGGTGTTATCTTTGGTGATACGCTATCATGGGAAGGTAACCTTGATTATAAAATCGCAAACTCTTTTGGAAATCACGAGTATTGTCCATTTTATCCACTAAAATGTTTTATTTTATTTACAAATCGCTTATTCTGTCAATGCTAACGTACGCGTCTGTCGCATGTAGGATAATAACTCGTGCTTCCTCCCCGTCTCATTGTTCAAAAAGCACGGAAGCGTGAAATAATCGCGGTGCTTTTGAGGGGGATCGACAAATTATTTACAAGAACTATTCATTATAAAGCAGTTAAGACCTTTCCAAATCACTAGTTTTCAATTCTAATCTCTCGTGGTCGGACCGTAGGCAGGTTTTGGAATTGAATGTTCCACGCTTGATCTAAGATCTCAGGAAGGTCAGTCCTGTTTGGACACGACTTTAACTCTTTGTGCACTTAAGGCTTTGAAACGTGACGTCACAGAGCATAACATCACTTTATGCACAAACTTTAAGAACTTGCTCAATTCGTTGATTAATTCTATGGTCCTAAGTCCTATGGACTTGTTTAATTTTAATATAATATATTATATTATGATATTTAATTATTCCTTTCTGTTGATCTAACAGTCCTGCGTGTATATAGGTACCAACTCAAGTAGGTGCGCACCTACATAACGATTTTATCACTGAGCATAAAAATGATATTTCCTTAAAGAAAGATTAACTAATCCTCGTTGCGATAAGGGGTTGGCTTCGACCGCCTTATGCCACGACTGCTTAGAAGGCAATTATGACAGTATTCATTACGTTGGTACCTGGCCTGTTTTTGCCAAGTCAGTTCCTGCTATGAGCTTTTCGTATCGTTGCATAGAGTTCGGAACCCTGAATTTTTCTGAATCTTTCCCTGAATCACATGAAACACCCTCTCAGACTCATTTAAAAGCTGAAGGATATTCCCTTAGTTATTTGGAGTCTAGCAATAACACCTAACTTATTGCTAAATGGCTATAAAATATTTAGATAGTACGATTTGCAATTCTTGGAAAATATAAATATTTCAAACTCGTAAAAATGTTGCAAGATAAATTCGCCTGAATGTTTACTTTTACCAATACTATTGTATTGGTTTACTTTGTATACATTTCATTATCACTTTGCTGTGTTGTCAATCGGTTTACGATAGCCACTAGGCCTAATCGGTATAATGGTATAATCTATTAGCACCGGCCTAATAAACCTAGACAGACTAGGCCGATTCCATTTGTTTATTATGAAAAATTATCATATTGCCCCCTCCAATGACAACATGACAACAAATGAATTAATTTGACAATAATATCACACAACTAGCCGACAGTAATTTTGGAATAAATGACTGTTTTTGAGTTTTCTGTATCTCTTACGAGATAAGTAGTCATAATCAAATGATTTTAAAATTTTGGGCTGTGTGTCTGTAAGTCTGTTCGCACCAGGTTTGTTGTCCGGTTTTCCCGCCAAAACCACTGCACTGATTTACTGTTGTGTAAAAAGTTTTTAAGCTTGTCATAATGACGAGAGCAAACTGCACTTAGTTTTATCTCGATATCTTACTCCGTTTTAAAGTTATAAGGTAAAACATAAATAGGTTAGTAATGGTCAACCAAAGCCTTTTATCGGCTCATTTTTGGGTTCCTAATCTGTCTCTTTTCATGCAAAACAAAATAACAAATCTGAGCAAAGTTTATCGAGATCTGTATAGAATAATGCAAATCCCATTTTCGTCGACTTCTTAGATTAAATGATTTATTAATCGGACTAATTGAAATAATTTTATTTTGTGGATTTATACTTTGCAGTAATTTTGGAATATTGGCTGAATTTTTTTGTGACTGAATGAACTGTCGGATTTCTCAACGATGTATTCAACGTTGCTTTGTGTAAGAATAAAAAAACGGTTTAACTGACAAAATTATAGTCCCCTATATTAAAGTTTGAGCATCCTACAGCGTATCAGGAGTTTATCAATGTGCTATATAAAGATTGAGATAATTTTAATTTTACTGTTAAATAATCACTTTTCGGTATTCTATAAAACATTTAGAATTATCGTTCAGCCATCAGAAATCGCATGATTAAATATTAACTTCTTTGATATCGACTATTTTTAACGCCAACTTAAAAATGGTCGATCTCGAAGACGTTAATGTGTAACGTGTTTCAACACTTTTAAATGGAAATGCTAGCTAAAGGCTCCATGAAATTTAGTCAGGCTCCTTGATTGTATCATTAGTAGCACGGTATGTTTACCAGTTTGTTGCTCAAACGACAAGTTGTTCAGGTCAGTTTTTCAAAACAAATCTTAAGGAACTATAAAACAAAATCGCACCTTAGCGAATACGTCAACAAGCGAAACAAGTGTCAACAAGTTATTCAAGTAATTTAATTAAATTAATTGCGCTCAAAATTTATAATTAAGTTGCTTAAACTAGAATTCCCAGAACATAGATCCCAAAGTAATTTCTTGGTGAAACCAGCACACAGAATGTGGCAGATTTCTTATTAAAGCTACGATATTTTGAATACATACGTTGGTAACGTTGAATGGATTGGCAGTAATTTTTTTATTGAAGTTTTCAAATAACAACCAAAACTCAACGATTAAAATCAACCCTGAAATTGATAATTGTTTGCAAATTATCGGCTTTAATGGTCGAGAGGAAAATTTATGTTTAAGCTTTTACATAAATTGGGATCAATTGCTACATTTTTTACAGTTCTAAAAAATACTTCCCTCATATTGGACGGGTATTTGCCAGTCATAAATAAAACAGGAATATAAATAATAACAAAACCATCAAGCATTTCGATCTACTATGATATGTCACAATTCTTGATTATACTCTAAAGGTTAGTACGCAGTTGACGTGAAATGAAGTTTTCGCTGGTTTTCAAAATTAGCCAGTAAATTATTTCATGAAAAATTAGTTGTCGATTTTCATCAAATTTTTACGACAAAATTGCTTCATGTCGAATTATTATATTTTTTATAACTACATGTCAAAATTGTTTTGTGTGAGTTTGCTTAACAACAAATAAATATAATTGATGAAATGCAGAGACATCTCTGTTCTAACACAAAAAATACCAATTTTACTAGCTAAACTGCGTACTACAAAATAAAATTCAACTGTGATATTTTCGCTTGTATCATTTTTATATGTTAAATTTCATTTCAATTCAGCCGCGTCCTAGGTGAAAACGGTTCTACTAATATCAATCTCTTTACGAAGAGAAATCATTTGACGAACGTTGGTTCACAGCCATGGTTAAGAATTTCAAATTCAATGGAGCTTAGGAAGTTAAATAATGAGGTATCTACTATTCATGGCAG
This sequence comes from Nephrotoma guestfalica, assembly GCA_963691935.1. Classification (NCBI taxonomy): domain Eukaryota; kingdom Metazoa; phylum Arthropoda; class Insecta; order Diptera; family Tipulidae; genus Nephrotoma; species Nephrotoma guestfalica. Next base: position 111,410,150 of record OY829914.1, read on the forward strand.
TATTCACGTATTTTACTGAACTGGTACAGAAATGGTACAAATAATCTTAAAGAGAATTATGTTCAATACATATTGCAAAAAACAGTAATGATCAGGACTGTGCATTTTTTCCTAAACTATTCCTAATTTTTGTTCTTTATTTTCTAGGAATGGTTTAGGAAAAAGTTCACGCGCATTCTCAAACTACTTCTGGTCAACCCGGGAGACAGTTGTTTCGCGCTTAGCTTTGCGCTTGTATCGGACGATCTTACATCCTTTTATCGACACAATTGGGTTGGTCGATATTCCGTGTTAGTTAAAACCACTTTAGAATCCTCCGGAGGAACAATGACCCAAGCTATACTAGTAGATCTTTAGGAAATCACCTACAGACAATTTACCACTCCAGGCAGCTGTACTATTAGAGAAAACCTCACACAACTACTTGAACGAGTTGACGTTTGCGGATTTACAAATAATGACATTCAGACGGATAACATTCCAGTACTTGCGGAATAAAGTTAAATGTTTTAACACGAAAGACGTCAAATTTAGCCTCACCCATAATGAATTCCGGATTGTGTTCACGTATAGCTACTTTTCTAACCGTATAGGCTCAGCGACAGCATGTGCCAGAGTGCGCGGTTATTTGCCTTTATCTATCGAGCCAAGTAACGTAAGTGATATCCTGTTTTGTAGACACAGGCGATTCCGTTTCCGGTCTGCTGAAATTAAACCTTAGTTGAAACCACTGACACTTAAAGTGTAGGAGTGCTCACGCTCAATGTCGGGCTCCGCAAAATGTAAGCAACAAATAAAAAATGGGAGAGTGAGTATGTTATGGCCTACATCTGACTTTCTTTTACCACGAATATATACGTAGTTCTCGAATACTGTGAATCTCCTGCTTTCTTAAGCAAAAAATTATACTTATTATACAAATTTAAACAAGTGTTCTCGATGACGCTGGACCTATCTATACATAACAACATATACATAACAATACCAGCTCCTCAAACTCCAAAGATATAGCTGATATGTTCGCGAAGTTTTTCCAATCAGTCTATAAACCAAGCGTTACTAGTGGATTGCACGAACAACCCAGCAATAACAACGTATCAATAACTCCTCCTGTTATATATGAGGATAACATGTTATCGGCTCTAAAGGGATTTGGAGACGGTTGTGGTCTTGACAATATCTTCTATTTTGAAGGAGCATGCTGACATTTTAGCAATTCCATTATTCGACGACGTTACATGCTATACGAATATCAACTACATCATCAATTAAAAAATTGTTTGAATTAGTTTTATGCAACAACATTAAATCCACAATTGCACGTGATATATCAATAAACCAGCATAGGTTTATGCCTGGCCGATCCACATCAACTAATCTGGTTGAATTCACCAGTAAAATAATTAGTGAGATAGAAAACCATCATCAAGTTGATGCAGCGTACACGGATTTCAGTAAAGCATTTGATTCCATCTGCCATCAAAAAGCACTCCGGAGTTTACTCGCATTTTGATTTTCTCGCATTTTTTCTTATCTATCAAGCCGGCGACAATTTGTAATAATGGGAAATGAGAAATCAAACGATCTCACATCGGGCCGTGGATATTTACTGTTGTCATAGACCAAATAACCGAGATAATCAAAAATTCAAACGTGCTCATATTTGCTGACGACGTGAAAATTTTTCCAATTGTTAATGGAATGCTAGATACAAAGAAACTTCAAGAAGACATCGATAGATTAAGTGAGTGCGGTGTGATCGAAACTCGCTTTACTTAAATATTAAGAAATGCAAAATCTTTCCATCGTAAGAGAAATCCGCTTATTACTTCATACAAAGTCAACAACGAAGTATTGCAAAGAGTCAATTAGATCATAGATCTAGGTGTTACATTTGTCGTAAATGCCAGATTCAATAGGCGTATTGAAAATTGTATTGCGAAAGCGGATGCCATGTTTGGATTTGTTAAAAGATCGACAGATGAATTTAAAGATATTCAAACCTTATGTTCACTCTATTTCGCTTACGTTCGATCTCAAGTGGAATACGCTGTATCGGTCTGAAATCCATACTATGCTGTACACATTAAAAGAATTGAAAGCATTTAAAAGAAGTTTCTGATTTTCTAGTTAAAGAAAAGTGACTGGAATTACGACCACAATTTACCATTCCATGAAAATGTGGCTCGATTACCTCCGTACTCAACAAGATGCACGGATTACAAAATATGCACGCATGAAAATAGACGACTTCTCTTAGGTGCGGTTTTCATTGGTAACGTTTTGCTTGGTCACATTGATTCAGCATACATTTTGGGAAACATATCAATTCATGTGCCTTGCAGAACATTTCGAAACCATGAGTTTTTAGCACTAGAACACCATTCCACAAACTATGGGGAAAACAACCCCATTAATAGGGAGGTCGTCTAAATCGTTCAATATCATCGGCGACCTATTTGACTTTAATTTATCAAAGGAAAACTTCAAAAATATACTTAAGAATTATTTTTTACATTTGTAATTGTTAAATCAAGATTTGATGTATATTTTTGTGTTTTAATTTTCTTTATTTAATTTTTTAATTTTTTTGTTTTAAATTAAATTCTGAAATCATACATGTAAATCACAGAATAGATTTCTTTAAATAAATAAATAAATAAACAACCTTTCTTACACATAACATAAAGTGGAGTGGTTTTTCATAAATAATGAACGTTTCAATAAAAATATGAACTTTAAGAAACCTAACTCGAAATAGCGAATGTCTTTAAACTATACATGAATGTTCCAAGCGAATAATTAAATTAAATATTTAAACAATAGAGGCTAAGACTAATTGAATTAGTTACTGAATAAATAAATAGGGTAGGGTTAGGGTGACTTCATGACCGCACCATGATTTAAGGCTAAAATATTTCAATTCTAATTATAAAAATGGGTTTGAAGGAAACTACTCGTATTCCACAGTTTATTTAGTGATTCGATTAGTCATCCGCATTTTTCCTAAAATCGCATTCACTAAAGAGGTTTAGAAGTAATAAGAGAGACCAAATATGTCCTAAGTCAAAGATTAAAAATGTTTGAGGTTGAGTTTATCAACCTTTAATCTCTCGGTTAAAGGGATCTCCAGTAAATGTTAAATATTTTATGATTTTTCATGTAAACAAGAAAATTTATCACGATAAATTACAGGAAATATTCGACAACCTTGGATAAATGCATTTAGGAGTTTAATGATGCGGTAAATTGATTTAACTGAATGCCGAGTTTGATATTATAAAGTATGTACGTGAAATTTATTTAGTGTTTATACCCTGGTTTGTCTCGAAGTAGTAGAAAAACTCAAGAACGTGCATAATCCGTGTGCATAATTGTGCTTTTTTTACGAACAACTTTTGGTGTTTATTGTATTGTACGAGTATATGTCGCAAAATTTTTGCAAGTTTCACAACTGTACACGCACAAAGCAATATTGAACCGCATCAACTTACATAATTGAAATAAATATAAACAAAGCTAAAATTCAATCCATGTTAAGTATAATCTCACTATTCAACTGTAAAACTCGTATACTCGAATTATGGTAATTTTCTATTACGAACTGATGAATAAAAATTTCTATTCAGTTGCACAAGATAAATGACTAAACACATACAATTTTAATTTTGGAAACGCTTTAGTTAATTTTTAACCAAAACTAAAATTTCTTCAAGCGCACACGATGTGAAATTTTACGATTTTATTTTATGCTGAATTAATGAATTCACTACGTACATTCAGACATTAATTATTATTGTAAGTTTAAAAGAAAACATAAAATAAAATTATGTTACACTGTCTTAATGTGCATAATGTTAAATGCACATAATCAGCATATTTGGTATATTACACACAATATGTATACGCCATAAAAACCAGAAAGGGCAATATAGGTATAATTTAAAAAAATTATTTGCGAATTCAAGGAGAATCCGTTCGTATGCCGACATTTCATGCATATTCAAGGATTTTCAATATATCCATTAAAAACATAAACAATATAATAAAAAAAAAATACTTTTCTTATTGTCTCGATTCTCGAACAAAGGCTGCGATTATTAATCCAATACAATGGTTGTATACGGTAAATTCCTTAACAAGCACTTTTCACTTAAGGAAATCACTTAAATTATTTCACTCAACACAAAAAATGCATATATCGATTTAAGAACTCAAAAACCATATACTATTAGATTTCGAAATTTTTGTATTTATGAATTCTTCACTCGCACTTTTAATAAATTTATTACCACACAAACAAAAATATAAAACACTTAACGGAACAAAAATTTGGTTTTGTTGTTCGATCTTACAACGATCGTAAATGCGCGATCACTGAAAATTTTTGAATAAATTGTTTTTAAATTTCAAATATTGCAAAATTATTTAATAAACTAGTTGAGTTTATAACAAATACTAGCTATGTGGTAGTAGGAGCGAGATAGCTAGTAGTAAACACACATTGTTATTTTTTGGAGGGGATCGCGATCATGTGTAGGCATATTATAATATCATACAAAAATTTAAACGATATACAAGAGGGGAAATTAATGCTACCTATGATCTTTGCTGTTTGGTACAAAAGACGTTGGTTGCGTATAGGAAAAAGCGAAATTGGACAAATTTTGTGGTATGATGTATTTAATGACGTCATATCAATCAAAATGATCGCATGAGAAAGAAGTTTAAGATAATGATTTTTTGATCGTAAAACTTTTACGCGGGATCAAAGAGTATTATGCAAATTTTCGTGCAGTTTCTAATGTATTTAAGTTCGAAGGTTGATCAGATTAACTCGGAAATATTTAAGCTATAGTGTAATTAATCTTTGAAGATGTTTAATAAAAATTACTCGAGGTGAGTCATAATACTATTATAGCATTGACCCTATACGTGGACAATTATGATTTATACCTATAATGGGCGACTTGTTGTCTAAGGTAAGCAACTTTTAACTTAATAACATTTAAACGAATTCTGCAATTCATTCATAGTATTCAAGGCCTTATCATTACCACTCTAAATTATGCTTCCTTACACGCCTTAAGGGCATTTAATGTGTATTGATCGAATGTGTCGCTTACATTAAATTAATGTTAAGTTCTAGGTTCACATGTATATGTAAAATATTATATTCAAAGAAACGTGTTTAAATAAAATTTCCAGAAAAATTCCCAAAATTCTGAATAAAATTATATATGTAAAATTTTGAAGGCCAAATAATTATTTAATTTGAATTCAATAATGAAATAACTGTATACTGTAACTAATAATCAAAACTGAACAGAACAATATCTCCTTGTTCATCAGTTGACCGGTTTCAAATAGAATTTTCGAACAACAAAACGAGATTGTGCTAAGATTCCATAATTTCAATTTTGGATCGCAAATGTTTCCGTATTAGCAACGGAATGGGAAGCACCAGTATATCCAACAATTTTATTTAATTCTGCCAAGAAATGTTGATTATTTTCACATTCATCTAACCGATTAACATTGATAAAGGTAAATTTAACTTAAAAATTAAAAATCATTCTGAATGAAACTATATCTAGCCCATATCTTTAAAGGTAGGATTGATAACCGATAAGTCTACTTTTTTGAATATCTACCAGAAGGCCTGTTTTTTTAAGAAAATCCGCACCGATGATGGGCAGAGTAACATCCGCGATGATAAATCTCCATGTGAATTCTCGGCGAAGGCCAATATCTAATTTAAATATTCGAGAATCAAATGCTCGAACTGGTGTGCCATTGGCTGCGGATAAATTAAATGTAGTGCTGATTTTTGACACTTTGGTAAGACTAACAGGAACAACTGATACATCAGCCTCTGTACCAATCAAAAATCTGACTCCAGAATTTATTTCGAAAATTAGTAAGCGACTTGATACTTGATCATCACTACTTGTCGCCGAAAGTTGATGATCATTTACTGGTTTTTTGAACTTGAAAGTTTCGACTCAAACGACTCAACCACATCTGTTTCACTGCAGTCTCACTAAATAAATCACCAGCATTCAATTTAAACTTGGTTAATAATTGTGATGGTTTCATGTCACTCAATTTCAGTCCATGCATAATATTGTGCATTTTAGTCTTCTCGGACTCTTCCAACACTCTAATAACTTCCTTTTTGTAGAGTATTGTTGATGAACTTGGTCACGAGTAATTAAATCTGCACAGGTATTATGCTGTCTTGAATTCAAGGCACTGACAGCATGCGAATATTTTGTGCTTTCTGTCTTAACCATAAACTGTTGCTCCAAAATTGCAAACCACACGATAGGATTTTGATTAAAAAGTGTTTGTGGAGGCTTGAACGAGACATGAGCAATGTGAACAACGGTTTGAAAAGATGTTGTATTAAGATTTCCAGATTGAACACCACCAGAATTGATGAACGATGAAGACAAATTTTGCGAAACTTGAATTTGAGCATTAATCAGTTCTTGTAATTGCGATTTTGTCAATGAAATAAGTGGTTCTCCATTATGAGAACTAGATGTCAAATTGTCATTATTAACAGTGTGATTTGAATCTTCACTATCACTAACACATGCAACGAAAAATCGCGAGGACGAACAAATACAAAAAAAATTAACGAAAAAATGGATAATGTGACGGCGATTTCGAACATCATGATAAAAATTTAATACAATAATTGTAAGCTGGTACCTTGATAAACAAATACAAAAATAAAGGTACGCGACAATGTGCATTCCGCCCTGGCTGCTACTGTTGATTTCCCAAAATTGAAATAATATTACATCTAGGTGAGGTTACCAAGATGTTGGAATGGAAGCTTGGTTTTGAACTACTGAAACTTGACTTTTTTAATTTAAAAAATTCGGTCATCTCATCAGACTGCAGTGAGAGTGACCAAAATACTTTGCACTTATGTATAAAGTATAATCACAGTGCCTTAGCGAATTATTATGATTCGCATATTCGATTATACGTAAGTGCAAAGTATTTTCAATATGTTTGTAGTTTGGTCAAATCAGTCTTATGAGACGACTGAATTTTTTAAATTAAAAAATTCAAGTTTCATTAGTTCGAAACCAAGCTTCAGAACAACCCAAATTTCATATGAAATAATATGGGTATTTTTTACAGATGAGGGACTGGAAAAATCGCTGATGATATGTTGATAATTAACTCTTCATAATTAAATTTTGCAAAAATATAGGTGATTGTCCAAATAAATGATACAAAATTGATATTGTTTTCCGCAAATTCGAAAATATAAACGATTTATTAAAATTGTTGTTCAACTTGATGGCAACGTTATGCCTTATGAATTTTTAAAGAAAATAATTTCGAAAAATTGCGCAATGAATTTGTTTCACTCGAATATTATTATTAATTTTGCGCGATGACTTATTTTAGGATGAATAATTATTGATTTGAAATATATGTGCCGCCATTACTTCGTGGTCATAGACGGCTGGTCATCAATTATGGAGGTCTATTTGAGCTATATTATAGCTGCTGGTATATTTTTATTAGAATAAATTAGTTAACAATTAATTATTATTTATTTATTATTTTATTACAATTAAAATTATTGTAACAATATTTGACAATAAAAATAATGTTAAGTTTTTATTAATTAAGCTTTTTAGCTGTTTGATGAAAAAAACTTAAACCAGCTACTTCAATAAATAAAACAAAAAACTTGCGAGCAACTGAGAATTACATAAATTAAAAAACGAACGTACCCAATTTTAGGAATAGCAACTTGACAGAATTTTAATCAAAACATTAGAAAAGTAAAATTTGTCAAAATACCGCCACAAGTGAAAATGTGTGAACTGTAAAACTGTAATGAATACTTTTCTTGGTAATACTCTCGAACATTTGTATTGTAGTTTTTTGCCTATTCCCACGTGTTGATTTAGTTTTTAATTACGGTTTCCTTTGAAAGTGAAATTAGTTTTAAAACAGTTAGTTATGGAAGTGCCAAAAAGAAAACGAAATTACATCAAAGGTCAGATTAGGAGAATGGAGAATTATGTGCTGGTGATTGAAGAGGACACGAGTGCAAATGAGTTAACCGTAAGGTTATAGAAAGAATAAAAAATCGTACAAGGATTCCGTTGAGGTGGAGTACAAAAAGCTTGAGTTGTTCGATATTGTTGAACCAGATAGAGAACCCGTATAGGCACAATATTATATCATTGTTCCTAAGCTTCAAGGTGCTATACGAAAATAGCACCCACGAATCTACCTGCGGTAATGCTCGATCAATCTCTAAATAATACAAATGCGCATTCCAATGATTTTCAGTTGCCTCACATTACCGTTCCCCCATTTGTTGGGAGCTTTAAAGAAGGCAATCCTTTTTTGATTTATTTGGTTTGGCTGTACACGAAAACGCAAATCTTCCGATAGCCCAACAGTTTCAGTTACTCATTGGACATTTCAGAGATGAAACCCTAGCTTTAGTTCGGCATCTTCAAATTAATGACGCAAAATACGTAGAGGCCTATCAAAAAATGTGCAACAGGTACGACAAAATGAAATATATTGTAGCTTAATTTCACCAAAAAATTTTTCATTAACCAACTATAATGTTGTGATAATGTAATTCGAAGCCTTAAAGCATTGGGTCCAGAAGCAGAGAGCCGAGACCCTTCTTTTATTTATAATGCAACCAAAAAATGGATTCTCAAACAAGGCAAATGTGGAAACTAGAAACATCCGAAATCAATTATTCAATATTTGACAATCTTCTGTCAGTTTTGAATAAACGAATGGATTTTTTTTTTTTAATTTTTTATTTTAATCCATGCAATCTTTTCTGGGGCCGAAGCACTTGCTGCTCTTTCGCGGTTGATTTTTCCGTCTTACTTTACGCATTTCCTGCCAAATCGAAGACGTACGGCTATAGGACCGGTTTAAGTTACCATCTGCGCATTGCATAGCTCCATGCCAGCCTATAGTACTGGACATGAAAGATGGGCGGCCCATAAGTTTTGCACGCCGATAGGGGGTTGTAGTTGTGTTCCTTTTAATCACAGATCGTAATCTGTTGATGAAAATTTCCTTTTGCATCCAGCCCCTATCGGGATTCGAACCCGGTACCTCCCGATCCAAACGCCAAAGCTTTAACCACTATGCCATTTGGTCGGTAAAAAAAACGGATGGATGTTTTGCAAGACATGAAAACCGAGAGCGCAAAACGTACACTATCGAAACCACATGTAAAATGTATGCTCACTGCACCGGCAGTTACTTGTGCATTCTGTGGTAAGGACCACAAATTATTTGAGTGTGATGGTTTTCAAGGTTCAAAAATCCAACAGAAGAGGGATCACGTGAAGAAACACTCAAGATGTTACAATTGCTTGAGCGATACGCATATAGTCTACCAATGCAAATCGAAACGAAACATGTTCTCCAGAGAAAACGACTTCTGAGCGTGCTAATTCAATAGATGGAAATGCGGTTCTGCCGACTGCCCAAATAGTGGTAGAGCGATATAATGGTGAGTGGCAAATTTGTCGGGCGTTGCTGGACTTGGGATCGCAAACTTCACTAACGAATGAAGAATGTTTCCAGCATCTCGGAATAATAGGCGTGGCTACCTTACGAATTAAATCTAGATTTGAAGATAATAATTGAGAAACAAATACAAAGGTGTTTATAGTTCCAAAAATCTCGTCATATCAACTCTCAATTAATAAATCGGTAGGCCTTCAATAACTAACGGAGATTAAGCTAGCTAATCATAACTTTCAAGAGAAAGCAAAATAGATGATCTTCTGGCAAAAATTTTATCACAAAATCACAGTTATGTTGCTCACAACACCGAAACCAACGAAAGAGTGCCACTTGATAGAGGGATTACACATCGCACGGTAGCACACTAAGAAGGCTTTGGGGAATTGTGGAGGTTGTAAGTACTGTGCTGTATAGTGAAGAGGAGAGATTTTGCCTAAACTATTAGCAGAAAACGTTTCAAAGAGCACTAGATGGAAGATACATCGTGAGATTACCGTTTAAGCTAGATACCCCGAAACTTGGGCAGTCAAAATTTATGGAGATATAAACGACTAGCTAATCTGGAAAGGAGATTTTTACGTGATCGATCATTTAAAAGGCAATACATCAAGTTTCTAGATGAATATCTATCAACTGCTGATACTAGCGAGAGCTATTATTTGCCGCACCATGGAATTTTGAGAGAGAACAAAACTCGGCTAAAACTAGCAGAAGGGTCCTTCTGTTCGGTGGCGCAGTCTAGTTCGGTAGAAATACTGCTCAGATTTCGCAAACATAAAGTAATATTTACAGCTGATATAGAGAAAATATTCCGGCAAATCTGGGTTAGTAAAATGGATAGTGATTATCAACGATTTGTATGGAGGAAGGAACGAATAGCCAGTTGCGGCAGAAATAGTAAGGCGTTATTTTTAATTTGATGATTGGTTATCCGGTCAATAACAATATTCCTAGAGAAAACAGAAATGCTTCTGTTATTTAATTTACGGATGATTCACGCTTACTGTACTAGAGTAAAAACATACACTGGATACAAAATTAACTTACACTGCGATTAAATTCATGACTTATTTTGTGTAGACTTTCTTAACTTATTTTGTAGAGTTTCTACAAAAATGACATTTCATACATTTTTTGTTTGTATGTAATAAAATTTCGCTGTGATATACGATAACAGTTGAAAATTTATAATTTGTAACTGTAACATAAAAAAAAATTTTTTTTGGATCATTATGACAGAAAAAAATAATCGCAAAAGGAAATTTTACGCTTTACGTTGTAAGTGCATTTTAAATTTCATATTGTATGTTATTAATCACCTATAATTTTTTTGTTTTACTCATAAATTGTGTTTAAGGGACTGAAGAGGAAACACATGTCCGTGATTTTTCTTTATAGACAACTGGCCAGAGATTTAAATTTTTCGAAAAGCGGTACAGAATGTGAGAAAAAATGGAAAACTCTTATTCAAAATTATAAGAAATTAAAAGAACCTCCAACAGGACAAGGCATGTCAACGAACAAAATAAATTCAGACAATTGGCCATTTTATTCCAAAATAAATGATTTAATCGGTGGCCAACACAATATAGCTCCGACGGTCTTACTACAGTCGATTCCAGATTACGACATTGAATATTTGAACGAAGAACCAATCAGATACCAAGAAACGCCATCGCCAAATACCCTTGATGATGTACTTGTGACAGACATACCATTAACAGGCACGCCATCAACATCCAGATCGTTTAATCAGAATAATAAAGAATGTAGTAGACCATCTTAAAAAAATAAAGATGCGCTTTTGCAATATATGAAGGCCAGAGATGAAAAAATGTTAAAGAAATTAAAAAAATATGTAAAACATATTTCCCGGAGGTTGTTTTATCCGATTCCAACTCGGAATAAATCCAAATAATAATTTTACGTTTACAATTTAGAAACACAAGAAATAGTGAATTAGTGATGAATATCTTCACAGAAGATTAGAAATTATTAGAAAATTGAGGCAGATATATTATCTCTGAACTGAAGAGCTGATTCTGCGTTGTTTGTTATATTCTGATACTCTTCCTCTTCTTCTAGTGTGATTTCGTTAGATAAAACGTCGTCTGTAGCAACATACACATTGTGCAAAATACAGCATGCAGCTATTACTTGGCAAATTTCTCTCAATTGAAAGTTCCAGGCTTCTAAGGAAAATACATCTTCACCTCGTTTTCAACATACCGAAGGCTTGCTCTATTGCGATCCTTGCCTTACTGTGCAGATGGTTATATTTAAGTTGGACGTCAGTAAAGTTACTTCCTTTGTATGGTCATCGTCATGATTGCTATCGGATTGACGGAGCATTGGTAGCCACTATCTCCTAGTAAATAGTATCCACTATAGGAGGGTACTTTGCAAATTTGTAAATGTTGCTATTTCGCAATACTCGTTGATCATGAACTGATCCTGGGAAACATACATGGTCACATACAGCTAAAAAATATAAATGATTTCAACATATTTGGTTAAAAATGTAAATTCTTACCTTGAACCTGAATAGAATAGTTTAACTTTGTATTTATATATTCGTCATGATATCTAACTGGACAATTAATTTTCACATGGGTTCCGTCTATTGCACCAACCGCCTTGTTGAATGCATCTGACGTTGCTCGTAAAGCAAACGCATCATCTATCTCTTCTAGCTCTTCGTGAGTTGGCAAATGAACAACTACATTTAAAAGTTTTTCAAAATATTTCAAATATTTGTGACATATTCTAATTGATGTCGTCCTTGGTATATTCATAGGAACAGATAGTACCCTGAAACTTGTCCCGAAAGCTAGCCAAAACAGAACCATTATGAGTTCTATTTCTTTTTGATAGCCGTATTCACTCTTATAATTTTAGATATAATTCCAAAACTAAAGTTAAAGTACAATATTTCAAACCCTAGACCAAATATGAGTTAGATAAAATACAATTCAAACAATAAATACTTTGAATGCATACTCTTCGCATAATACGCGTTTCCAACTACTTCATGTTTGATGATTTTGGAGTAAATCCTAATATTCCTGTTTACTAATAACCAGTAACACCATTTGACGCCGACGATTTTCCATTTTAATAATTTTTTCAAATGTGTAATTTATATTTCCACAAACAATAAAAAATACCGCTAATTATTAGAACTGTGAACTGTCAATTGTCAATTAATGAAATGTAGGGTTATGTTCAAATAAGTCTTGATTTGAATTTGACCAGCAGATGACTTATTTCAAGCCGCCATTTTGAACAAGTCAAATAAGTCGACTTATTTGGAATAAGTCGCGAATTGGACCGCAGTCTTAATAGCTTCAAAAACTAAAGTGGCACCGATTAAGGCAGTTAGCATTCCTCGATTAGAACTATGTGCTGTAACGTTATTAACCATACTCATTGCATCCACGGTACAAACGTTCAAGAACACAATGAATGTAATTGCATGGCTGTGGACCGATTGTCAGTACTGAATTGAATATCATCGTGTCTCAGAAGATAGCAAGCATACATAGCCAACAGGATTTCATATATGTTGGAGCACTTAGGTCGAAGACATTGGCGTCGAGTATCATCTAGTGACGATCCAGCGGATTGCGCGGCACGTAGGCCCGAAGTAGAGTGGCCAAAACAAATTCAATTCAAGGCAGAAGCCAGAAGAGGCAACGAAAGAGCAAAAAATCAATTCGATTGGATTGGTTGCAATTAGAAATAGCAACTATTGGCTGGACGTCCTTACGGTGTCATTTCAAAGACCTTTCTTTACAACTGGGGTGGACTATGCGAGTTTTTGATTAATAAAAGCATCAAAATTGAAAGGTGCTAAATCAAACTAAGGCTTATTTGGCACTACATATAGGTATATAGTGACAACGGCTCTAATTTGATAGGCGCACAAAGACTGCTGATGATTTCCAAGGACGAGGCGTTATAAAGATATGTCAACAAAAACAACATAGAATGCCATTTTATTTCTCCAGGCTCTTATAATTCATGCAAATATCATTTGAAACGAGTACTGGGTAAATTGACGTTCGAAGAGCTCACGGCGTTACTTACTCAAATCGAAGCGATTATGAACTCTTCCCCTGTGTGTGAAATATCCCCAGAATAATTGAATCCGCCATTTTCTAATTTATTATGCGATTACGTTCAAATTAATTATGTTATTACTACCAGAACCGAATCTGTTGAACATTAAAGCAAATCGATTATCATGTTGACAGCATATCCAGAGGATGGTTCAGCACTTCTGGCAAAGATGGAATAAGGAGTATCTTCTAACACTTCAATAACGCCAGAAAAGGAAGCTTACTTCTGCAAATCCATAGATTGATGATCTTGTAGATGTCTTTGATAAAGATGCATCCCCACTTAACTGGCTTATGGGACGAATCATTGAAGCAATTCCTGGGAATGATGGATTACTTCGTGTAGTGCGGATAAAAACAAAATTGGGGGAAACAAAATGACCAACGGGGCGGGATATTCAGGATAATAAACCTGGAATGAAAATTTAAATCATATGTAAAACGTAAATTAAATTGTAAATTGTTGTTGTTATGAACATTTTATTTTTTATTGGATCCAACATTTTTGTTACTTTCTGGAAAAATGAAATCAGTTGTGCATTTCTTGCACTACTCTTAGCCTTTAAGCGTTGCCAGGTTGGGTCCATTTTCTTGTACTCCTAGTATCTGGGTGAAATCCAAATTTTGACTCATCAGTGAACAAACCTTTGGACCATTGCCTTTCTGCCCAATTTCTATGATTTCCACACCAATATCGGTCGTATCGGTGGACATATAAACGAACGGCGAGCGTGAAGGTTGTTTTCGTGTAGTCTATTCCCGATGGTTTGGTTAAATTTGGCTATCGCCAGACTTGCAATTACATATAAAGTCATGCTTTAAAGTTGTTATACTTACTGTACAATCATACATTGCCGTTGCCATAACCTGCATATAACAATACGGGACACATTGACATGACGGGCAACATGTGCTTGGTATCTTGCACTACGAAACATTCCTACTGCTTCGTCCATTTCATTATGAATTAGATTACGATGTGTATTGCTGCATTCCACACTTCTACACTAAATTTTAAATTTCACATTTTAAAATCACTCTTTTGGGAGCAAAAACTGAATAAAACTTGGAGCAACAAATCAACTGAAGTAGACTAAAAATATTTTTTTCAATAATACAATAACCGTTTTTACCGTTATTCCAGAAATTTTTTAGATATTGGGCGCTTTCAGGGCACCCGTCAGTTGGGAATATGTTGAGTAAAATCAAAGCCAACGTTATGAAAATGTTTAGTACTATAACATTTATAAATCAAATTGGCGATGATTTCACTAATCATGATGCCAACAGTTGGCGGTCCTGAACGCGCCCATTGTATGTGCAATCGATGTAGATACATACATTCTAGAAATCAAAAATCAAACGAAATTCAAGGCAATGGCAACTTAAAAACCATGTATTCCATTTACACTTTTGTGTAGATGTGTGTTTCACCTCTGGAAATATAGTAAGTTACTCGTTAGAGTGCCAGACTTTGAGATGGAGCGGAGAGAGGAAGGCGTATATAGTTGGTAATATTTCACAGAATCATTAAGATTACCAAATGAAGAACCCATTTTCTGCACTCTTCTGCTTACATCCATGCATGGTACAATAACAGAAAAATGGTTCTTTGACTGATATCAACCATTCAACTTATGTGCACTATGATAAATTAAGATTTTCGTTTGACGGCTAATTTTTAAAAATCTTTTACAAAGATGGGGAAATGAAAGGTGATCACTAAACATCGAATCAACGTTATAAAAACGACAACAAAACCAACTTTTTTTATTCACATTTCTGTATAAAGTATGTAAGTCTTATAAGAAATTTCATAATTTTTCTCATTTCTGTTTTATAAATTAAAATTAAAAGTAAAATTGTCTTACTTAATAAAATGGAAAATTATATAACGTTTAAATTTCTTGTTATTTTGCCATATATATGGGTAAGTCATACACTCGGATAAATAAATATATAGACGTAAATACTGTGAAAAGTAAGCGCAATTTGTACAGAAAGTGGTATCCGTGTGTGATGTGTATGTAAGAAATCATTTTGTATTTGGTTACAATAGACGCGAGAGGAAGATTCGTGATCATATAATCTTATGTATTTTCTTATTTGTTTTTGTCTTGTGTTTCGGCTCTCACCAAGCACGCGAATGTCTGCGATATGTGTTTGTACGTGTGAGACCTATACAGAAGTTTTATATATAAAGACGGACATAATTTACTGTGATGTAGACCTAATTATTATTACAACTTTTGTGTTTTGGTTGAATTGTTCAAGAGAAACTGGTTTACCTTGTATCAATTTTCAATTTTCTGTCTTATGTTGTAAGCTATATTTACGCCGTACATAAGTAAATTATTCATATACACAAGAATTTATGTTTATATACCCAAGTTATGTTACCGCGGAAATCATATGTTCCATTCATTAATAAAACATACACAGACATATTGGTTTTTTGCTGCTGTGTGCTTAGGTCTTATAAAATATCAAGTACATTGGTAAGACAGTTAACCGCGTAATTCGCAAGTATTTAATGACGCATCCAAATTTTCTATTTTCAAGTATATTTTAATATAAAATAAGATGCACGAGTAGGAAGGTTACGCAACAACAAATAATCAGCATGACTCAGGTAAAATTTCTATTAAATAAATCTAACCGCTGAAAGTTTTTACATTGAGATGAAGAAGCTTCGCCAAAAATTAAAATCGCATTTCAAAACTTTCGAGCATACACAAAACCAAAATATTAAAGAAAACATTATTAGTTAGACGCGTTTGGACCAAAATTATATTACTAAACAAATTTATTTAGGTAACTTTCACAAAACCGAAAGAAATTTTTTCGGAGAGTAAAATAATTCACTGCAGATGTTAAAAACTGTTATTAGTACCTGTTTAATATTTTTTAATGTGTTGCCACGCATCGAGTGTAGCCTTACACAAAAGAGAATATATCACGTACTATACGTTTAGTACCTACGGACTAAAAACATCTTAAGGACATTTAATATTATAATATTTATAGTGTAAAGTTGACTGAATGTCTCTGTACAGTTTAACGTATTTAAATTAAACCGTGGATATATGCTAAAATCAACCTATAGTTAGCTAAATTGAACTTTTAAAATACGCACAATATGTGGGCAGTCACTGATCCGTCTGTTCCTATTATTGCCTTTTAAATAACCTTTATATAGATTTCACGTCTCGATCCATCACTATCGCTCTCCCATTTCGAATTCCTATTAAGCATAGGACTGGTTCAGCGACGTCACACCAGCAAAGACGAAGTGTTCCACAATGTCATACACTGGCTGGTTGTGGTTGAAACACTTTATTCCTTATACGTTGGGGAACCTTACAACGTGGCCCAGCCATCTAACTAGGATGAATTTGATAAATCCAATGATATCTGTGTCTCTTAGAAGTTACTCAGTCTGAACTTGTTGGTTGGATAGTTAAAATATTAATCTTTAATAATTCAGTTCCACTTTCAATAACGGCTAATGTTTCAGTTAAGACAATATGACAAAATTGAGAACACGCAATACTCTGCTAATGCAGGTAATGAAGGTAGTTCCGCTCCAGGCGGCCATGGTTAGAACTTCTTGCAAAAGTCATTTTAGAATTCTATTCCGATATTCAACCGATATTTCAGAACCATATTTCAGAACTTCCCCCAAAAGTCATTTTGGAATTCTATTTGTATCGAACAAACTCAATCAGATCATAATATATTAAGAAATGGACGGAGTTTCATCCCAGATAGTATTGGGAATACAATTTAATTCGGTCCGTTTTCAAAAAGTGACTCTGACTATAATAATTTTTGTGTAGTGACAGCTGATCTCCGTTGTTTTAGACAAATTAGGGATCTGCCGTTAACATTCAGTTGATATTGCTTTGAGTTTCATACAAAACGTGTTTTTACGACGTTGAATATGTCAGATTTTGTGATAACTAAACAGCATTTGCGGGAAGTATTAATTTTTGCTTGTGGAAGTTTGCGGTGACAATGCTCCAACCGATAAATCATGTATAGAATGGTTTCGATGCTTCAAAAATTATAATTTTAGTGTTGAAGATAAGCTTTGCTTGGGACAACCAAAAAAATTCGTAGATGATGAATTAGAGGCATTGCTCGATGAAGATCCGACTCAAACGCAAGAGGAGTTTGCCGGTACATTGGGGGTGATCCAATAGGCATGATTTAAAAGAAAGGCAATTGGGCCCCTTATTAATAGAAACCAAGAGACGTGGAAAGGTGATTTCTTTCTTGAGAGCAGCTGCTCCAAAGGCAATCAAGAAAGGTTTTTTTTTACACCGGATGGTGACTGATGACGAGAAGTGGATCTTCTACGATAACCCCAGGAGGAAAAAATATTACGCTTTGCCCGAGAAATCGTTGTCATCGACCTCAACATCAACAGCAAAGACGAACATTCATGGTTCGAAAATTGGGATTCGAAAATTGAATAAGAGATGGAAAAAATCTGTTCATTCAATTTATTTTAAAATAAATTCATTATTAAAATTAAAACAACGGACCGAATTAATTTGTACTCCCAATAATATTTCAGAAATTCTGCAAAAAAGCATTTTAGAATGCCATTCCTATCCAACATACCCAATCCCATCATGATCGATATTAAATGGCCTAGATAAATCTCAGATAAAATTTGTTCCAGAAATTATCTAGAATCTCGTTACCATTCAAAACAGTCCCAGGTGGCCCTATTTAAATTTCATTTAGGCCCAACACATTAACTTAATTGACATAATTGACAACATCTGAAAAAATCAAATACAAAAAATGATAAATTGTTCTACAGTAAATTGGGTAAATCGTTTACTACGATAAAAACCGGGTTTAGTATAGTTTGTCTTAGAGTTTGTGAAAACTGATTGACCGAAAAATTGACTTAAATTTGAATTTTTCCTGATAATTGGTGCTCGGCTTTTATTAAACCTTAATCATCAATGTATATGCCATTTTGTTCGATGACATGTTACCGTCTCTTTAGCAACATCATAATTACGTGCTCATAAAATTTGCAAGAAACTGTTCCATGTGCGATTTCGGGTCATCACCATTTATGAAAGTTTTCTGAAGTGAAATGTGTATGAGGGTTTTCTGAAAAGTTTCCGACCTCATCATGAAGATGGCAGCCCTCGTCAACAAAAGTTAGGAAATGTGTTTTCGCATGCATCGAAAGGTACTTACCGAATTTCAGCCATTTTGAGTGCGCCGATGTGAGCGGTTTTCTGAAAATGGAAAAATCGAGTATACAACTGTTATTCAATTTTTATTTTCGAAGACAATACGACTACACAAATCAAAGACGTGAGCTAAATCTCAACGTAACCGTACTAGCTTGGTTGAGACGGTAAACGTTTGGATGGTCCAAAAACTGCAACCACTTTCGTTAGCATCGCTCAAGTTCGATAGATGGGTCCAGACAACCGTTGAATTAAAGTTAGAGAGATAGAAAAGGGTATGAATATGTCCAAAGAACGTCTTTGCCACATATTGGATCAATCATATCATTTTGGACCAGAAACGTGTTCGAATGAACATTTCCAACGATCTGTTTTCAGAGTTTTGGCTTCGGCTAATAACTGTTGATGAAACTTGGATGCACCATTAGACTCCAGAATCAAAAATACAGTCAAAACAGTGACTCCTAAGGGCGAGACGGCTCCAGAAAAGTTGAAGGCTGTCCTTCGGCTCATAAAGTGATGGCGACTGTTTTCTGGGACAGTCATGGAGGATTAATCGATTATCTTCAAAAATGGAAAACCATTACAGGAGCATACTACACATAATTACTTGACAAGCGGAAGGCGGAAATTGCAGAAAAATTGCCACATTTGCAGAAAACAAACTCTTGTTCCAGCAACACAATCCGCCGTTTCACACCTCAGCGGTTGCCATGGCGAAAATTATGGATTGAACTGCTTAACCAAACTAACCAGATCTAGCCCCAAGCGACCTTTTTTTGTTCCCTAAACTAAAATTTGCGCTCGGAGGTTATGAAGAAGGCCATCATCTTCGTAAACAACTATTTTGCAGAGAAAGCCGCCGAGTACTATTTGGACGGGTTGCAGAGATGGGAGCATCGCTGGGAAACCTAAAAGGAGACTATTTAGAGAAATTCAAATTAACTTGAAGAAAAAATGTCTTGAATCTTGTTTGTCTGAAACTTTTCAAAAAATCTTACCACCTATTTAAAGTGTGTGAAGTTGTCCCAGTATTTCGTCTCAGCAAAAATTAAAAATATTCATCAGGCAATACTAATTATATCCCATCCCAGGACTTTTTAAATCCCAGAAAACGCGCTGAACGATCGTATTGTCTTGCATTTTGGCATATTGTGGGCGTTATAGAATCAATAACTGTTGATAGCCTTGTTCAGTAATGATTTCGTTGGGCTGGAGTAGCTGTTGTTTGCACGTGAAAAAACGGCGTCCGACGTCTGAGTTTATACGGAACCCAATTTCCTTGTTTTTGATTATCTTGAGACGGTTTTGAACCGCTTGTTGAGTCACTCCCAAAGTTTCAGCGAGCTCCTCTTAGTGTCTTCAAACTTACTAATCTTTCTTCGCGTTCTTTGTCACTGGTGTCAAAATCGCCACTTTTAAAATGGCGGAACGAGTACTCATATGTTTTTATTGATGGAGCATGTTCCCCATATGCTTCATACAGCAATAGATTGAACATCAGCTGCAATCTAAAAACGTAAAAGCAGCAAACTAAAACATAAAACCAGCGCTTTCCGCAAATTGTATTTTGTTGACATAAAGGTTGACATGGTTAGAACTCAAAAAAATAGGTTGCTTACACTTCAGCGAAATAACACATACTGATTTTGAGAAATCAATGATGACTCTTTAACATGAATATATAGTTACAAGATGGTCCGATGCGATTTAATATTAGTTACGCCATCTATTGTAAATCCCTCAAAGCTTATTTGTACTCCCAATAGATAGAGATCCACATGTTGTATCGAAATCAGAAGAAATCGATGATGATATTTCAGCCTCCTTGGAACCATTAATTTAAACCTGTATTGCGTTCTTAAAAATGATTCGGCCAGCTTCACATATGACCTCATAGCGCCTATCATAACAAACGAATGGTGGGGAACTTTTATTCGTAGGTAGTACACATTGTATCCAATCGATATCAAATGAAATCGATTACGACATTTTAGGTCTCAGTGCAGGATGCTAAAACGCCAATCTCAACATACAGATCGTCATGTAACTTGTATTTTGGATAGCGGTCATAATGCAGTATTGAAATCAGAAGAGGTTGGTCACGAGACTCGTGGTACCTACCATTAATTTATATCAAACACTCATGCAAAAACTGAATGGACCATTCCCATATGAGCCTGTTGTATAGAAATCAGAAGAGATCGATGACAATGTTTTAGGTTCCTGCGAAATATTAATTTAAATCTGAATTGTGTTTGAAAAACGTTTCGGTCATTTACACATATGATCCCATAGCGCCAATCCTAACTGGTCTTGGGCGAATCGATAACAAATGATATCAAATACGAAACTATAGGTTCCAGGGAACTACTATTCATTTAAATCTAAAATATATATTGGGTGTACAAATGTATTGTCGACCTTTTTTAGTGAAATAAGTCTTTAGACATTAGTTTGTGTAGAAAATGAAAGAATGTTGAATGTTTTATTCAAAGTATGCTCCTTCGGAAGCTATAACCTTCACCCATCGTTCAGGCAATAAACGGATTTCCCGAAGGAAGAAGTCGATTGTATGCTCAATTTAAAAAATCGCTTTTAGACATTGAGTGTCTTTTTAGTTATTTTCCTGTCGGTATGATGAGGTTTTCATTTCGGGTGATTTCAATTTTGATATTTCTCAAGAAACTTTATTTTCTCGTAGCTATTTAAATATCTTAAATAGCATTAATCTTTCAGTTTATAACACTGAAGCGCCCACTTACTCTTATGCAACCGCAAGTGGTGGTTCTTATTCTCTCATTGATCATGTCGTCGCTTCTGCTGATAATTCCATTTGTTTTTCCAATCAATTGTCTCTTGGAATTGGTTCTCATCACGATCTCCTTGTTTTTTTTTTATTAATTATTACTCTCGTCCTAAACCTAAAAGTTTCAGCTTTAGGGATTTTTCGAAAATTGATGAATCTCACCTTTCATCAATTTGTGGCTCTATTTGTTGGGGCAATATTTTTTCTCTAGAAGAAGAAGTACTATACCGATCAAATTAACTATTTTAACTCCTCTATTAATTATGTATTTAATAATTGCGTTCCTCTCACTACTGTTTATTTTAGAGCTAGATCCCCCGCTTGGATGACTCAAGAGATTTCGAATGCTATTTCTGTTCGTTTTTCCAAGTATCGTCTTTGGAAAATGAGCCCTAGTTCTTGGTCTTATCTAGCTTATAAGCAATCTCGAAATAGAGTGGTAAGTTTAATTCGTATCGCTAAGCAAAATTTTTTCAAGGATAAGTTAGATCCCTCACTTCCCTCTAAGATATTTTGGCGTAACGTTCGCAATTTGGGCCTTGGTAGTTGCAAAGGGGATACTTCAGTAAATTTCAAAGCTAATGATTTTAACCATTACCTAAGTAATTCTAGTTCCACCCATAATATTTCCAATATTGATTTAGTATCCGTAGAATCCCTAAATTCTTTTTCGTTTGCAAATATATCTATTGCAGTTTTGAATTCTGCAATTTGGGAAGTTAAATCGCAATCCACTGGTCTAGATATGGTTAGTTTAAAATTTGTTAAGCGTATTTTTCCTAATGTATCAAGACACTTTATACATATTTTTAATTTTATTTTAACGACCTCGTTTTATCCCGCTCAGTGGAAGTTGAGTAAAATTATTCCTGTTCCTAAAATTAGCAATCCTTCTGAGCTTTCCCATTTCCGACCTATTAGTATTTTAAGTTCTCTGTCCAAGGTGTTTGAATTGGTAGTAAAAAACCAAATTAAATCTTATATTGATAGCTTTAAGTTGCTTAGTATTTTTCAACCGGGTTTTACAAGATTCCACGGTACTACCACTGCTTTACTGAATGTTTGTGATGATATTCGTCGTAGTAAGAGTAATAGAGAAATGACTTGCCTTACTTTGTTGGATTTTTCTAAAGCGTTCAATTCAATTAATCACCAAATTTTGTTTAGTAAGCTTATTTCGAACTTTAATTTTTCTCTCTCTCTGCTGCTAAATTAATTTTAGACTATATTTCGGGTCGCTTTCAGACAGTCTTTTTTGACTGTTTTGACTCAGGGGTCGGTTCTTGGTCCTTTACTTTTCTCAATGTACATTAATGACGTTGCATGTTCGATTCGCCATTCTTCTTTTCATATTTTTGCTGATGATGTACAAATTTATAGGAGTAGCCGCTTAGATAATGATTCCATTAACTCTAATATTTCTCTTATTAACCAAGATTTGGTAAGAATTTATAATTGGTCACTATCTAACCGGCTCTTAATGCTAATAAATCTCAGTCTATTATAATTTATAAAAAATCTATAGATACTTCCTCTTTTCCTGGAATTTTCTCGGTGATTCTTTAATTCCATTCTCTAATACAGTTATAAATTTAGGGTTAATTATCAATAAAACTCTTACTTGGGGTGATCATTTGATTAAGTTTAGCAAAACGGTTTTTGGAATGCTTAGTTGTTTGTATAAAGTTGTTGGGTTTTCTGATAGTAATTTTAAAAAGCGTATGTTCCTCTCCCTCCTTCTTCCACATTTTCTATTTGGGGATGTTGTTTTGTTTGGTATGCTTCAGGAGAATATGAATGTTCTCCAAAGATGTTTCAATGCTTGTACTCATTTTATTTTTAGTATTAGGAAATATGATCACATTTCTTCCTTTTTGAAATTGATTCTGGGTTGTAATTTAGTTGATTTTTATGAACTTCGCGTTTGTCTTTTTATTTTTAAGCTTCTCAGGACTAAGCAACCTTCCTATTTATTTAATAAGATATTGTTCAGTAGGTCTTATTCTTCAAATTTACGTTTACTTACCCCTATGAACTTGTGTAGGTCTCTAAATACTTCTTTTTCTGTTAGAGGTATTTCTCTTTGGAATTCTATTCCATTAGATATTAAGAGATCGGCGTCGCTGAGATCTTTTAAAACGAGTTATTTAGCGTGGCGCGCTTGAATGACAATACATGTTTAGTACTATTTTTAGTATATTATACTTTTTATTACAATATTTTTATATTTATTTATATGGTGTTTGTAAGTATTCACTTCTTGCAGTATTCTCCGTAACAAATGAGCTTGAGCTCAACATGGAGGGTATTAGCATGGAGTGGATTTGTTTTTTGAAAAAATCTGAGGTGGCATAAAAACCTATAACGGAAGTATTTTTTTGTTGTTGATGTTCATTTATTATTCTTCCATATATGCTTTTCCTCTACTAAAATTGTAATGTCAATCTATCAATAAATTAATAAATAAATTTCGGCCACTTTGTCGTTAATCTATGTGCGTTTGTATTTGCAAAAATATTAATATTTTAACATAGAATAACGAATTAGAAAATTTCTAACAAATGGTGAAAGGGCCACAAGCAGAAACAGTAACTTGTTCGGTGTAAAAGTGTTTCATAAAGTCTGGAACCTTAACGAACGAAAAGATTCGCTTTGAATATTCTTTACCCATTGTAACAGAAACTTAAATCTTTAAATAAAAAGTTTATTAAAAAGAGAGATATATAGAGAGAGATAGGAGTTGCTGTTACAATTTTATTGTTTTGTTAGCATAACATTTTTCAGTCCAGTATGGCCCGTTCTCATTTGTAATTCCAAATCTCTCTATAGGAAATTTTTTTTTTCATAATTTTAATTGAACGATTTAGGCTTTTCACCCCAGCTTTCTTACCAAACAAACTGAAAATCTCTATCTTGGAAATGTGGGTCGCGTTTTCCTCAAAATAGCTTAGATTAGATCAAAATCTGTTTCAACAGCCAAGAACACCAACACTACAGTACTTCTATACTTGAGCAATATTGTGTGGAATCGATGAGATACTGTTACGAATTCTACTCTTCTCAGGTATATCACTTGGTGGTCGGATAGTTAAGGAGTACACCACCAAGTGTTATCAACCCAAAGGTCGCGAGTTTGAAACCAGTTGCAGACTATAATTTTATTAGAGGATTATTATTATTAACATCAACGATATTGTCGGATCAAATGTTCCTCCAATACTGATTGGGAATTGGATTTTAGAATGGTAGTCCAAGTGGAGCGGAATATGCAGATAACGAAAGCAATTGAAAACAACGGCGATAAACATCATGGGAAATACTAGAATTAACAACAGCGTTGTCAAAGAAAATCAGAGGCTTATACGTTGAGTGCAAGCTTCCTAGGGCTACATGTTACTTTAGATAAGATTATTAAAATGAGCCAACTCAAACGACTTTTGGAAACACGTATTCGAAGCTGTGTCAGAAAAGTGTAATCGCATATGAAAGCACGGCAACTAAATTTTTCCGACACAAACAAATCAATCTCCACACTTAGGAACATCGGTGTCTTATCGCAAAATTTCACAGAATACTGGCGACAACAACAACAACAGCAGTGTGAGAACTGGCGACCACACTATTATTTTAACTCTGATTTAGAATAACTGGAAGTTTTGGTTGCAACTGCTACTCACAAGGACAACTTGTGAACTCTTTTGATTTGTTGAAAGAAATATTTTTATTTATTTATTTTATTTTATTATTGTTATCTATATATCATTCAAAATCATAAATGTAAGGTTACAAAATACAATAAAATCCATATGTAGAAATAAAGTAAAGCTCTCTAGGCAAGGAAATACCTGTATATTCTAGTATATATTGCTACACAAAACAAAAGGAGTTATTGACAATTATTAAAACAATATTATTGTTTTCGGGTCAAGGTCGAGTATCTAATAAACTAACGTTTATTATTAAATGTTTAAAAAATAATATTAACTTTTTCAAGCTTAAATAATATTTAAAAAAAGAAAAATATGCAGAGCTACAATTAAAAATATTGCTCAATATCATTTATACGAGGGCGTAGTGCGAAGTCTGGTAAAATTGCAACAGAGGTCGCCACAATCGCAAATCCCAGATGTCATGTGTCAATACCATCTGTCACTAGACCAAATTAAAATTTTCAGACAGATCTGTCATTTAGTTCAGTTTTGACAGCCCTTGAAAACAGACAACCCATTGTTTTTTGCAAACATGGAAAAAGGTGAATTTCGTGTGTTATTATACATTATTTTTTGCGTGGAAAAACCAAACCAAAGCTTGATAAATAATATGGAGACTCTTCACCATCAATTAAAATGATTCACAAGTGGTTTACTGTTTTTCATTGTAGTCGTACAAGCACAACTGATGCCGCACGTTCAGGACGCCCAAATGAAGTCACCACACCAAAAATGGTTGACAAAATCCATGATATGGTATTGCAAGACCGCAGAGTGAAAGTGCGCGAGATAGCTGGGATTATCTCGGTGAGGTATCTCGGATGAACGTGTGCGCAATATATTATACGAACATTTGAATATAAAAAAGATATCCGCGCGTTGGGTGCCGCGTTTACTTACAATCGACCAAAAACGCACACGTGTGACAACTTCAGAGGCACGTTTGGCGATGTTCAAGAGAAATAAAAAGGAGGTTTTTCGTCGTTTCATAACTGTGGATGAAACATGGATCCATCACTATACAACGGAGACCAAAGAACAGTCTAAATAGTGGATTTATATTGGCGCACCTGCGCCGAAGAAGGCTAAGGCGATCTTATCGGCCAACAAGGTCATGGCCACAGTTTTTTGCGATGCGCGTGAAAAACGACCGCATTTGGCGAAGAAAAAGTTCACTTCCATCAGGACAATGCACGAATGCACACGTGTGTAGTTGCCATGGCCCAAATCCAGAAATTACGCTTCGAATTGCTTCCACATCCGCCATATTCTCCAGGCTTAGCCCCCTACGACTATTTTCAGTTTCTGAACTTGAAGAAATGGCTCGGTGGAAAGAGATCGGCTCTAATGAGGAGAACATCGATGCAACAAACGCCTATTTTGAAGGGTTTTAGAAATCTAATGCGAAGGGAGGAAGGGATCGAAAAATTGAAAAAACGTTGGACTAAGTGCATCGAGCTAAAAGGCGACTACGTTGAAAAATAAATATATTTTTGGCCGAAAATATTATTTCGTGTTTCATTTTTACCAGACTTCTCACTCCGCCCTCGTATTAAACAGATTGGTATTTGCGCTCTATTGTAAGAAGTTTTAAATGCTTTGGTAACTTCCGAAACCAGGACATCGATTTTGTATGCTTTTTTCCGTTCCACTGGGGATTTGCCGGAACGTCAAAGTAGTGGTGTATGTATTGGTGTGCGTGTTTTGTTTTGTGTTTTTGACGTCATTTAAGAACACGTACTAATATGTTAGGTACATAATTGGTGAATTTGTTAAATTTCACAATACCATTTAAATTAATAAAGTGTTGTATTAATTCCCTAAATAGTTTAATCTAATTCCTAGTAATATAAAGTAATTTCATTATCATTCATATTTCCTCAGTTAATCCACTTTATAATTTACTAAACGTTTTCTTCAATATTATTTCCATAAATACCCACAATTCTCATGATGCATCCACATGTATTTTTTTCAACCGATAAGCACATTTATAAAAATCGAGTCAACATTTTGGCGAAACTTCATGAGAATTTGAACACACACAAAGATAGAAAACGACAGCACACATAGTAAAAGTGAATTTTATACACCGCGTATCCGTATAAAAATTCTCATCAGAATTTCGAGAGAATTTCGTATAAAATCCCTGTCCACTAAGGTGCCATAAAGAGATATAAACGCCTATATTTTTCATTATTGCATCGAATACCAGCAAAGATGTTTGGATTTCTCATGTTATAAATAAATAAAATGAATAAAGAAATGAATAAATAAGCGAATAAAAAAAATTTTCAATACTTTAAAAATGTATAAATATCCTAACGGTAGAAGTCTGAGTTCACGGAAAAGTGGAACTGTGTTGGTCCTAAAAGAACGGTTATATATTAATTTAACAATCCGTTTCTGTGCAATATAGAGATTTTCAATATGTGTCAAATAAATCCCACCCCAACTAGAAACGTCATTCATAATTATCGATTCAACCAGGGCATGATAGAATTTTCTAATGTGGCTTGGGAGCAGAACGGTTTCATATTGTAAAATTTATAAACAGCAGCGATAACGCTTTTCCATGCTTTATAAAGGTAAGAATCCCAAATTAACTGCGATGCGAGTCAACAATTAGGCCCAAGTATTTAAACTCATTCACACCTAGAAATTGAAAGTAATGTGGAGTGCAGGGATTTCTGTTGCATTTTCAGACAGATCTGTCATTTAGTTCAGTTTTGACAGCCCTTGAAAACAGACAACCCATTGTTTTTTGCAAACATGGAAAAAAGTGAATTTCGTGTGTTATTATACATTATTTTTTGCGTGGAAAAACCAAACCAAAGCTTGATAAATAATATGGAGACTCTTCACCATCAATTAAAATGATTCACAAGTGGTTTACTGTTTTTCATTGTAGTCGTACAAGCACAACTGATGCCGCACGTTCAGGACGCCCAAATGAAGTCACCACACCAAAAATGGTTGACAAAATCCATGATATGGTATTGCAAGACCGCAGAGTGAAAGTGCGCGAGATAGCTGGGATTATCTCGGTGAGGTATCTCGGATGAACGTGTGCGCAATATATTATACGAACATTTGAATATAAAAAAGATATCCGCGCGTTGGGTGCCGCGTTTACTTACAATCGACCAAAAACGCACACGTGTGACAACTTCAGAGGCACGTTTGGCGATGTTCAAGAGAAATAAAAAGGAGGTTTTTCGTCGTTTCATAACTGTGGATGAAACATGGATCCATCACTATACAACGGAGACCAAAGAACAGTCTAAATAGTGGATTTATATTGGCGCACCTGCGCCGAAGAAGGCTAAGGCGATCTTATCGGCCAACAAGGTCATGGCCACAGTTTTTTGCGATGCGCGTGAAAAACGACCGCATTTGGCGAAGAAAAAGTTCACTTCCATCAGGACAATGCACGAATGCACACGTGTGTAGTTGCCATGGCCCAAATCCAGAAATTACGCTTCGAATTGCTTCCACATCCGCCATATTCTCCAGGCTTAGCCCCCTACGACTATTTTCAGTTTCTGAACTTGAAGAAATGGCTCGGTGGAAAGAGATCGGCTCTAATGAGGAGAACATCGATGCAACAAACGCCTATTTTGAAGGGTTTTAGAAATCTAATGCGAAGGGAGGAAGGGATCGAAAAATTGAAAAAACGTTGGACTAAGTGCATCGAGCTAAAAGGCGACTACGTTGAAAAATAAATATATTTTTGGCCGAAAATATTATTTCGTGTTTCATTTTTACCAGACTTCTCACTCCGCCCTCGTATTAAACAGATTGGTATTTGCGCTCTATTGTAAGAAGTTTTAAATGCTTTGGTAACTTCCGAAACCAGGACATCGATTTTGTATGCTTTTTTCCGTTCCACTGGGGATTTGCCGGAACGTCAAAGTAGTGGTGTATGTATTGGTGTGCGTGTTTTGTTTTGTGTTTTTGACGTCATTTAAGAACACGTACTAATATGTTAGGTACATAATTGGTGAATTTGTTAAATTTCACAATACCATTTAAATTAATAAAGTGTTGTATTAATTCCCTAAATAGTTTAATCTAATTCCTAGTAATATAAAGTAATTTCATTATCATTCATATTTCCTCAGTTAATCCACTTTATAATTTACTAAACGTTTTCTTCAATATTATTTCCATAAATACCCACAATTCTCATGATGCATCCACATGTATTTTTTTCAACCGATAAGCACATTTATAAAAATCGAGTCAACATTTTGGCGAAACTTCATGAGAATTTGAACACACACAAAGATAGAAAACGACAGCACACATATTAAAAGTGAATTTTATACACCGCGTATCCGTATAAAAATTCTCATCAGAATTTCGAGAGAATTTCGTATAAAATCCCTGTCCACTAAGGTGCCATAAAGAGATATAAACGCCTATATTTTTCATTATTGCATCGAATACCAGCAAAGATGTTTGGATTTCTCATGTTATAAATAAATAAAATGAATAAAGAAATGAATAAATAAGCGAATAAAAAAAATTTTCAATACTTTAAAAATGTATAAATATCCTAACGGTAGAAGTCTGAGTTCACGGAAAAGTGGAACTGTGTTGGTCCTAAAAGAACGGTTATATATTAATTTAACAATCCGTTTCTGTGCAATATAGAGATTTTCAATATGTGTCAAATAAATCCCACCCCAACTAGAAACGTCATTCATAATTATCGATTCAACCAGGGCATGATAGAATTTTCTAATGTGGCTTGGGAGCAGAACGGTTTCATATTGTAAAATTTATAAACAGCAGCGATAACGCTTTTCCATGCTTTATAAAGGTAAGAATCCCAAATTAACTGCGATGCGAGTCAACAATTAGGCCCAAGTATTTAAACTCATTCACACCTAGAAATTGAAAGTAATGTGGAGTGCAGGGATTTCTGTTGCATTTTCAGACAGATCTGTCATTTAGTTCAGTTTTGACAGCCCTTGAAAACAGACAACCCATTGTTTTTTGCAAACATGGAAAAAAGTGAATTTCGTGTGTTATTATACATTATTTTTTGCGTGGAAAAACCAAACCAAAGCTTGATAAATAATATGGAGACTCTTCACCATCAATTAAAATGATTCACAAGTGGTTTACTGTTTTTCATTGTAGTCGTACAAGCACAACTGATGCCGCACGTTCAGGACGCCCAAATGAAGTCACCACACCAAAAATGGTTGACAAAATCCATGATATGGTATTGCAAGACCGCAGAGTGAAAGTGCGCGAGATAGCTGGGATTATCTCGGTGAGGTATCTCGGATGAACGTGTGCGCAATATATTATACGAACATTTGAATATAAAAAAGATATCCGCGCGTTGGGTGCCGCGTTTACTTACAATCGACCAAAAACGCACACGTGTGACAACTTCAGAGGCACGTTTGGCGATGTTCAAGAGAAATAAAAAGGAGGTTTTTCGTCGTTTCATAACTGTGGATGAAACATGGATCCATCACTATACAACGAAGACCAAAGAACAGTCTAAATAGTGGATTTATATTGGCGCACCTGCGCCGAAGAAGGCTAAGGCGATCTTATCGGCCAACAAGGTCATGGCCACAGTTTTTTGCGATGCGCGTGAAAAACGACCGCATTTGGCGAAGAAAAAGTTCACTTCCATCAGGACAATGCACGAATGCACACGTGTGTAGTTGCCATGGCCCAAATCCAGAAATTACGCTTCGAATTGCTTCCACATCCGCCATATTCTCCAGGCTTAGCCCCCTACGACTATTTTCAGTTTCTGAACTTGAAGAAATGGCTCGGTGGAAAGAGATCGGCTCTAATGAGGAGAACATCGATGCAACAAACGCCTATTTTGAAGGGTTTTAGAAATCTAATGCGAAGGGAGGAAGGGATCGAAAAATTGAAAAAACGTTGGACTAAGTGCATCGAGCTAAAAGGCGACTACGTTGAAAAATAAATATATTTTTGGCCGAAAATATTATTTCGTGTTTCATTTTTACCAGACTTCTCACTCCGCCCTCGTATTAAACAGATTGGTATTTGCGCTCTATTGTAAGAAGTTTTAAATGCTTTGGTAACTTCCGAAACCAGGACATCGATTTTGTATGCTTTTTTCCGTTCCACTGGGGATTTGCCGGAACGTCAAAGTAGTGGTGTATGTATTGGTGTGCGTGTTTTGTTTTGTGTTTTTGACGTCATTTAAGAACACGTACTAATATGTTAGGTACATAATTGGTGAATTTGTTAAATTTCACAATACCATTTAAATTAATAAAGTGTTGTATTAATTCCCTAAATAGTTTAATCTAATTCCTAGTAATATAAAGTAATTTCATTATCATTCATATTTCCTCAGTTAATCCACTTTATAATTTACTAAACGTTTTCTTCAATATTATTTCCATAAATACCCACAATTCTCATGATGCATCCACATGTATTTTTTTCAACCGATAAGCACATTTATAAAAATCGAGTCAACATTTTGGCGAAACTTCATGAGAATTTGAACACACACAAAGATAGAAAACGACAGCACACATATTAAAAGTGAATTTTATACACCGCGTATCCGTATAAAAATTCTCATCAGAATTTCGAGAGAATTTCGTATAAAATCCCTGTCCACTAAGGTGCCATAAAGAGATATAAACGCCTATATTTTTCATTATTGCATCGAATACCAGCAAAGATGTTTGGATTTCTCATGTTATAAATAAATAAAATGAATAAAGAAATGAATAAATAAGCGAATAAAAAAAATTTTCAATACTTTAAAAATGTATAAATATCCTAACGGTAGAAGTCTGAGTTCACGGAAAAGTGGAACTGTGTTGGTCCTAAAAGAACGGTTATATATTAATTTAACAATCCGTTTCTGTGCAATATAGAGATTTTCAATATGTGTCAAATAAATCCCACCCCAACTAGAAACGTCATTCATAATTATCGATTCAACCAGGGCATGATAGAATTTTCTAATGTGGCTTGGGAGCAGAACGGTTTCATATTGTAAAATTTATAAACAGCAGCGATAACGCTTTTCCATGCTTTATAAAGGTAAGAATCCCAAATTAACTGCGATGCGAGTCAACAATTAGGCCCAAGTATTTAAACTCATTCACACCTAGAAATTGAAAGTAATGTGGAGTGCAGGGATTTCTGTTGCATAAGTAGCTATGAAACGTCAATGTATTTGAGACAATTCCTACGTTAGGCCGTGTAAAATTCATAACTCTAGATTTATTGATTACAGCCAACCGATGGTAATACGAGTAGAACCATAAACTAAGTTTTGATAAACTACTTTGTAATGCAAGTGGAAATGCTGATGAATTGCAATCAAATGGATACCTCAACGCCATGGGGAACACCATAACTCAAGGTATCTGGGTCACTGATAGAGCATTCCACTTTAACCACTTGAGGGCGATTTTTAAGATAATTAACAAACCAATTTAGTATGATGCCTCTCACCCCTATAAACCTCAATTTCGTAGCAGAATGTCGTGATCAACACTATCGAATGCTTTGAATATATCTAGAAATAAATCAGTAGGCTTTTGAGACGTGTTTATGGCCAAATATATATTACTTGCCAAATATATATTAACAATGCCTTCTCAGTAGATTTCCCCGCTGTGAAACCGAATTGTTTCTCGTTTAGAAATTTAATCTTACCGCGATAATTGAGCAGTCCGCGCTTCACCATTTTCTCAAATAATTTAGAAAAAATACATAAAAGAGCCATGGGCTTATAGTTAATACGCTCCAACTCATCTCCGTTTTTATAAAGCTGTATTACCTGAGCTAGTTTAATCTTAAAACCGTGTTTGGTGCATTCAATGCCCCATATGATTTTAGTTTGAAAATAAATTGTTTTCAACAGTGGATTGGTAGTGAAACAGCACTACTATGAAAGACATACATCGTTATTTTAGCGTGTTGGAAATAATACATATCCTCTTGTTTGTTGTAGTATTTAGTAAACACTTGTAAAGTAAATTTCTAGCATAATCGTGTTATGGGGCATAGAGTGCCCCTCATTTTGTCCCATATACAAGGTGGCTGAGACCAAATGTTACTGACTTCACTCTGCTGTCATTTGTGTAGTTGTCATTTTCATGCGTCAATTTTTTGACAGATTGAAGTTTGGTTAGTTGTTTACATGTGGTCAACAAATAATAGTTTTAAATTAATATTTTCATAAAAAAATCGTAATGGAATTCAAACGTAATAGTATAATTGCACTGTATTTGGGTGGAAATTCACAAACAGCAATAGTTTGTCAGCTCTAGCATTTGAATGTGAATAAAATGTTTGTGTATCGAACCATAACTCGATACAACGAAACTGGTAGCATCGCTAAACGCAACAGAGGCGGTCCTTAAAAGACAGCAACATCAAAAGAAATGATACGAAATGTGAAGAAACGAATCCAACGAAATCCTCGTCAAAGTGCCAATCAATTAGCCGCACGTCTACATGTTTCACGATACACCATTCAAACCATATTGAAAAATGAACTACACTTGAAGCCCTACAAGATACAAAAAGTTCAAGATCTTACGGAGGCACAAAAAACAGTTAGGCTTGAAAGAACACGAGCATTGAAGGCCTTGGCCGAACGTGGTGAGATTCCAAAAATTGTCTTTTCTGATGAGAAAATTGTCACCATTCAACAGTATGTGAATAAACAAAACGATCGTGTTTGGTTAGAGCACAAGTCCAACGATAATTTGGACACAAGAGTTGCCATGAGCAAGCAATCACCAGCTTATGTTATGGTTTGGGCTGCAGTGACTGCAGATGGACGCACTCCTCTGGTTTTCATCGAACATGGAGTCAAGGTAAACCAAGAGGTGTACCGCCAAAAGATCCTAAACGATGCTTTGCTACCTTGGGCACGTAAAAACTTTGGTACGAACCGTTGGACATTCCAACAGGACTCGGCACCGTCACACAAAGCTCGAGCGACACAGCAATTTTTACAAAATTGCGTTCCGCGGCTGATTTCGTCGAAAGAATGGCCACCATATTCACCAGACTTGAATCCCTTGGTCCATTTTGGAGAGTAAGGTGTCCACTAAAAAATACGAAAGTGTTGATGCATTGAAGTCAGCTCTTGTTCGAGAATGGAATAAAATTCCGCAAGCTCACGTTCGGTCAGCATGCAATGCTTTCTATCAAATAATCAGAGCCAAAGGAGGTCATATCGAGCAGTAACATGTTTGTCATAAAATGTAATATGTTTTCAACATATTCCACGAAATTTCAATAAAAAATAATCAAAATTAAAAAAATTACAGCGTTTTCATTTGGTAACACTTGGTCTCAACCACCCTGTATTTTGCACTATTTTCTCTGAAAACGCCACTAAACCAAAAAATAAAATGTTTTATTCTGTTTTTTTTATAACGGAATTCGATTTACATACATATAAATACTTGTTGGTTATTCGGCCCGGTATATAGTTTTGTAGTTTATTTTATACGTCCGTGTGCATCGTTTATTTCGTAAGTAAATCATACGAGTAGTGCCGTAAAATAGGAAACAGTATCAATGAGATTATACATTTATTGAACCTGCAAATGAGAAGAGAACTTTCTGCAGAGGAGAAAGAACAACTAACCAATTTATTGGCCGTTGATGAAAATGTTGGTAACGGCCGAGAGAATATCGGTGACACTGCGATGAAGATTTTGACCAAGCAAATGGTGATTCGGACATGGATGATTCAGCAACGGTAGGAAATACCCTTATAGACCACGAATACTGGATTTAGCAGAAGGTTTGCAAGAAACAGTGGGCAATGAGAAGGAAGTAGTGGTAGCCGATAATAATGTGACATTGGCCCAGATGTTTGGACCAATAAAAATATATGTGGCACAAAACACAAATAATCCTCATGTGTGGTGGACATTACCGAGTGAATGTGAAAAACAGCGTACTGCTACAGCAGAATAAAAACGCAAGCAACACAGCTGATACATTTAAATGCTTACTAATACCAAATATTATTTCGAACGAGGTGATGGAAACAATTCGCAAGGCAAGGCGGTTCTACTAATCATGTACCACTCCGAGCGCTAGAAAGCGGCATGATACAAATGAAGATGAGATATATGCTTACATTGCTGTGCTTCTTTATGCCGGTTCTGAAAAAGCATCAACGGTACCAGTAAAAGACTTATTTCATAAAACAAATATGCCGTTCTATCGTGCTGTAAATAATTGAACAGCTGACTCGATCCCTAAAATTTGATGACTCACGCACCAGACCCATGCGTCTGAAAGATGCCAAATTAGCTGCATTCCGGTATGTATGGCAATTGTCCTTAGATAACTTGCAGGGATTATATAAACCATCTCTAGAACTAACTATTGTTGAACAACTAGTTGCTACTAGAGGCCGCTGCTCCTTCCAACAATATATACCGAGTAAACCAGGCAAGTATGGATTTAAAATATTTTTGATGGTTGACGCGCGCACCAACTATCCATTAGCTTTTCAAATTTATGTTGGAACGCAACCGTCTTAGAATCAAACTAGTTACGTAGCAACTGACTTGGTCTTGCGGTTATCGAATAATTAATTGAATGGCGGATATAATATAACAATGTACAATTTTTTCACCAGCATTCAGCTAGCCGTGCAACTTGGTAAAAAAATACTACTTCGGTGGGAACAGTAAGATCAAACAAATCGGAACTACCACATGATTTCGCAAACACAGATGTAGCAAAAAACGACATCCATTTAGGTCAATATTTTTCTTTTTAGGCCCAACTTGCCTTGTGTAGCTAACACAAATAACACAAAAAAGAATGTATTACTGCTATCAACAGCACATGTCGCACGAGAGACTGATGAAACGAAACGTAAACCTAAAATAATTCTGGACTATAACAAAAATAAAGGCGGCGTCATTACCTTCGATAAGATGGTGAAATCGTTCACGTGTAAGAGAAAAATAAATCGCTAGCCGATGGAATTGTTTTTTAACGTAATCGATACAGCGGCTTTAGCTGCATATCGTTTATTTAATTTGACAAATCCGTCGTGGTCTCAGGCTAAATCAAGTAGACGAAAGATTTTCCTTGAGGGATTAGCGTTGGAAATTGCCAATTGCCATATCAAAAATCATATGAACAAGGTAACCTAAAAGATTCTGCAATGACAGCCATGAAATTGTTTGGTTATACTGTCGGAGATATAAAAACAACTGCAGCGGGTTTGCCAAAAAAGCTACCAGACAAATGCAGAAACAGTAACCATCGACGAGAAGTAGAAGAACTGTTCATTGTGGTACCATAAACATCATCAGATTTACCTCCGACCAAACGCCAAAGAACACATTCACCAGTTTAATAATTTTTGTAATTTTTTAAATTAGGTAGATCGTAATTATTATAATTTTTTTAATTTTTAATTTAAATAATTTATTTAGTATTCTTTAATTAATATAATTACAATGAATTTACATGTTTGAATGAGTTTATATTAGGAACTCATAGAATAGTATGAAATACATACAGTGATAGTGAATGCCCCAAAACACGGTTATATGTTTTTTTGTATGTGCACGGATCTAAGGTTAAATACGTCTGGAAAGATTCCCCTTTCCAGGCTTAAATTAGACATTTCAAAATATCTAACAAATAACAAGAACGAAAAAATGGTCAATCCCATCAATACCATTGGACGGTTTGTTTTCTAATTTTTTAATTTCAGATATAAGTTCAACCGATCAAAAACGCAAGATGTCATATAACGCAACATTGAGAATGTGAGGGATGTAACATTTATAAAAAGTTATCAAATTCATTGGAAATGGCTAACGAACCAAAAACAACCAAATCTGTGTTTAATTGTCTAATGCGAGTTATTGGGCTTTGGCCTAAGATTTTTCCTAGAATCTCATCAATTAGTTTCCAAGTTTTCTTAGAGTTATTACTTATTGAGGAAAATTTATTTTTGTAATAATTATTCTTTATAGCCTTGGCACTGCTCTTCACCTTATTTGACAGTTTTTTAGTTTACAATTGTATGGATTACACTTTAGTTTCTTCGAAAACTTGTGAAGCTTTTTTATTTGACGTAAACGATGTGAGTTCATCTATGGCATGAGTTTTATAGTGTTATCAATCAAGCTACTGTATAACGGGAAGAAGTGGTATGCGATTTAAGAATGTTAAGACATTTTTCGAAGGCTAAGTTGCAGTCAGCTTTGCAATAAACTGAATCCCAACATAGGTTATCAACTTCGAATGCATAACTCTTAACCGATTTAACAAATACGTGATGGAGACATGATGAGCTCTAGTTGATACGTTGTGAAAGCGGTAAATGTAAACGAACGTCCAAATTATTTTAACTATTAGAAGATCTACAATAATGATAACAGCTGATGACCAGTTTAAGCATTTTATTGATAAAACGACTAAACTGTTATGAATACAAACACCAACACCATCAGAACGGTAGTTATTGTTACAGTATGCATTAAAGTTATAATGAGGCAAAAAAATACTCACGACACTCATGCGAGTATATCCCAATTTGTGAAACAAAAATTAATTCGAACGGTGTTTTCGAACTTTCCAAATATACGTTAAAAGTATCGGAATCCCTCTAAAACAACGAATATTTTGATGTGCTACATGGTTGAGTAATAAACGGAATATCGTCTACTTTGGATTTTAGTTCAACTTCCGTTCGGCACTGTTGAAGCTACATATTTATAATCAACCAGAATCATCTTATAGAGCACTCAGAAAAAATATTACTACCAAATACTTAGTAAAATTAATTTGGTTGTTTTAACACAAAATTCTGAGCTAGATAAACCTAATCTCTTGTTTAATTTAGAAATTTTTGTATTTTCTTATTTGGTTACTACAAAAAGTGGATGAAATTTGAGTTTCCAGATTGTTAGTACGTAGTTTTGTTTAATTTAACCAAAAAATATTTTGTTAGGTGAACAATATTATTGTTATAACCAACAAAGTATTTTGGTTTATCTTAATACACAATACATAGTGAGAATTTCCAAAAGTTTCTGATTTGGTGATATAATTCGCCAAATCGATAAGTTCTTATTTTGTACTTCGGTACAAAGCAAGAGTTGAATTTCGGCAGTTTGGTCGTTGTAAGTGCAATCTGATCAGTAGACCAATTTTTTATCAGTACGAAACCAAGCTGCCAAGAAGAGAGACCTAAGGAAGTTCTCATTTTTGTAAGGGTGTGTGTATCTTTACACCAGAACCCTGGGATTAAAATGGGAGGGGGGAGTAAATTTTTCTACTTTTTGTGGTAGATATATTGTGACTTGTGAGTAAATGGCCACTTTGTTTTTCTATGACTAGAAAAGTCGTAAACATTACATGTACGGCCATTAAAAATAATATTTTGTCCGAAAAGGCGAAA
The DNA here is from genome assembly GCA_963691935.1 of Nephrotoma guestfalica. Classification (NCBI taxonomy): domain Eukaryota; kingdom Metazoa; phylum Arthropoda; class Insecta; order Diptera; family Tipulidae; genus Nephrotoma; species Nephrotoma guestfalica. Next base: position 111,449,002 of record OY829914.1, read on the forward strand.
AAATCTTTAACAAATTAACCGCCGTTATTTTTGTTACATTTACTAAGAATTTTTTTTTTAAACTATTGCCAAAGGCTTTATTCTTGAATCTTTCTTTATACGAAACTAACAAGAAGTGTGAAATTCTTAAAAACTATATATATATTTTTTTTTACTTAAGCTTTAACCTTTGTTAGTACTTAATATTAGTATGCATTATTATTTTTAAATTATTATTAATTACTTAATTTAAGTGTGTTAGGTCAACATGCGTGTAATTATTAAATATTTCAGTTGATTAAATCTAGAGGATCTGCTCTGCGAAGCCGTTTGTATTTCGGTTGCCTTAGTAATTCTCTAGCTAATTCGTTAGGGTGTGATTCCAGTTTCAGATGGTATTTTAGACTGCATGATTTTATTGTCTCTTTAACCGTTTTAATTTCTAGGTCTCTATGGATGTTGCTGTTTCGAATATACCAGGGCGCATTTGTAATGCTACGAAGTATCTTTGCTTGCGTTCTTTGTACAATATCGATATTTGAGGCACTAGTTGAGCCCCATAGTTGGATACCATATGTCCATATGGGGATTAGGATCGCTTTGTATAGTAGAACCTTGCAGTCTAGAGAGAGTTTCGATTTTCTTCCGATCAACCAGTACATTTTAGAAAATCTTATTTTTAGTTGATTACGTTTTGTTTCAATGTGCTTTTTCCATGTCAATCTTCTATCGAGATGAAGACCGAGATATTTGACGTTTGTTTGTTGAGGAATTGTGATATTGTTTAATTTTACTGCCGGACATGTGCGTTTATTCAGCGTGAATGTTACATGTGTTGATTTACATTCATTCGTCCTTATCCGCCAAGTTTTTAACCAATCTTCTATTTTGTGCAGATGTTCCTGTAATTCTCTCGATGCTGTTTGAGGATTTTTGTGTGAAAACAATTTAGCTGTGTCATCAGCAAAAGTTGAAGTAATTATGTTTTCAGTTATTGGTAAGTCAGCTGTGAACAACAAGTATAGCACAGGTCCCAATACACTACCTTGCGGTACTCCTGCCTTTATCTCGGTTAAATCAGTAGTGGCCGTACTTTGTTTCACCTGGAACATCCTTTGGGCTAAGTAGTTTTCAAGAATTGCATGAAATTGTCTAGGCAGAAGAGTTTTAATTTTGTAATTTAATCCTTCATGCCATACTTTGTCGAAAGCTTCCGCAATATTCAAGAAAACTGCCGAGCAATAATTCTTATCTTCTAAGGAGAGCTTAATTGTGTTTACAATTCTGTGCACCTAAGAAAAATATCTATTACATTAATTATATATTATTATAACTAAGAAAATTTAGTAGAATCAACAAGTCATTAGTAAAATAATTTTTTCCTTGTCCAGTACTATAGGCTGGCATGGAGCTATGCAATGCGCAGGTGGTACCTTAAATCGGTCCCATAGCCGTACGTCTTCGATTTGGCAGGAATTGCATGAAGTAAGACGGGAAAATCAACCGCGAAAGAGCAGGGAGAGGCCGTAGAAAATGGATACAATACAAGATTTGGTTGATCGAAAAACAATAAAATTTTGGCGAAATAGAGTGTCTGTCACGCCAGCCGGAACCAAACAAATATGGCATAAGTAGCACGATGCATTGAGCATCATTGTGCACTATATTCTTTTTCAGCCGGAACCTTATAATTCCAGCCAGAATGTGATAAAGCCACCTAGAACCGTAAAATAGCCAAACTAACTATGGAACAAGTAGAACAATGCACTGTGCATCATTGTGCAATATATAATTTTTCAGCCGGAACCTTATAAATCCAGAAACATACGAGTTTTCGGGGGGAAAACCTTACAAATTCAGCCAGAATCATACCCTCTACAGCCAAACTAACTATGGCACAAGTAGCACGATGCATTGTGCATCATTGTGCACTATGCGCTTTTTCAGCCGGAACCTTACAATTCTAGCCAGAATCTGATAAAGCCAGCCAGAACCATACTACAGCAAAACCAACTATGGCGCAAGTAACTCGGTACATTGTACATCATTGTGCACTATATAATTTTTCAGCCAGAACCTTATAAATTCATAAACATACGGTTTTTCGAGAAAAACCTTACAAATTCAGCCGGAATCATACCCTCTACAGCCAAACTAACTATGACACAAGTAGCACGATGCATTGTGCATCATTTCGCGCAATGCGCTTTTTCAGCCGGAACCTTATAATTCCAGCCAGAACCTTATAAAGCCAGCCATAACCATACGACAGCAAAACCAACGATGGCACTATGGATTATTGTTTAAATGTGATAGGACTAAGTATCATAAGAGAATGGGAACAACCTGATTCATTAGTTTCTACAATTTCCAGATGTCGAATTCCAAACTAACGAGCCTACGATCAAATATATGACCCCTTAGTAGTTGTTGCTAACTAGGTTTATCCTCCATTTTCATTAATTTATTCTAAACCATAAATGCATACTGAAGCACACCGATGGTTAAGTGCGATATTATTTACGATGAGAGAGATAACGCTAATAAACGATTACGAAAAAGGCGAATTACACTGGTAACCCTATATTCGAGCACTCCGGTACACGACCAACTCGCTATATGACCCTTTTGGCTGAGGAAAGTTTGCTAGATATACGACGCAAGATTCGGTACACGACCCTATTTTTACACGCGAAAAATTCGGATATTCTTATTGTTTATCATAAAAATATAATGCGTACATGCGCAGGAATAAACAGTGTTTAAATTATTTTTGAACCCATTAAAATATTTATATAGGTAAATTTTTCACATGGGAACGGATTATTTTTTTTACATGGCCTCTTATGGGAAACGTTCCTTCGGTATACGGCCAATTCGTTATACGACGGAACGAATTAAATTGGTATACCGGGGTACCACTGTATATCTATAATACAGTGAAAGATGGGACGACAATCAGGGATCTGAATTTGATGAGATTGCACGATATTGTACATGAAATCAGATCACAACAAGTACGCTCCATTCCGTGAATAGATCCGGAACGAATGTAAGATTTTCCTAGATTTTAGATTTTTTTGAAAAATACTGTTTTGTGAAGCTAAATTTTTAAATGATTTATAAAAATTAATTTTCACATCTATATACATGTAGTACATGAGAAATGGTTTTTCCATTTAATTATTTGCATATCATTGAACAAACATTTCTTTGGAAAATATTTAATCTGACGTCAAACCACATCGGTACTTGAGCAAATATTTAAAACAATCATCAGAAACAAATCAATTCTTTTTAAATACAAATAAAGTCGCCGCAGCGCGCAACGCGCTGGCAAAATCAAAGTACAAAAACACTTTACGTACTCGTATATAGAAATGACCTTATATAGTTACATAGGGTAAATAGTTGTGTCTATATATCTTTTACAATAATAACTATATAATTTAAATATTATTTTTATTGCTGTACGTTTCTGAACCGACGATCAAATATACGGGCTTATGTAAATTTATTTAAAGCATACAAACAATGACGCACCATTTGTAAAATAAACTCAATCTTCAAATATAAATTGCCTTGCATTACTGTAAATGCTGTCGATTATCGTATGATTGTTTCTTGTTCCTTGGACCGGTTCATCAATTTCTGTTAACAAAGAAACTATTTGTTTTGGCATCGCGAAGTTAATTTTCATATAGTGAAATTTGAATGGTACGAATTTTTTGTTATATTTTGACAAAATGTGAAGTTTTACAAAAGATTTGAATGCGATTGAAATAGAAACTGATAATCGAAAAGAATAAATGTATTTTTGGAAAAACATAATTTTTTTGGTTAAAAAGTATTGATTAATAATGAAGCTGCACACTTAAGAGTGGCCTTACGTATTTTACAAAAAAGATAAATCATCACTAAATTGGTCATGATTACGGATATGAAGTTTCCGTCAAAACCAAAGCCACATAATTTGCATGCAAAATTGTGTTAAATTAACAAAATAGTACACTGGGTAAAAAAATGACTATGATGAATATATAGGGTAGGAATGATATGATAGGATGATACAATAGGATATGATACAATAGGAATGATATGATTTTTAAGTGACGTTTCGACCATTTGTAATAAGTCATGATCTGTCAATTTTTGTTTCATTGTATTCTGTAATGTTTACAATTTCATCATGGTGAGATATACGCAAGAACAACGTTTACAAATTATTCAGTTTTATTATCAAAATAATCGTTCTCCAATTGCAACTTTTCGTGCGCTTTTGCCATTTTATAGTTGTAATAATCGTACAAGTGTGCTCGCTAGTCGTCGAATTGTTGAAAATTTTGAGCGTACATTTCCTTTACATAATGTTGAAGTGCCAATAAGACAAAGATTCGATCGAAGTAATGCAAATATTGCTGCCGTTCCGGCAAGTGTTGCTGAAGACCGCAATTTGTCGATTCCAAGACGTTCTCAAGAATTGGGACTGTTTCAAACCACAACCTGGCGGATTTTGAGAAATGATTTGGGTTTGCAACCGTATAAAATTGTTCTCACTCAAGAACTGAAGCCCTTGGACCACCGTAAACGTCGTGAATTTGCTGATTTTGCCTTAGGAGAACTTGAAAACGATAACGATTTTTTTAAGAAAATCATCTTGTCCGATGAATTTCACTTTCATCTCAGTGGTGCGGTAAATAAACAAAACTGTCGATTCTGGTGCGAAGAAAATCCACACATTATTCATGAAAAACTATTACATTCACCTAAATTGACAGTTTGGTGTAGTTTTTGGTCTGGTGGAATCATCGGTCCGTATTTTTTTCGAAATGAAGCTGGTAACACCGTTACTGTCAATGGAGATCGGTATAGATCGATGATAACCAACTTTTTATGGCCGAAACTGGAAGAAGTTCCAAGACGGGGCTACGTGCCACACAGCAAGTGCAACAATTGAATTATTGCGAGAAGAGTTTGGAGATTCGATTATTTCAAGAAATTGTGATATTGGATGGCCTCCAAGAAGTTATGATTTAACACCACTAGCCTATTTCTTGTGGGGTTATTTGTAGTCATTGGTCTGTAGCAATAAACCAAACTCTCTTCAAGCTTTACAGTCAATATTGAACGTGCTATTCATGATATACGACTTGATTTAGTGGAAAAGTGCTCGAATATTGGGTTCATCGAATTCGTTCCTGCAGAAGAAGTCGTGGATGCCATTTGAATGACGTTTTATTCAGAACTTAATTGTATCGATTGTACTTCACATTAAATAAAAAACATTTCAATTTCCTTAACAATTAGTGTGTTTTTTTTAAAGAAATCATATCACTCTTATTGGAAAAGCCTATATATACCCGACTTTCTATTACCACGAATATAAACATAGATCTCGAGTCTCTCACTTGATTTCTAAAGTGGAAAACTAGACTTATTGGTCTTTTGGTAAAACTGGGCGGGCTTTCGAGATCCGGTATCGCTAAAATCTTCACGGATTTTGTCTGGTTATGCTCAAATTAGTATCATGAGTTCCGTTTAAACGGTAATTTACCGTCGAAAGTTATCCGTCAGTAGGTAGTTGACGGATATTAAAGTTTCAAACACATTTACGTAGTATCCACCAATTATTATTCCAAAAAAAAAAATTAATTGATTTTATGCATGACCATTCAGACCTAATCAAAGTGTTATTAAATACGCAGCAGGCTAAACGGCAATGCGGCCTGGAAAAGGCATGCGTTCCAATAATTAGGTTTTTAAACATTTTATGTATGTTAATTTAAAATTATCTTGACGTTATTTAAAAGTCGAAAGAAAACTTCAACAAAACAAAAAAAAAACTGCTCAGGTAAGATGACCTTATATCACGCTGGGCTGGTTTGGAGGTAACTGTAAGTCACCTAAATTCTATTATGTCTAGGGCCAATATAATAAGATCAATTACAGATGATGATATCTGCCTTGAAAGAGGCAGCGTAGGTGTGAGTGCGTACTATAATTAGTTCATAACACTTCTGAACCAAATGAACCGTTAAATTAAGTTCAGTTATTGCAAATATCGTTAAGAGTGTTAACGAAAATTTGTTGTCTAGCTGTATTCGAATGGAAGACCATTTAAGAAAGTTGCAGGCAAAAAAAAATAATGATTGATTTAAAAAAAGAGAACTCGCACTTTTGAGGGGCCGAACGATTTAAAACGAATGAAATATCTTGATTTTCGAAGCAGAGACGAGCAGTGTTTGTGCCGTATTGTCTACATCGCGTAGATAATTAATATTCTACACAAATAGATAATGTATGTCGCAATTTAAAAAACTATTGCCGACAAAGTCGAAAATCATTATTTCTGTTAGCAATGATCAAAATTCTTTGATCTCTTTGTAACTGGAACTATTTCAAGATGGAATTCATCCTTTCTTATTATTTAAAGATTTCACTGCGTTTTTATATGGTAATTCATTATGTGCAAGATGTGCGAAATTAAAAATCGCTTGTAAATAGAGCATGCTATTTACATGTTTGCTGATTCCTTCACCTTCCTCCTTGCTGATCTCTTTCCTTGCCAAAGAGGTGGTGAAGGAATTTGCAACGTTCCCGTGACAGTTATGTCTGCCGTTAACCAATACAATTGACCATACAAAATATACACTTCATACGTAACATATTTATTTAATATGTGTTATAAGGCTCGGAAAATGTAGTGAGTGAGTCGGAAAAAATGATGTTTTTTGTATGTACTCGTATGTTTTAGCTGTTTCATTTCAATTTCAAAACGAATTTACAGAATCTTTCATTACACAAAGTATAATTTTATATACAGTTTGTGGTATGTGCATTTAGTTGGAGACGGTGGCTGCATAAACAAGGCGCGTGGTCACCTTATAGGATGAGTTTTTAGTACGTGCACACCCACATGAAATTAACTAATCAACACCGTTGAATTTCGTATGTTTATTTTATTTATTTTTAGTCCACTTTACACGAATTAAAATATAGTGATTTCGACTTCATAAAAATTATAATGACTTTTTTTGGTTATGCAAAACACGATGTGTACATGGTGAGAGAAGCGATAAGGAAACATTTTTTTTTAAATGTATTTTTCTTGCGTGTCGCCTTCAGTTTTTTCGATGTTATTTTTTACTGACATCTCGCGTCGAAGTAGAGAGGCGCCCACTTCTCGTACTGATGCTAGATGTCTCTGCTAGCGGATTTTTTAATCGGTTTTGCCGGTAACATGTGAACGCCATATCACCCCCCCCCCCCATCAGTGAATCGCAGATTCACGAATTCACGTAGCGAGCTGGCAGTCTAGTCTGTCGACCTGCTCGCATAGTTGGTGGCAACGGTTCGTGGTGAGGACGGCGTTTGGTTCTCTGGATCGTGATGGGCCCTAGCCGCCTGTTCGTAGGACGCTGCGCCCACAGGCGTCCTGCTCGAGTAGGTGGTAGTGCGACCTGTGTCAGCGCGAAGCAGCTCTGATTCGGTGTGCTTGGTTTCCAAGAAACACGGTTTCAACCGATCGAGTAACTCTCTAGTGTGTTTGCCCTTGATGTCAAGCACGAACGTTTTTTCCTAGCTGCTCAAGGCGGGATATGGTCCCTCATACGGTGGTTGGAGTGACTTCCTGACCGAGTCGGTGCGGATGAAGACGTGGGAGCAAGCATTTAATTCTTGCGAGACGAAGACTTTGTCTGCGCAATGCCGCGACGATGGGGTTGAGCGGATTCTAGCGAAGTGGTTCCGCAGTTCTTTCACAAATTCGGACTGCGAGACTGGGCCTTGGTTATCCTCGAGCAATTGACCAGGTACTCTTAGTTGTTCGCCGAATACCAATTCCGCCGACGTTGTCTTGAAATCCTACCGATACATCGTCCGGAGACCCAGCAGGATGGATGGAAGGATTCGTGTTCAGCTTTTGTTCGTGTGGCACATAATCGCGGCTTTTAATGTGCAGTGGGATCGCTCTATGAATCAGTTGCACCTAGGGTTGTATGAAGTTGTGCGCCTGTGCTGGAATCCCAACAACTTTGAAAACTCCCTGAAAAGTTTCGATTCAAATTGGGGTCCCTGATCGGTGACGATGGCTATAGGGACCCCAAAACGGGCTATCCAATTGCTGTATACTGGCACGGCGACAGTTTCGGTTCTGCTATCGGGGACCGAGATTACCTCGGTCCATCTTGTGAAGCGGTCGATCAGCGTTATGCAGAAACGTTGTCCCTCGGAGATCGGCAAGGGGCCGATGAAGTCCAGGTGAACATCTGTGAATCGTCTTGTTGTTGGTGCGAAATTGCCGAGAGGGCTATGCGTGTGTCGGCTCACTTTGGCACGTTGGTAGGCTAAGCAACACTGGGCCATTCGCTTCACATCTTTTTTGATCCCGTTCCATACAAACTGATCCGTTATTGCCTTGATTGTAGCTCGAACGCCTGGATGTGATAGGTTATGGATCACTTCAAAAACTGTTTTCCGGAACTTGACTGGAATGTATGAGCGGTTTTTTCCGGTGGATATGTAGCAGTAAATTAGTTTGCTTGTATTGAAAGCGGTGGACACTTCCTCGAATTTTAGGCAAAAAGTTGATGCTCGGAGCTCTCTGAATTCGTTATCGTTCTGTTGGGCGTCAGCTATCGCGGTATAATCGATCGATTCAGGAATGACTATGGTCTCCACGCGTGATAGTGCGTCGGCCACGACATTGTTACATCCCGAAATATGTCTGATGTCCACCGTGAATTGACCTATGAAGTTCAGGTAGCGAAACTGCCGGGGAGATGTTTTTGCTGGGTTCTGAGCGAGTGCGAAAATCAGCGGCTTGTGGTCCGTGAACAAGGTAAAAGTCCGCCCTTCGACAAAGTGGCGGAAACGTTTTACTGCCGTATATGCGGCCAACAATTCTCAGGCGTATGCGCTGTATCTCTGTTGCGCCGAGGTGAGCTTGGCCGAGAAAAACTGAAGTGGTTTCCAGACGGTAGCGTTTTCGCGGCTGTTGATGCTTCGTTGTTGGATAACGGCTCCTATGGCTGTGTCTGACCCGTCGACCATTATGGCGAGCTTGGCTGTTGACGATGGGTGGCTTAGCATTGTAACTTCGGAAAGCTGTTTTTTTGATAGATTAAACGCTTCTTGCGCTTCGGGTGTTCACTCGATTTGGCGAGAATCGTTCTTCTTACTGCCCTTCCGGTACTCGTTCTGAATCGATTGCGTTCTGGCTGAGTACGGTATGACTGTCCTATACAAATTAAACATTCCGAGGAATAAGCGAAGTTGTTTAACTGTTTTGGGTTAGCTGAAATTTGTAATGTGCTCGACGCGTTCTTGAAGTGGTTTAATACCATCGGCAGAGACTTCGTGTCCCAAAAATTTAACTTTTGACTTGGCGAATTGACACTTGTCGGCGTTGATAATCAAGCCGGCTTCGCTTAACCTGGCAAACAAGATCTCGATGTGTTTCAGATGTTCGGGCTTTAATTTACATGCTACCATTATATCATCTAGATATACGAAGCAGAAACCGAGGACCTGGAGAGTCGAGTGCATAAACCGCTGGAATGTGTTGCCGGCGTTCCTCAACCCGAACGTCATTCTTGTGAACTCGTACAGCCCGAATGGAGTTGATATTGCGGTTTTGGCGATGTCGGACTCCTCGATTGGGATCTGATGATACGCTCTAACCAGGTCAATGGTCGATAAATATGATGTTCCATGAAGCTGGTGAGTGAAATTATGGTTGTATGAGATCGGGTACCTGTCCGGCAACGTTACGTTCTTGAGAGCGCGGTAATCCCCACAAGGCCTCCAGCTGCCATTTTTCTTTGGTGCCAAATGCAGTGGGCTCGCCCACGGACTGTCGGAGCGTCTGCAAATCCCCTGTTCGACCATGAACTCGAATTCTTTCTGAGCGATGGCCAGTTTTTCCGTGCTCAGCCGACGTGGTTACACATTATGTTTGACCGGTTTGGGCGATTGTGTGTCGCATATGACGTCCCGAATTTTTTCAAGCAGCGCGAGTATTTGTGGGTCGGTGGTACTCGAGTTCATCACTCGAATTGTAGGTTAAGGATTGAAAGACGTGGTCGCAAGGCGAATAAAGTTGTTAACGGATCGATTAGGCGACTGTTTTGGATATCCACCAGCAAACCGGTTTGTTTCAGGAAATCCAATCCGATGATAGGGTGGTAACATCCGCTATTGTGAATGTCCACGAAAACTTTCTTCTGATACCGAGGTCGAGGTTGATTTCACGTTTACCGAATGTCTTGATGTTCGATCCATTTGCGGCGTGCAAGTTAAGGCCAGGATTATGGTTTTGTTTATTCGCGGCCGTTGGCGGTATGACGGAAATGTCGGCGCCTGTATCAATGAGATAGGTTTTTATAGGCGACAGTGTAGCAGTGCCTCGTTGAAGGTCGCCATCTGCAACGACTGTGTCATTGTTTCCAACAGTCGGTCGGTGAGTTCCGCCAATCCCGCAAGTTCCAGTGAGTCTGCCGTTGGTGTTAGGATTTCTTGGGCTCGAATAGGAAGCCGTTTGAGCCAAATTTCTTTCAGGAATTTGTCTGTGATATGTTGGTTCTGCCATACCTTTTTAATTTACGCAGTAATTGCGAAGATTTCATGTCGCCCAGTTCGGCTCCGTGAAGTAGCTGGTGAATTCAGGCGCCATCTGACTCGCAAAATCGTTCTACTATTGCGTTCGACAGGTCGGAATACGGTGTTTCGGACTTAGGGCCGGTTACTACGTCGATCACGTCATTCACAATGCGATCGGACAACGCGCTTACTAGGTGGTGAAATTTGGTGATCTCCTTTGTAATTCCAATTGCAAACTGTGACTCGGCTAACTGCAACCAGACTCGAGGGTCTTGTGTATTCAAAGGGGGTAACTTCACGGCGATATGCGCGACTGAAGCGCTCGGTGCTTGAACGGCGTTAGGCGGAGTTGCTGCTGATTGATTGGTAATGTACCCGAGTAACGCTTTTTCATCATGTCTTGAATGATTGACTCCAGATCGCGAGTGGGCTCCTCGTTCCCTTTTGTCGCGACGTTTTTCGTGGCATCCGCCGAATCAGTCGGATTCGTTTTATCAGCTCCGTTGACCATTGTACTGTGTGGAAATGGTGGTGTGGTTGGTTCGATGCATGAAATTTTATTTGTTTTTATCCCACTTTACACAAGTTAAAATATAGTGATTTCGACTATGTATTTTTCTTGCGTGTCGCATTCTCTTTTTTCGATGTTATTTTTTACTGACATCTCGCGGCGAAGTAGAGAGGCGCCCACTTCTCGTACTGATGCTAGATGGCTCTGCTAGTGGATTTTTTAATCGGTTTTACCGGTAACATGTGAACGCCTTAAGTTACACCACTCAATAAAATGGTAAATAATAAAAAGTTTTCAGGTAAATAATGGGCATTTGTCTGTCATCTGCGTAAATCCAGAACATTGAGTTTCTCCGTTAATCCCCACTGGATACCGTTGGAGGACGCACTGTCTACGCACTTTTCTCATACCACTATCTAATACTACAAAGCAGAAACAGAAGTGGCCATAGTACGCATCATTTTGGCTTACTTCTTGGCTGTTACAGTATGATTCACTTTGCTTGCCTTTGTACTGAACTCGATTGCCTACTGGATTATGAGTTCGATGCAATTTTCTTTGGGATGTCCATTTCACAAAGGGCCCTTCCATATTGCGTTCCTATGTATTGTGTCGAATGAACGTTCAAAGGTACCGTGGTGAATTCCATTCGTTAGCTGCTCAATAATGATGCGTATTGCGTTAATATGATCGGTGTAACTTAACACTGGTGTTAAGTCAGCTTGTGCCTTTCTTCATTTCGGGTTAACGACTGTCGGAGAAATTTTATCTAGGAATGACCATTGCTAATATCTTCATGGTTGAGGAGGGATATATCTTGACAATTGTTACATTCTCTTGGAGTAACCTTTCTTGGGAATCGTTATATAAAAGTCAAGCCTCTCTATTTTCGCGGTATTTTACCGGAATTTTACAGGAATTTCACACTTCTGTTATTATGTGTTAGAGGTCTTGCAGTTGTCGATATGTCACGTTTGTATTTCAGCTTGCAACGTTGTTTCCAATAGAATTGATACAATTTGATATTGTTATAACGGCAACTCCGCGTATTGTTTTTTGACATTTCTTATGTCATTTGTGTTTAGTAGGTTATGCCATTTAATCATGGAAAGATACACGCTTCCGGAACGTTTAAAAATTGTTAAATTGTTTTATCAAAATCAGTGCTCATGTGTGAATACTGAGTGAAATTTAAGAAGAATTCATGGACGAATGGACGATATTATTCAGTTAATCGACTCACTATTCGTCGTATTGTAGACAAATTTGAAAGTGAATTTCTTTACACGATACACGATACTAGTAACCGACCAAATGGCACAGTGGTTAAAGCTTTGGCGTTTGGATCGGGAGGTACCGGGTTCGTATCCCGATAGTGGCAGGATGCAAAAGGGAATTTTCATCAGCAGATTACGATCTGGGATGAAATGGAACACATCTATGACCCCCTGTCGGAGTGCAGAACTCATGGGCCGACCCATCTTCCATGCCAGTATAGGCTGGCATGGAGCTATGCAATGTGCTGATGGTGATAAAATCATACCTATAATCGTTCGTCCTCGATTTGGCAGGCAACTGCGTAAGGTAAGGACGTAAATAAGCGAACTGCGAAAGAGTTGGGAGTGCTTCGGCCCCAGAAAAGATTGCAAAGGTTAAAAAAAAGATTACCAGTACGACAAAGAAATGCACGCACATAAATAAGAGAATATTGATTTGCCAGCAGCAAGTGTAAGAGAAAATCCAAATTTATCGGTTCACGTCGTTCTCAACAATTAAATCTTTATCAAACAGCAACATTTAGAATTTTAAGAAACGATTTGGGTTTACATCCTTACAAAATTCAACTGGTTCAAAAACTGAAGCCATTAGACCACCATAAACGTCGTTTATTTTCTGATTTTGCTCTTGAACAACTTGAAAATGATGAACATTTTTAACGAAAAATTTTATTCAGTGATGAAGCTCATTTTTGGTTAAATGGAACGATACAGAACAATGTTAAAGGAATTGTTTCCTGCTGTTGTTGAAAATAATGTGGAAGATTGTTACAGGCTGGCTACTGCCAACCTGCAGATATCACTAAGCACCTGCAGAGGCCTCCACGGTGATTTTTGCCGGCTACGTTCTCAGGGAGAAGTGCTAAGGTCGTGGGGTTTGAGGCATACAGGGCTCCTGGCACACACCGTGATGATACAGAAATTTAGGGGATCGCAAATAATAATAAAATGTACCCGGAGTTCCGCCGAAACTCGTCGGCCGGAACCTGAGGAACGAACACAAACCAATTATAAACCGAGAGCGGTGCCTTGGTGCGCGCATCCATCCGAATTCAAACGGGGACAAGCCCTGGTTACGGAACCGGATGCGGGCATCAAGGGACCGCAAACACTACGCCAACACAGAGGGAGTTTCCGCTCCCATCACACCACACCGAAAAAATTTAATAATTCATTTTATTTTCAGGAAAGAAAAAAACACAAGAAAAACAACTTCCCCCTCCACCCGCACTAAGAGAAAACGAGAGAGAGAGAAAACGATGCGCACCGAGCGTGCACCCGCTGTGCGGCGCTCGATTACAAAAATATTTAGAATTTTAATATAATAAAAAAATATAAAAAAAAAATAAAATCAAAAAAAAAAAAATTTAAAATATAAATAAAAAAAATTGTACCTTAATATATATATAAAATAATACTGGTGCGGCCTTGCGCGGCCGTCATGCCACAGGTGATGCGCCACACCCGGACCGTTGCGGTGCCTTTCACCGTTACCAAAAAAACACGAGAACACGAGGGGCCGGTTGGCCACCCGTATGTAGCGACCTTGTGCGGTCGGACGTTGCGGGGCCTTTCCCCGATACCAATAAAAACACAAAAAAAACACGAGGGGCCGGTTGGCCACCCGTATGTAGCGACCTTGTGCGGTCCGACGTTGCGGGGCTTTTCCCCGATAAAATATACGCCTCGATAGGCCGCCTTAATTATTATACCAGATTATGCCTCGATAGGCCTCCTTCCTGTTGGGCGTCTTTGCGCCGTATCAAATTATGCCTCGATAGGCCACCTCACTGTTGGGCGTCTTTGCGCCGTACCAAATAACGGGTGTTTTTTTAGGAGGTTTGTTTTTCCGATAGATGTCGTTTTATTTTATGACAGTTGTTTTGACAGCTCAAAGTGGCATTTCTACTCAGTATTGTTTGGCAAATCATTATGAATAGGTTAACTCCAGAACAACGTTTTCAAATCGTGGAAATTTATTTTCAAAATCAGTGTTCAATTAAAAATGTTTATAGAGCACTTCGTGAATTTTATGGTGCACATAATCGTCCGTCAGAGACCACCATAAAGAACGTAATTACCAAATTTCGGTCTACATTCACTCTTTTGGATGCCAAGCCACCGACAAGAATGAGAAGAGTTCGTACAGAAGAAAATATTGCTGTCGTTGAGGCCAGTGTCGAAGAAAACGACAATTTATCGATTCGTCGTCGTGCTCAGCAAATTGGACTTTGTCCATCGACTTTATGGAAAATTTTACGTAAAGATTTGGGTTTGGTGCCATACAAAATTCAATTGGTGCAAGAATTAAAGCCACACGACCATCGTTTGCGCCGTGAATTCAGTGATTGGTCGTTAAATCAATTGAACGAAGATCCATTTTTTTACCGTAAAATTCTCTTCAGTGATGAGGCGCATTTTTGGTTAAATGGATACGTCAACAAACAAAATTGTCGCATTTGGAGCAAAGATAATCCACACGCCGTTCTAGAATTACCAATGCATCCTGATAAATGTACTGTTTGGTGCGGTCTATGGGCTGGTGGGATCATCGGTCCATATTTCTTTAAAAATGAGGAAGGACGACGCGTTACCGTGAATGGAAATCGATACAGAACCATGTTAAATGAGTTTTTGTTGTCAAATCTTGAAGATATGGATATGAATGAAATGTGGTTTCAACAAGATGGTGCCACTTGCCATACAGCACGTGAAACAATCGACTTATTGAAAGAAACTTTCAACGACAACATTATTTCGAGAAATGGTCCGGTGAATTGGCCTCCGCGTTCGTGCGATTTGACGCCACTCGATTACTTTTTGTGGGGATACGTGAAGTCATTGGTTTATGTGGATAAACCTCAATCGATTGACGCTTTGGAAACCAATATTCAACGTGTCATTGCTGACATACGCCCTCAAATGCTTGAAAAAGTGCTGGAAAATTGGACCTCCAGAATGACATTTGTGAAAAATAGTCGTGGTAGCCATATGCCAGAAATTGTGTTTAAATGTTAAATGCCAAAAAATTATCTACCAAATAAAAAAAAATTTTGGTCATTTCATAATTTTATATGTGTTTTATTCAAAAAAAAAATCGGCAACCTCTTAAAAAAACACGTAGGTTGTTTTTATATATAAAACAATTCTATATATTTTTTATAATTATATAAAATTGACAAACACTAAAATGTTTTTATCCAACATTTTTATTATCAGCATGTCAAACAACATCGGCCATATTTTATTTTTCGGTCAATGTAGAATCCACATTTTTTTGTCTTTTTAATATGCAAAAACTTAACTTTACCAATTAAAATACGATTTGTAAAACTATTCTTATTTATTAATCACAATAAAATATTTTATTTCAATTTATATAAATTATTATTCTTAATTTTTGTCAAATTATGATCCGTACCAATTCTATATATCAAATCGCAAAAAAAAAATCTTAAACTTGACTACTTAAATTCAAAACTCGACTCCACAAAAATTAAAACTCGACCGTCATTACAAAAAAAATTCTCACGCCGCACAAACGACGCGCAAAACATTCCAGAAGAATTGTCTTTCTTCTCTGTCTCTCGTTTACATCAATTCGCATTGATGTAAACGAGAGGCATATAAAAAAACATTCTTATCAAATGTTTTGCTTTACACACCACTCGATGTACATCGCTCTCTCTCTCTCCCATTTTCGTACAATCACTACCAACCAAACAAAAAGAAACACACAGGAATCCATCCACCATTAACCGCGTTTAGATATAAATAAAAACGGGCTCAAGAAACGTTACGTAAACCAACCGATGAGAATCCATTAGGGCAAAGAACGCAGTTGCGACAGTACAGTCGTAACAAACGTGGGAACGTCCCACACCCTGAGATGTCTCTAGAGCCGGACCTAAAACAAACAACACGAAAACAAAGATAGAGAGAGAAACGATTATTTCGACGATTACGATTACACAACAAATCTTTAAACAACGTGTAATATAGGGACTGTCGACAGTACTAACGCATCCACGGAAGGGTCGAGGTTTTTACTCGGCAAGGCTGGATCTCCAAATTGAACACCAGGATCAGGCGTGCTCTTACTTTCGGAATCATCCTCACAAGGAGCGGATTCATCCGGAAAAGCTCGAGACAGCGCATCAGGTACAACGTTAACTGAACCTTTTCGGTATCCAATCTGAAAATCCAGCGCTTGGAGTTTAAGACTCCATCTCGCCAAACGTCCGGAGAGGTCTTTTTGACTCATTAGCCAACGCAAACTGGAATGGTCAGTGTAAATGACGAACGGATAGCCTTCCACGTAGGGACGAAATTTCCGCACGCTGAGGACGGCAGCGTAGCATTCCAGCTCGGTCACCGAGTAGTTTCGCTGCGCCGCATTGAGCTTATGTGAATAAAACTCAATGGGCCGCTCCACCCCCTCGGCGTCCACCTGAAATAAGACACTACCGACCCCAACGGCACTGGCATCACACTGAATAAAAAAGGGTTTTGTATAATCAGGATGCGTCAAAACTGGGGCAGTTGACAAGGCGGTTTTGAGAGCGTTACAAGAAGAATCAGCAGCTGCAGACCAACATACTTTAGTGTTTTTACCAGTAAGATCGGTGAGAGAAGAAGCTAAAGAGGCAAAATTTGGAATGAAGCGACGGTACCATCCGCACATCCCCAGAAAACGTCTAATCTGTTTCGTCGTTTTCGGAATAGGGTACTCCAGAATAGCTTTACATTTATCTGGGTTTGTACGGAGGCAACCATCACCCACAATATAACCTAAATAGTCGACTTCTTTCAACACAAACTTACTTTTGGTCAAATTAATTGTTAAACCAGCATCCTTCAGATATCCAGCAACCTGTTGTAGCAAATCGAAATGTTCAGCCAGAGTGGAGGATGTGACCAGAAGGTCATCGAGGTACACAAAGACCTTATCGTGTAGCTGGTACGGGATCACGCGGTGCATTAAGCGACAAAGCGTCTGTGGTGCGTTGCACAAGCCAAACGGCATCACCTTGAACTGATACAAGGGCCGTCCAGGAACCATAAACGCTGTTTTATCGCGGGATGCTGGGTCGAGTGGGATCTGCCAAAAGGCATCCTTCAAATCAATCGCCGAAATGAATCGGGTGTGTCCCAAACGACCCAACAATCCGTTGATTATTGGAAGCGGATACGCATCCTTGACGGTGGCCTTGTTCAGTTCTCTAGCATCTAAACACAAACGGACTTTGCCATTGGCCTTACGCACCAACGTGACCGGTGAACACCAGGAACTTTGTGACTCCTCGATGACCCCCAAAGACAACATCCTATCCAACTCGGCGTACATGAGTTTCTGGATAGCTGGGGACACGGAATAAAAACGTTGTTTGACTGGTTTTGCGGAACCGACATCGATCATATGAGTGATGAGGGATGTGCGGCCCAAACCTAATATATCGCTGCTCGGGAAATATTCGCGGATAAGATCCAATTTACGACGATCATTAGATGTTAAAATATGAAATTTGGGTGTGTTGGTAGTTTCGCCTAATTCGTCCGAATTGTTTAACGCGGAGATTTTCGGAGAAATTCCAAAACGATCCCAAAAATCGATACCTAAATATAAAGGTTGTTCTAACGAAGGAACGACATGAAAATTCATAAAATGAGTAATCCCATTAAACTCGACATTAGCTCGTATGTAACCAAATACTCGTTGGACCTGACCACTCGCAGTAGTTATTGTGGATGGAAAATTATGAAACTCTACGAATGGATTTGACATGAGTTTCTCCGATCCATTCCCCAGAACACTGACACTCGCCCCGCTGTCAAGAAGACCCTTAAAAGGGATCTTATTTATTAAGACCTGGGCGTAAGGCCGAGTGTCACTACCCTCGGAGAATAGAACGGAGGAAATCACGTAATTTCTCATTGCAGCGCGGTGGTTCCAGTATTTCTTGTAACGCTTTAAACGATCTAGCTTAGCTAACGACGGAGAATTATAGAAAAACTTTAGAGCGACAGGAAGGGAAAGGGAATTTGGTAAGGAAGAAGGATCGGGAAAGGAATCAAGACTGGCAGACGTGTTTATCTTCGTGTCGGGTTCGATAGTGAGCGGAGTTCCGCGTCCGTATTGCTCGCTGCGTCCTCCTGAATCGGTTTGAGTGGACTTGTCCGTTGAGGCATCAGTCTGGGTGGCAGTTGTGGTTGTGGTGATTCTCGTGGCCCAGCCCTCCAAGAACCACTGTACTGGTTTTCCGACAATCTTGATGGCGTGTTTCGTTCTTCGGCACAACGTCGACATCTCGCAGATATAGTACCTCGCATCCCACATCGATAACAAAACAGTCCGGTTGGTGCCAATTGACATTCCATGAACGTGTGGCCCATATCCGAACAATTAAAACAGACAATATTTTTGCCATCACCTGGATGCTGTTTGTACACTAACCCCGAACTGTCTGCTGGGATTTGTCCGCCCGAACGTTTCGCCGCGCCCGACGAAAACCTGCTCCCCGATTGAATCGCGGATACTGAGCTATCAGATAGTACATCAGTAAAGGGGTAATTCTCGTACGAGTCATACGCTCCAGCATCATCATAAGGACTGCCTGATAACTCATTGATCACGCGTCGTGGATGGATTGCAGGATTCGCCGGAGCTTTGAGCCGCCGGAAAGACTCCTCCCAAGCAGAACAGCTTTTGATTAGTTCGTTGATGCTGCTAAACTGACGATCGGTTAGGTGGTATTGTAACGTCGGCTTCATATTGTTCATCAAAATTTGAATGAGCTCATCATCTGAGTATGGAGTGCGACATTGCAGGGTGAGGGTCCAAACATGGTTATAAAAGTCCAGGAAACTTTCATTGGGTTGTTGCTTACGCGCCTCGACCATTCTTCGAATTTCGTAGTTGGTGCGGCGGTCTTGAAATCGCTCGGTCATACCGTTTCGTAGCTCGGTCCAGGTAGCGTGCGGGTTGTCTTTTCGGAACGTCCAGTACCATTGTAACGCTATGTCTTTCAAGATGGTGTGGAGTTCTAACAATAATATCTGGTCCGTTAGTCCTCGAGATGACGCGATGGTATCCACTTGGAATAAAAACATATCAATGTTGATGCCCGAGGGGGATCCAGTGTAGCTTAGACCGCTTCCGGACAGTAAACGTCGATCGATAAATTTCGGTTGTGCTGGTGAACTGGTAGGTTCATGTGCGTTAAGAGTCGGTAGTACGGGATGGGACTGACGATTTGCTGTGACTGCTGTGACACAATTTCGAATTTTTGCAGCATGGATTCCAACAAAGCCGTCTGGGCATTTGATTGTGATGCCGCCAGACTTCTCGCCTGAACCTGATCAAGCAATTCCTCTAACGTGTATCTACGTTCCGTGTGATGTGGGTTTTCCGATTCGTCCGCCTCGTCACCAAGGTCTTGCACTTGAATCTCATCACTTCCACTGCCCTGGGTGTTATCTGAACGGAGCATATCCATTTCGAGGTGGATGCCTTTAGCGCTTTCGATAGACTCATTCAGCTTGTCGTGATTTTGCAGATAGATTTGCAGACTCGTCTGTAGATCCTCACATGCTTTAAGAACCTGCCGTGCGAAATCCTGGTATTTTGGAGAGGTTAGGGCTCGACTTAATCGACCGGACAAATGCAGCAAACGAGAGTGGTATCGACGAGCTGTTTCAACGGGATCCTCGGTTTGTTTGTCCAATTGCGTGATCGATTCCTTTAAAATTTTCAGTTTGCGTTGACACGCATTAATTTCGATATCGGGCCTCTTTGCCGCACTCGTATGCATTTTGGATGGTATTAGCTTTATATCGGCCTGCTCACTTCGGATCGCTTCTTCGAGTTGTTGTATAGCGTTCGGAATCTCGAAACGAATATCGCGAAGAAGATACTCCACTTCCAGCTCATCCGGTGTTAATAGGGATTTGTCCATTTTGGATTGGAAGGGTGGGAAATTAAACTCGCTCGATTAATTTGGCAAGAAATGGAAATCAAAATTACTTAGTCTTTATTAATTTATTAAAAATACAAAAATTTAATTCAAAATGGCTTTAAATGGAACTGAAGGTTCTAAATAAAATAAATATAATAAATTTCACACTCACGATAACTATAATTAGACATATAAATACGCGACGTATTTGATTAAAACAAAAGGGATGGTTACCTTGTAAACTTGATACTAGGGACGGTGAAGCCGTGGTCCACTAGTACCGTGGGGCCCGTACTCCCACTCTTATTTGACTACGGAATAGACGAGATACCCTCGAAAGTGGCACTTTTCGATGAGGACCTATTTTGGAGGGGCTCGCTGAAAAAATTATATAAATGATACGACAATACAAAAAAAATTTGTAACTGAAACTACCAACACACCCAAAAAGATACGCAGGCAGAATAATAATTATAAAGGAAATGATACGTAAAGAACAATAAAGAATAATAATCCAACAAAAAAAAATTATTACGTAAAATATGTAATAAGAATAGAACAAATGTAAAGGAATGGTTACCTGATAAAGGAAAAAAAAAATTTTTGGTCTATGATGAATAGAGCGAGATACCCCCGAAAATGGCGCTTTTCGACGAGAACCTATTTTGGGGGGGCTCGTTAAAATTTGCAAAACGATACAAAGAAAAAAAAAGAAAACCAAAACTACCAGCACACCCAGCGGTATGCAGGCAGAATAATAATAAAATGCAAAAAATATATATAAAATGAAGAAAATATATATAAAACTAACAGTACGCGGGGTTCCAATATAACCCAAAAATAATACAAAATTTAACCAAAATATTAATTAACCCGAATCAAATTGCCGAAATATCAAAAAAAGAAAAATCAACCAATAATATCAAAAATAAATCAAAGATAAAAACTAACTCAGATGATAATACGGTGGCATGATGAGAGTGGGAACCCCACTCCGTGTCAGCTAAATAATAAAATAAAATAAAAATAATAATAATAATATGTTCCGTTCTGTTCCTCAAATTTCGGCCGAGTAACTTCGGGAAAAGAGGAAATGAAGCTAAGCTAAACCCTGGACAAATGACATCCGAGCTTCACCACAATCTGACACAACATAGTGGAAATGGGAAAGAGCTCGGAAGTCGGATGTCTAAAGAATAGGGGTATGACACCCCATCTACGCGCAATCAAACAGCCCGTGCTGGTTGCGATCGCAGATGAGGAATGCCAACCGGGAGACTGGCTTTGGTGTGTGTGTCCATGCGAATTCAAACAGTGCGAAGCACTCTTTTCGACACTGGACGCAAAAAATCAAAAATTTAAAAATTCGCGAAATGTGTTTGGGCGCCACTGTTACAGGCTGGCTACTGCCAACCTGCAGATATCACTAAGCACCTGCAGAGGCCTCCACGGTGATTTTTGCCGGCTACGTTCTCAGGGAGAAGTGCTAAGGTCGTGGGGTTTGAGGCATACAGGGCTCCTGGCTTACACCGTGATGATACAGAAATTTAGGGGATCGCAAATAATAATAAAATGTACCCGGAGTTCCGCCGAAACTCGTCGGCCGGAACCTGAGGAACGAACACAAACCAATTATAAACCGAGAGCGGTGCCTTGGTGCGCGCATCCATCCGAATTCAAACGGGGACAAGCCCTGGTTACGGAATCGGATGCGGGCATCAAGGGACCGCTAACACTACGCCGACACAGAGGGAGTTTCCGCTCCCATCACACCACACCGAAAAAATTTAATAATTCATTTTATTTTCAGGAAAAAAAAAAACACAAGAAAAACAACTTCCCCCTCCACCCGCACCAAGAGAAAACGAGAGAGAGAGAGAGAAAACGATGCGCACCGAGCGTGCACCCGCTGTGCGGCGCTCGATTACAAAAATATTTAGAATTTTAATATAATAAAAAAAAAATAAAAAAAAATTAAAAATATAAATAAAAAAAATTGTACCTTAATATATATACAAAATAATACTGGTGCGGCAATAAAACACCAAAAAAAACACGAGGGGCCGGTTGGCCACCCGTATGTAGCGACCTTGTGCGGTCGGACGTTGCGGGGCTTTTCCCCGATAAAATATACGCCTCGATAGGCCGCCCTAATTATTATACCAGATTATGCCTCGATAGGCCTCCTTCCTGTTGGGCGACTTTGCGCCGTACCAAATCAGGCCACGTCTCTTTTTGATCTTTGTCTTTTTGGACGCGTATTATCTTACAATATACAGAATTTTCTTCGCGTTTAAAAATAAGCGAACAAAGAAAATTAATACTTGCAAATCTCAAGTTAATTATTACAGAATAAACGGAAGGTTAATTTGTAACCCCCCTTTCTTTACTCGCACAATATTTTTTCCCGATTACACGATTTTGTTGTGGCACCAATATTTAACACAATCACTTTACTATTATTGTGTTTTTGTGGAATAAATAAACAATCCTATTTAATTTATTATTGCACAAATGCTTTATTAAACTCCAAAAAAAAAATCTACTCAAATCCAAAACTCGACTTTTTTTTTTTCAAAAACTAAACTCCACCGATTTTACTGAAATCCAAAGCTCGAATTTTTATTTAACATCACAAACTTAACTTTTCAAAAATCAAAACTCGACTTATTTTCAACAATTTTCAAAACTCGACTACCAATTAAAAAAACTCTTGCTCCGCACAACGACGCGCAAAACATTCCAGAAGAATTGTCTTTCTTCTCTGTCTCTCGTTTACATCAATTCGCATTGATGTAAACGAGAGGCATATAAAAAAAACATTCTTATGAAATGTTTTGCTTTACACACCACTCGATGTACATTGCTCTCCCTCTCTCCCATTTTCGTACAATCACTACCAACCAAACAAAAAGAAACACACAGGAATCCATCCACCATTAACCGCGTTTAGATGTAAATAAAAACGGACTCAAGAAACGTTAAGTAAACCAAACAAAGAACGCAGTTGCGACAGTACAGTCGTAACAAGGGGATATCGATGAATTTTCTATTTGCCTGTCGTACGCATTGATGTATAATTATATAGTACGCGCATGTTTCGAGTTGTTGCAGTCTCTTCTGCTGCCTTGAGCATGTTTTCAGTATATTGCCTATGACCATTTTCTTGGTTTTTCGTGGCCTATCTTCGTAGTGACGTTTCAGCTGCGACGTATTTTTTGTTGTCACATTTGCAACCTGAGTTGCCGGCGTTCTTCAATTTTCATGCAAATCTTATCCCTCACTGATCCAGGTTTTCTTCTCAATTTTTCGCAGCCGAGTGTGTTGGTAGCTGTTTCGATATAGGCTTCTTTCTGTATTTGTTTGCTCTACTCTGTGATGGCTGCTTCTTCACTAGTTTGGAGCGCTTCGCAGTATGTGTTTCTTGTGTCGGCTTTTTTTAATAATATTCTGTTTGTGTGAATGAATGTGTAATGTGTCTGCATCGCTCATCATTGCCCTGGGACATCTTGTAATGAATGACATGAGAATTTTTTTATTGATCTAACACGTGATGATTTATTTTTGGTTCGTTATTCTGCCATGGTGATTTCATTTGCTGCCTGCTATGAAATAGCTATGACCTGTTCAAATGTTATATGGAAAATCTGATCCAAATTTTAATTTAGATCATAAATTTTGATTGGAAATCTGAATGAACCGGATTAGATCAAGCATCACTAGTATTAAGTATGTATCAGTATTAAGAGGTGGCGTAGTTGGCCAGTTAGTTAGCATAGGAAATGCCCTGTCCAATGAAACTACCAACATATCGATGCGATAAAAAAACGTTAAATGAGGAAATATTTTTTTCGAATTTTTTTCGTTTTCGGAGTAGTATCATTCGAAAGGGCATTTCCTAAGCTAACTGGCCATATACGACACACACCCGGAACATTTTTATGTGCCGGCTATCCATGTAAGTCAGTGTAATAGTTAATTATACAATTTTACTTTCTTTCATGAACAATTTTGACCTCTGTATATTTGTAGCTTTACCATTCGCTATATCGCCGACGTCCGAAAGTGGTTATTAGAAAACTCTTTGTGCGTGTGTGTTTGTGTATATGATGCGGTGCAGAATAAAAGTTTGTGTTCTCTCTATAGCTCAGACGGATTGACTGATGGGAATAAAACTTCATACGTAAGCTTTTCCATAAATTTCGAGATACTAATGATTTTGGCCGGGTTCGTTTTTTGCAAAAATATTTAATTTATTAAATTACTATAAACTAAACGATTCAAATTTATTAGACAAATATAAGGGGCGAAGTTCATTAGAAGCGCGGACAGAATCAAACTCAGAATATGGTTACGTCAGTCGTTATTTCCTTGTTTAATTTTTAGGGAAAGTAAGGAACTTAACTAACTTGTGTTCTCCGTCGAATAACTCAGTGAAACGGTTCAAACTGGTACAAGTACACTCTACTGTTGGTCCCACAAAAATTGAAGACAACCACTGAAGTTTTGGTCGTAATCTGAGGTAAAATCAATCAACTCAATTTTATTTATTTATACATTAGGTCGTATACACTAATTGAGGTATCACCACAACATTAAATACATAAAAACATTAATTTTGATATGTTTTATTCTCCGAACTGCGACCATGAAAAATGCAATTAGCCATATAATGTAATTTATATAGGTAATGTATTATGTACGTAATACGAGTAGTTAGTACAAAAACCAACAAGAAAATGGTATCGCTGTACATTGAGAGTGTAAACAAATTACATAACACGACGCAACGCATATAACAATTATTACACAGTATATGGTCAGTAGTCAGTAATATACTCGCGTATATGAATATGACGTGTCCGCGTATGGATACAGTACTCAAACTCTAATGCAATTTAAAATTTAATAATTTAAAGCAATAATGTCATTGAGTTGAAAATGAGATAATAAAACCCATTCGGGCAAATGTTATTTTAACTGAAGGCCTGTAAATTAATTAAATGCGCATTTTTGGGTAATTATAAAGTAATTATGACGAAAAGGCAAACTCTTGACCTAAACGCAATAATTGGATGTACGCAGATTTTTTTTTTTTTGATTTCGTGCTGTTGTGCTGTTGAGTTGTTATGAATAAGCATCTTATGTTGTGTTTAGTTGGTTTCGCATGTGTTCAAAAATTACCTCATACCAAATTAATTTAATGAAATTTGATGGGTTTTGGTTATGAAATGGTTAGGCTACACTTTGACGATCTAAGAACCGTCACACTATTCTATTCCAATATATTTGTGTGTAATATAAAATACTGAAATAAAATTAAAATACATACACTACCTAAACCATTCGAATTTTTAAATTAAATTTTGTTTGATGTTAGAGCACTGAGATTCCTGTGATACTACTATGGTAAATCACTGGGAATAAGGGACTGGGAAAAAATTCACATATCTGTTTATCTCTGACATACTAAGGAAAAAGGTGGATGCAAATTTGTGTACGATGGGGTTCCTTTAACGTCTCTAAAGCTAGCAGAACATTACAAGATACTGTGAATAAGTATAAGCTAATAATCGGCTAATTACAGGTGTACCAGTATGTAATGCGGATTTCAGAAAACAGAAGGTGCAGTTTGTGGTATAAAAATTTGACACTGCGCCATTTTGTTGTGTCATCAACAAGTGTCAGACGCACACGAGTGATAAATTGGATAAGTGTATGCATAGTGTTGTATTGTTGTGTTCATATTTGATTGTCCTTTAAAAGTTTGTCATTCACACTTATATGTACAATACATATACAGCATATAGTGTCATAGTGGGTAAAACTGCAATACACAATAACAACAAATTCATATATATATATATACATAACAACTAATATAATTTAAGTAAATTAATTAAGAAAGAATGGTATTGTAAATCAGAAATAATCTTTAACTGATCATAACAGATGAGATTTTATCATTCGTTTCAACAAGGCGTTTGTCAAGAAGCTGGTTCCAATCGGCCGACGAATTGAACGACAGGCAAATGAAAAAGCGCAAAATCACATGTGACATTTTGCTCGCTCAGTGGATTTATTTTGAAAATCTAAAGCGCAAAAAAATCATGGGTGGACCCCAGGCGCACCATCCACATCGACCGCAAGGCCGAACCGCTTTGGCAGAAAATTGATGCTTTGTGTTTGGTAGGATCAGAGGGGCGTGGTCTACTATGAGCTGTTATAACCTGAGGAATCGGTTAATACTAAACGTAACCAACAACAATTGACCGATTTGAACCGTTTGCCGAAAAAAGCCCAGAATACCGAAAGAGGCAACACAAAGCCATTTTTCTTCATGACAATCCTTCATCATCATTCATCAAGTTCTACCTCATGCGGCTTACTCACTAGACTTGGCTCCTTCCAATTACCACTTGTTGGGAACGATGGGTCACGCACTTGTTGAGCAGCGCTTTGATTCGTACGAAGATGTGAAAAAATGGCTCGATGATTGGTTCGCGGGAAAAAGTGAAGATTTTTACGGCCGTGGTATTCACAAATTGCCCGAAAGATGGGAGAATATATGTAACAAGCGAAGGAACATACTTTGAATAAAGCACTTTTTATCATTCTTCCGAATTTAACATGTTTTTTATCAAAAAAAAATCCGCATTTTATACTTGTACACCTGGTAAATGCTCTGTTAAAAATGTTTGAGTTCCATCTCTTCCAACTATAACGATGGGTTCTGCTAGCTTTAGAAAAAGTTAGCAGGACCGATATTATAAACGTTTTCAAAGCAATTGGAAATATGTGGTTCGGTTCGTTAGGCCATAATGAGCCTAAAATTATTTGTATGCCAATAGATTTTGTTTTACAGTCCAATTTCGGTTTGGGTTTGATTTTTGATTTGAGTTCTGCTAGCTTTAAATGGAAAAACCTAAGGATTGATTATTCCATAATCAGTTCAAAATTATTTGTATGTCAATAGATCTTGTTTTGCGTTCTATTTTCGATTTTAGTCCGGTTTCCGATTTCGCAACTTATATAGTATAACCTACAAGAATTATGTTTATGGAGGTTTTTCCATTGAGGAATATGTGCAACGTTTCTTGCAATGACCAAAATAAGCCGCTACTGTCTTCGTCAGCATGGGAAAATACAAATGTAGCCCTTCCTCGATGCACCGCCTCGGCCTTTGTGTAGTTCGATGAGTGTTGTGCCTGTAAAGATCACACAAGGCGCTGGCATTTATGTACGTGCGAGCGCACCAAGTTTGATTTTGATAATCCAACAGTGCTTTCGTGAGTGTGTCGTCATCACCTGTAGACCACCGTGTAGCGTTGTACGAGTAGCGAAATAAATCAGCAACTTTGCGGAAAATGTTCGGATGCTTCCTGGAGTATGACAAATTGATTCGTTGTCACCTTCCAACCCGTAATATACAATCATTGCCGACGAAAGGTTTCAGTGATCGAAGTGGGCTATTGTCTAATAATACTGTGGGCAAAAAACAGTAAGACTTTGTTCATAATTTTAAAATTCTTTATTTATTTCTCCAAATCTATTTCGTCTCCCTCAAAGTAATCTCCCCCTGCCTCAATACACTTGTGCCAACGTTTTTTCCAATCCTCGAAACAGTTGTTAAAGTCAATTTCCGGAATAGCCTCCAATGCGCGTAGCGATTCACGTTTAATGTCTTCAATTGACTCAAAACGGTTTCCCCGGAGCCGTCGTTTGAGTTTTCTGAACAGCCAGAAGTCACACGGAGCTAAATCAGGCGAATACGGTGGTTGCGGAACGATATGGGTGGAATTTTTGGCGAAAAAATCACTTAAAACCAATGCAGTATGAGAAGGTGCATTATCGTGGTGCAAAAACCAAGAGTTGTCGATCCATAATTCCGGCCTCTTTTTACGAATAACTACGCGCAAACAACGCATAACACTCAAATAGTATTCCTTGTTGACAGTTTGGCCGGTCGGAAGGAATTCGGAGTACACCACACCTCGATAATCGAAGAAAACTGTCAACATCACCTTGATTTTTGACTTGCTTTGACGTGGTTTTTGCCGCTTCGGCTCACCTTTGGCACGATATTCGGTCGATTGAACGTCTGTTTTCGGGTCGTAATCATAGACCCAAGACTCATCGTAGTCGGAAAGCATTGTTTTACAGGCGTCAACACGACGCTGTTTTTCCAAAAAATTGAGTGATTTTGGAACCAATGATCTTTGAAAATGGTTTTCACTGATCCTTCCGATATTTCAACGATGCCAGTAAGGTCTCTGACTGTTAATCGTTGATTCTCGAGCACCAATTCCTTGATTTTATTAACATATTGATCATCAGTTGATGTTGATGGCCGTCCTAGAGGTGGTTCGTCGTCAACACGTTCTCGACCCTCTTTGAACAATTTGTACCAATCAAAAACACTTGCTGGCGACATACAATTATCACCGAAGGCCTTTTGCAACATTCTGAACGTTTTGGCACCACAAAATTGATTCCGCACACAAAATTTAATGGAACTTCTTTGTTGAATAATTTCACTCATTGTAAAAATCGCCGAATGCACGTTTTGTACTTCAGAAAGACAAGCGTATACTAAACACTAATGATTATTATGATGTGATATTTGGCACACATGTCACTGACAGTCATACCAACATAGAAAAAAAATATTTCGACAAATGGTTTTCCGCGCGAAATTTAAATTAAAAAGCCTTACTACTTTTTGCCCACAGTAGTAAATGTTCTCCAGATTGGCATTTTGATATTTCCACCCATCGGGTACAGTGGTGATACGAAGTAGAATATCGAGCATTTAAGTAGTATTAATCATTTGTTTTCGGGTTTCTGCATGCCGTGCGATCATTGACTTTATTTTCTGTTTCTTAGATGTTGATAAAGGCCTTGCTTGTTCTGTGGCGTGGAAATTGATTTGGATCCACTCGTAGCCAAACAGGACCTGGCCGCGGATGGCTGGGTAGTAATGAGAGTTCAATACTAACAGATGCGCAATCTGCGGGGTTATGCTTGTTGTCGACAAAATACCCATCGGTCAGCTGAAGATGATTTTCAAAACCCGACTCGCCACAAACGACCTCCAGCTGCTTAGCTAACCAAATACTACTTGCGAGTTGGTCCATGCATAGATTTGAACTTGTAGCACTTCGAGTGTTCTGGATTTCCAGTGGTGCGACCATGGTCTTTCATACCAGTATTATGGTTTAGACAGATCCATCTGAAAACGTTGTATGAGCATACACCACCACTGTATTAGCTCTTTCAGAGGCGTCGCTAAAAATTATCCAGCCAACGATCATCCAGTAATCTCAAACTATCGTCGTGGTAAGTATGCTCTCTTTGGGTTATTCATTTTAGAACCGCCTCATCCCACAATATATCGAGGAGCCACAATTCTTATAATTATAATCTTGGCGATAATTATGGTAGGAGATACCTCGCCAAGGGGTTCGAATATCTTGAATGCCTGCGACAATATCGTTCGTTTGATTGGCGCACGAACATCACATATTGAGTTTATGTTGATTTCGAAATAATCGGTCTTAGGAGGCCAATGTAGCCCAAGTGTTTTGACTGAATAGTCCCAGGTCAGCGCTAGTTGGCCCGTAAATTACATAAAAATTTAACGTAACGCTTTATTACATACAAATTTGTGAAATTTACATAAAATATGTAAAACACGTGACAACTCGGAAAAATAACTGAAAATATTGTATAAATGTAACCAATGTTTGTTTATAAGGATTATATGCATCATAAATATCAATTAAACAGTTCATTTAAACGGTCAATCATAATTATTTTAGACTTTTAGTTATCTACAATCACAGGAAGAAATTAATTTATGTATCTACGGTTGCATCTGTGTTTGTCTTAAACAAGCTCTAAAAACCGATTACTGACATTTTTAGGTTTAGTTTAGCTACATATGAGAAAGATAATAATTTTTATAGTGTAATACGTGCCATCTATTATCAAATTGTAGCATT
The DNA here is from genome assembly GCA_963691935.1 of Nephrotoma guestfalica. Lineage (NCBI taxonomy): Eukaryota > Metazoa > Arthropoda > Insecta > Diptera > Tipulidae > Nephrotoma > Nephrotoma guestfalica. The sequence goes on from OY829914.1 coordinate 111,479,327, forward strand.
TTACACGGTTTCTTCGTAAATGTCAAACAGTCGAATAAATGTCATCAACATATCATGATCGACACTTATGAAAGTTGTAAAGGGTGCATTGACAAGCTTAGAGGACTTTACAGAATGTCTTAATTGCATTTTGAACGGAAGTTATGATGATTTCTGATGATTTTCAGTAATAACAATACTCTATAGGAATAATGACAAAATTGACTTGTAATAAAAAGAGTTACATAACTCAGAGTTCAGAACACTTTACAGAACGTCTTAATTGCATTTAGAACGGAAGTTATGATGATTTATGGAACAACACAAGAAAGCTTATAACCTCAAATTTTTAACATATAAATTTTGTTTTTGTATTATTTTCAACGCCAATGACAATTTTTATAATAATTAAATAGTTATTAAATTATATAATAGATAGCGCGCTTGTCATGAAAAAGGCATTATTTACATTACATAATGTATCAAATAACTTATATAATTTACATGTAAATAACCGTGTAAATTACATCGTGTAATTTACACGCCCAAAAGTGATTTATATCTCATTGAGAAGCTGTTGGCTGTTCGTCAAGTCGTCGAATTAGAAATCTCTCGATGTGAGTTTGGCTGCAATTAGTAATTTCTCTTGTTCGCCTCGTGCTAGCTGATGAATGGTACGGGTACCTGGTAGTTTCTGTGTTCGAGCGACATCAAGATCTCACCATACATCTGCTTTATATCGGCAACGGAAACGAATTTATGTTTGCGAAAACATTTATATTCTGTTGAAGCTTGAAACCAACGCGAGACTTCTGATTGAACGATAAGCCGGTTAACGTTTTGCGCGATGCATTGAATACCACGCGCAGTTTGTATTGCATCCACCATGATAGCGAGATAGCATATTTGATCCGATAAGTTGTCGCGATTTATCATCATAATCTTCGATAGTTCCCGTTAAACTAGACAGCTGATTGGTTGCCTTGTGCTCCACCTTGCAACGTTCCGTATTCTCTGCGAAAGAAGAAGAGTTGATTGTGTGTCAGGATTGGGTTGCGCTGGAGTGCGCGACGAATATAACGATGAAGCAGCTTATTGTAGAAAAACAGTTTTTGTTAAAAATCGTCATTTCCGCTTAAATTTTGGAAAACTGATGTGGACCGATTTTGTTATAACTTTAATTTGGAATCTCCTATTTTAAAATCTTTTTTCAAAGAAAAAAACAATTAAAAGTAAATAGACTGTAAATGAAATTTCAAACATAATTAGTTCAAATCATTTTTCAAATTTTAGCGGAATGACAAGTTTTGATAAAAACAAACTTTAATTCAGCAAAATACGGTATCGCTACAGTCCAGGCGGATTGACTATTCAGAAATAAACTTCATATTTAAACTTTTTCCATTAATTCGGAGATCCTTGCATGATGTTGAAACGTTTCTCTCTCTAGCTTTCGCATCCCTTGAAGGGATTTTTACGCCCGCACTATGATTCTCCATTCCGTCTCGATCCATTGCTCTCTTCCTCCAGTTTCGACATTCTATTATACGTAGGTCTTGTTCGACGACGTGGTTGTTGCTGGAACACTTTATTAATCATAATTTCATAATGGCCGAGCCATTATGAATCTAACTCGATTGGATTTGATGAACCCGAGAAAATTTTTAACGACAGCGACATTCGTTTTGCGCAACTTTAATTGAACCAAAGATGGAAAGAATGTCCTTCCTATCGAAGGTAGATAACAATGTAAAATCGTCGGAGAGGTCAGGGTGCTCCCATCTCTTGCTCCCAAAAGCCAGACTAGTCTAATGAGTGCGCAATATAAAATGCGAGCTTGCACGGATGCGATAGATGATTAGATCGTAATAACTTTGATTGGGCGTAAAATACTCGTTTTCCTGCGGCGATTCAGGCTTTTATTTCTGCCTGCATATCATTCGACGATGTTATTACTGACCAGAGGTATTTAAAGTTTTCAACAGTTTCAAAATTATGGACACCAATCCTAAAATTTGCCATGGAGATACTCTTGGGTGTTGCTACAAATTTGGTTTTGCTACTAGTCACCTCTAAATCAAGTCTTCTTGCGTAGCGATCGAACGGTCTTTAATGTCGCTAGGTCTTCGGTCAAAAAGTACGATATCATCTACAAATCTAAAAAAAAAATTCAAATATACAGCGCGAATTTTAAATATTGCTTTTTCATACCACGTATTCGCGAGTGCATCTTCCTGTCGAACAGCAGTCGTTAGTCCAAAGAAGTTTGATACAGTTCCTTCAACTATAACAATACATGCAGATCCATATAATGTTAATTTAAACCCAATAAAACACTCTGGCCCAATGAGTTTTCTAGATAACAACGAGTGTCATATTCATATTCCACGAGCCGTTAAATTACTTATTTGCATGTATTTATGAGGTGGCCAAAATGAACTGAAGTGCTAACAGAAGCTGGTAGGTGCATGGGATTCTTTTGAGAAAAAATTGTTATTAATCAGTGTGCAAACCAATCTTTGTATTTCCCCGTGAAAAATGCGTTTCAACAACATAAAATCACAAAAGTTTTAATAAAAATAAATAATATAAATTTCTCTAAAAAAATTCATAAATATCTGGAATCTGATGAAATTAAAATCCGCAGCAGCCTGGGTCATTGTTGCTTCTTACATTTATAAACACTACCAAAGTACCGATTATTCATCCGCAATACCCTGTACCAATCTATAATCGAGCTCCTCTTGTGACAAGTTAGAACCATTAACAACCACCTTTCATTATAATAAGCCTTTGGTTCAATGTAACGTGAGCAGATAAGTAATGGTCAACGTCAATTAATCCCGATTTCGTTCGACAGTGACTGATAAGATGCATAAATCGGATACTTAAACGAAGCGTTCATAGCTCTCAATCTTTGAGTGACAATGTAATCTACGTACTCAAATTGAACACACATCATTTCAATGTTTCATTTTTGAACGTACGTTTTGCTTAAACGGACGTGAACTCAAGTTTAGATGCCTAAATTACTTTCTATATTTTTTATCTACAATAAATTGTTCGAGAACGGTGAACATTAATCGCATGTTTGGGCTAATTTCCACTCATTATATAAAAAAGTTGGTCGGCATTAATTAAAAATGAACAACCAAGTGCAAAGTATTAATATATATTACGTCAGAAGCAAAGCGACGAGCGACTTCCGAAATAGCATCAGAAGTGCAGTAAGGAAACCAGATACTGAAATTATTTATATCTTATCGTTGATCAGAATGTCAAAATGATGTGATCCACTTTTCATTTCCCGGGCTAAAAATATTTTCTTTATGCAAAAATATATTTGAACCGTATAGCACAATATTTAATTTTCAAAGAAAATTTATATTTTCACTTTCATGGAACGTGATTATAAGATTTATTTATAATTGTGTATTATATTACGACATTTAGGCGAAGAAAAAAGCACAATAAGTTCATATTTCATGTTTTAAAAAAAAATAGCGCCTGAATGTTAATTATTTTGTAGTTATTGAGATACACAAAGCACAAAAAAAGTTTAAGCAGCAAAGCAACAAAATATTTTATATACAATCATATTATATTTTATTAACTTAAGACAAGACGGTTCACGTCTCATCATATACCCCATCAACAATGGTATCACCACCGCTATAACAACACAAGTACTCCCATTAAATTTTCATCAAGCGCGCATTGTAGAGACTCGGGGAAAACCCAAAAATATTTTCATCAACTCAAATTACAATTAAATGTCTTATTTCATTTATTTTTGTTCCCCAAAATAATAAGCGCCAGCAAATACTCATCGTCTCGTATATACATAACTTAATAATTTACTGTGAAGAACGCTATATTATGTTCGTCTTATGTATACATAACAGAAGTGTAATAACAGTAAATTTAAATTAAAATTAACAAAAAAAACTTTTATATAATAGAAAAATAAAGATAACCTCGAATACGACTTTGCTTCGGTGGTAAAGACTCAGAAAATTTAAAGTTGTGGGCTTGAGTCGAAAATGCGGTTATATTCATTTAACCCAACAAATTAGTGTAAAGCACATCAATTGCAAGTAACTATTTTGGCCGAGATAGCAATTGTTTTTAATTGAAAAGGTCCATTTTCTGCCTAATTGTCGTACCAACGATTTACCGTACTGCAATATTGAGTATTGACGTGTTAAAGCAGCGTGTATTACAACTAGAGCCAAAGGTGATCAAATGCAGATGACTGCATGGGAACTGGGTATACAAAATCCATGAAACGACGAGAAATCGAATGCAGATATTTTTATTGCCGATTTGGACACTTATAAAGAAACAGCAAATGCATTTGCTCCTTTTTGCCTTTTTTTTAGCCAGTAAGGTCGAATTATGTGGGATTTAATAAAATCAAAGGCACATTCATACAACGAAATGAAAAAGATATTGCAAGCAGCTTTTGGAGACCAACTTACAAAATAAAAGATATCTCAGGAAATGTTCAACCTGAAAAAGGGCAGTGATGAGCGAACTGACCTTTTTCTTGCAAAAGTATGGGAACTGTTTGCAAAACTTAATATAGTGGAAGAAATACAACTTAAGAGGATTTACGATCAGCTGTCGCGCAAATCTCAAACACGAGTTAAACGAGCTGAATACGAGGGAACTCAAAGATGAATGTAATGTAAATCATTGGCAACTATAAAGAGGTAATAAATTGTAATAGTTTAGACATTTGTGCAATTGATTTGAAATTCCGGGACAGATCTATTTTAAACATAGCCTTTTTAGGTGATAACGGAACCGCCTTGCGAGAAAATAGAGCGAGTGTCTCACTGGCAAAAATTCTTAACCAAAAGGGTTTGTTGTTGAACGAAATGCATGATGTTAAGCTGGCAATACTCAGTGCGACGTTTCGGTTCCGAATGCATAAAAACTGTGTCAACGACGTTTCTTATTTTCCCCGATGATGAAGTACAAACTAGAATTCTAGGGATTGATTTTTTCATGGATGCTGGAATTGATATAAATTACAGACAGAGCTGCTATACTGGTTTATCAACGATCCCAAAAAAAACATTTGTTCAAACTCGAAACGTGTCAGCAATCTGTTTTGCTAGATTTTGCAACAATCGAGCTTCGACCAGATGAAAGTGTGAGAATAACGGCGGACGAAAAACGTCAAGAGGGAAGATTATGCTATCAACTTTGAGCGATAATTTTCAGCCAAGGGGAGAACCAACGAATTTATCGAATATGCTATCATACGGTCTGGACCATGTAAAAAAAATGTAAAACAAGAAATTGAGAATATGCTTGATAATGATGTCACCGAGGAGCGTGAGTCGCCGGGCGATTACGCTATTTGGTTCATATCGGTTTATATACTAAAATAATTCCGTTCGGGTTGAAAAATGCACCAGCAACATTTCAACAACTCGACCAATTTCGATGTGCTCTTTCTAATGTCACAATCCTAGTGTATCTAGATGATATAATTGTGATTTCAAACAGTTTTATTCAATATTTAAGTGATCTGAAGATGGGTTTTCAATAATTACAACTATTTAGGTTACGAAATGGTTATGTACAATTCTTGGGGCATGTTATAACCAAGCCTACGATTTTGGATATGACTCCACCGGTCAACGGATAACAAGGTTGCACCTTTTTACGATAAAGGCCGTTAAAAAATTTGACAAAGAAAAATGGACCGTGGACCTCATGTGAAGCTGAAAATGTTGCATTTGAAAATGTAAAGGTTTATTAACGAATGCTCCCGGCTCCGATTTTGAGGCAAATGGATCGTAAGAAATCGTTTATCCTGATAACCGATGCAAGTTAGTATGCTTTGGGTGTTGTACTATGATAGGGTGATGGAGGTGATGAAAGGTCAATCGAATATGCAAGCCGTTTGTAATCACTTCGGAAGAAACTACAGCACCTCTGAACGAGAAGCACTCGCAGTATGTACTCGTATATTAAACAAGTTCCGAGGCTGTTTAGAGGGTGCTGAAATTTTAGTACAGATTGACCATCAACCACTGAAATGGCTTCTGACAACCAGATCGGTATTGTTAGTTCAATCATTTAATTTAGCAATTATCTGTACTGCGGAAAGTCGAATCTGGTGGATGAAATACTAGTTCGACCACTTACAACCGAGTTAAGGCGGATGCAGGTGTAAGATGGAGAGGTGTCGAAGATTAATTTAATAGTCTAGGGAAGCCCAAATCACGATAATTATATTTTACGGGGTTATCTTATAGACCAAGGGGACTTTACCACAGTAATAACGAAGGAGTCGCAGAAGCTCAACTTTTAGTACCCAAATCTCTTCGCAACCATATTTTACTGCGCTATCATTTCGATGCAACCGCCGGCTATTATGGGGTTGACCGAGCTCAGTTGAAGAATGAGTCCAGATATTTTTGGTCGGGGATGCAAAGTTCTGTTACCGAGTTCTGACGTAATTACGAGGGTAGTCAGCAGTATAAAGATATTGAAGGATGTTGCCACATGGTATGGGTAGAATTGTGATCGTTTCTGTAACTACTCTGGATTATACAAAAAAATTAATTGACAAGTTGTTCTTATGAAGTAATTCAACATACTACGTGCTGTTTGGGAATTAAGCAAAGTCTAACCCCATAGCGTCATTCCTAGGCAAATCTGGTCGGACGCCGTGATTGGGACTTGAAACCTCAATCGGGAATTTTAGTTAAATATCATTATACTGAACGGTGGAAGTATTTATCAAGCATTAGATTCCTTACCAACACCACAATATGTGAGGCCACTGAAAAAATCCCCCGCTTTTCTAACATTCGGACGGGATTTGCAAACACTCACTCTGACTGTGGTTGCAAATGACATTCGCAACATTATTCAATCGGAGAACTTCGTGGCACAGATTTCTCAATATTTGTTGAAGTTACAAGGAGTCATATTATCCTGTAGTCGTGGGGATAAGATTTCTCATGCGTAATTGGTCGATGGCTGTATCGGTCGATGGTAGAGACGAAAAAGGATTTTCGATAAAGAGTTCATCGGGTACCTTGATAGTCTGCTCATAAACCATTTCTGATGGTTAATACTTAAGATCTTCTTCAACCATTGCTCTGTTTCTTAATAAATCGATTGGAATTTCTGTGCTCATATGTATCGCCTTTGCCCTGACAGCGCTTCGATCTGTTGATTATTTCTTATTATCTTTCTTAATTATTAATTGTATTCGATGTGATGCAAAAGAAGCTTGAAACACTAAAAATTATTTTAGCCAACAACAAGAATAAGATTTAAATGTCAAAATTTCAAAAGATGTAGTTGCATGTAATTTTTGTATTATGGATTAGATAAGTTACAGAGAATATGTACAATAATTATGTAACAATATTTGTTTATTTTATGTAAGGTATTTTATATTATTTTACTAATTTAAGTATTTTCATGCGGATGTCGCTATTTAATTACATTTTTTACATTTGTTACGCCATGTAACGTAAAAAATTTCGCTTACGTAAATAGCGTAATTAATCTGCACAATACTGCTCATCGGTGACCTGATTGTGTATGCTACTATTGATTATCGAACAAAACTCCTATCGCTGCAGTGGTTTTCGGCGATGTGAGCGTCGGAAGAATAGATGTCCGCAATGAGGGTGTGTCGACAATATGGCTGTCGGCGATCGGATTAAGTATGTTTTTGGTCAAAATTCCTTTCGGCGATGTGGTTGTCGGCCACCTGGTCACACATACACACTAACAGATTTCAAAAATTTCGAGGTAGAAAATATTCATGATTACTATGCTTTATTTTACTTCGCAAACGAAAGTAAAATTTTTCATCATCGTCGGCTTATTTTTTATCAGAATAAATATATAAAAAAATTACATTTACTTTACACCTCTCCTACTTTACTCCATTTTAAGACTGTTGCAATCAAGGGACAAATAGTAAAATTTGATTAATTTTAAATAATTAGAGTAAATTATTTAATTTATATATTAATTAAGAACTGAATGCAAATTTCAATGTTTAATATTCAAGTACCCGTTTGTAGCAGATTCTTCTAAAAGGTGAATATACGCTTGGCCACATATGTATACATTTATTTACCGTTTAACTTTTAAAACATGCAGTTGAAACTAACACCTGAGGCTATTTCAAATTAAACCAGAATAAATTAAAAGTTATAATTCAAACGATGGAAAGGATTCGGAAAGATATTTTTGACCATTTTACTATGCAAACAAAGTAAAACAAAAAGTAGAAAGTTTCACATTTTCAAAAGGCTATACTATACGGTTATAAATACTAGGGAGAAGAAAATTCAATTTTTCATTATGGAAATGAATTTTCATTTCCTTTATTTTGTATTAGTTGTGGATCTACTATGTATTTTCGAAAGACATATACACAATTTTGGCAAAACTAAATAGAAATAAAAATTCCAAATTAAACGGATGATAAAGAGAAGAATGATGTTCCTGCTGGATAATACCTTATACCTTTTGTTGTGTTGGTTCCATAAACATTTGCTTATTTTTTGGTTAAGTTAAAAAAACACAAAAATATCCTAAATAAATTTTCCGGAAAAAAATTTTTTTTGATGTTCTCGAGTTATATGGGATTTAGCATTATTCATTTACTGTACCTAAACCTATGTATAGTGTATATACCATCCATCCTCTTCATCGTAATATAATCATCGTGTAGTGCATGTACCAAGCACTACACAGGTAAATTATGTACATTTTTCTGATTAATTTTATATCCTGGTTTGTGTGTGTGTGTTTATTCGGAAAACAAACCAGACCAGCAAAAAAATTATTATGAAGGATATACAATGGACACCTCTCTATATACTTTAATCAAATTTTAAATGTTTATTCACCAAGGCAAGAATAGTTGTTGTGTACCGCATGGCATATACAATTTCAGTCCAAAGATTTACACCGGCAATAATTTTTTGTGCCACAATTTAAACATAATTGACTCTGTCTTTTAGTAAGTGGCCACAAACTCAACAACATCCATCTCTTCCAAAATCCAACAAATGGTATTTGTAACAAATATAATGTACTCTCTATCTCTCTCTCTGTCTCTCGCTCGCTTCTACATCACACCCCATGAATGGATTTTGCTGGGAGTAGAAAAATGATTGACCGGCAGCGATTCGGGCTTTTATTTCTGCTTGCATATCATTCAACGATATTATAATTGACCCGAGGTAATTAAAGCTTTTGACACTATCAAAATTATGGTCGCCAAACCCTAGATTTGCCACGGAGATGTTCTAGGGTGTTGTTAAAATTGGTTTTACTACTGCCCACCTCCAAACCTAGTCTTCTTGCGCAACAATCGAGCGGTATGAAATTGTCCTTGATATCCCTAGGTTTTCGGCCAAGAAGCACGATATCATCTGCATATCCAAGAATTTGGCCTGATTTATTAAATATACAGTGCGAAGTTTCAGTTTTGTTTTTCCTCACTACGTACTCAAGCGCGCCAAATTGAACAGCACAGGACACCAGATGTTATATCAAAGGAGTCTGATACAGTTCCATCAATAAAAATATTAATACTCGAATTCATATACAATACTTATCTTATTAAGCTATTCTGCATTGACTCAATCTTAAAATGAAAAAGACTAATTAGAGGACAGCTGAACCTTGCAAATGTTCACTTTGTATAATTTAATTGGGTCTGTTCAGTATCACAAATTAATATTGGCTACCTACCAACAAACACTGTAATTATCGAACAATTAGTGTAATTTACATTTTAACAAAAAATAAAATTATTTTCAAGCAAACCATCGAAGGGACAACAACGTAATAAAGTACATTAAACAAATTATTTTTTTATACTTAAAACAAAAATATGCATTTGTTCCTTCGAGCCGGATGTTAGGCGCCGTACATTTAATTTATTGATATTATCATAACGCGTGAGTGTTATACCAGAGACAACCTAAACGAGATTGTAAACGTAAAAATTTAAACTGTATGTTCATTTTCTGTAAATAGGCGAACACAATCAAAATTATTTTGCTTTTCTGCGTATACGTATACGCAGTTTAACGAAAAACTCACACATACAACGATGACATTGTAATTATCAGAAATAAATTGTATTTCACTTTTTTAGTTCAAATTAAAAACCTTCTTTGTTTGTCTGTGCTTAGACTATACTAACTATTAACTTACAGTGAACAATTTTCGGAAGTACTAGTGGTCAATTGATAGTCCTTCACTATTTTCAATGCACGTGTAATCCTGTAGATCTCCTTTTGTTACAAAGAAATCTGAAGATCTACTATTTTGTGTAAGTTAGCAGGTCAATATATTGGTTTATCGCTAGAGCGAAATTCACAGTTGTTCTCGCGAGCTGCATTTAATAACTTTTTCCTTGAGAGCTTGTATTTATAAGTCTAGATCAGCAACAAATATTATTTTCTAGATCAGCAATAAATATTATAAGTATTTTCATGCAGATGTCACTAATTAATTACATTTTTTACATTTACGTAAAAATACGTACATTATTTATGTAAAAAAATTTAAAAGTTATTTTTTACGCGTAATTGCACAGCAATGACAGTCAACTTGGAAGTGAATATTCCAATGAAAATGGCATTTAATGCAGTAAACTATGATGAGTGCGGTATATTCCACAAACTAAAGTTACTCATCGATAGATGGCAGTAATCATACATATTATATACTAATTTAAAGTACAACTTATTGAGAATTGACTGTAACTTTGATTTTTCTGCTTGATACTCGTATTTGATATAAACACAAAAGGTAAGCAAATAAAATAACCCTTGGACCTGGTTGGCGGTTATGAGGTTGCTGGCTGAATTCATTGGAACCAAACTAGCCTCAATATAACTCCAATACCGACAGTTCAATTATTGTCTTCTAAAATTTTAGCTGGTTCTCTATCGCGTTCGCAATTGTTTTGTTGGTTATCAACCGTTTCTAAATTAATTGGGTGCAGAAATTGTGTCCGGTTGATAAATGTGGTTATTTTAATATGCAACGGTATCTCTTCTGTCATGTAAATATTCAGGTCGAACCTTAAAAATCGTAGTAGTATTTTCTTGCCAAATCATTGAGGTAATTCACAATTTCACAATAAAATGCTTGCTTCTAATTTAATCATCGTATTTTATTTTTATTTTATTAGTCGCCGTCGTTTTCCTGACTCGATCAATTAGGCTTGAAAATATATTTCACAATGAATGTCTACCCATGACAATGTCTTTTTTGCCAAAAATATTTTCTAACATACAGAATTTTGACAAAGCGCCGTCCCACAAAGAATATTTAAATGAATTTACAATAAGAATATATTGATGACAAGTGGTATGGCATTTCACTAAAATAAAACTGTAAATGAGTTTACAACGATGACAAGTGCCATTTCACCATAGAAATAGAGTATATAAAGGGTGTTTTTTTAAGAGGTTGCCGATTTTTTTTTTTGAATAAAACACATATAAAATTATGAAATGACCAAAATTTTTTTTTATTTGGTAGATAATTTTTTGGCATTTAACATTTAAACACAATTTCTGGCATATGGCTACCACGACTATTTTTCACAAATGTCATTCTGGAGGTCCAATTTTCCAGCACTTTTTCAAGCATTTGAGGGCGTATGTCAGCAATGACACGTTGAATATTGGTTTCCAAAGCGTCAATCGATTGAGGTTTATCCACATAAACCAATGACTTCACGTATCCCCACAAAAAGTAATCGAGTGGCGTCAAATCGCACGAACGCGGAGGCCAATTCACCGGACCATTTCTCGAAATAATGTTGTCGTTGAAAGTTTCTTTCAATAAGTCGATTGTTTCACGTGCTGTATGGCAAGTGGCACCATCTTGTTGAAACCACATTTCATTCATATCCATATCTTCAAGATTTGACAACAAAAACTCATTTAACATGGTTCTGTATCGATTTCCATTCACGGTAACGCGTCGTCCTTCCTCATTTTTAAAGAAATATGGACCGATGATCCCACCAGCCCATAGACCGCACCAAACAGTACATTTATCAGGATGCATTGGTAATTCTAGAACGGCGTGTGGATTATCTTTGCTCCAAATGCGACAATTTTGTTTGTTGACGTATCCATTTAACCAAAAATGCGCCTCATCACTGAAGAGAATTTTACGGTAAAAAAATGGATCTTCGTTCAATTGATTTAACGACCAATCACTGAATTCACGGCGCAAACGATGGTCGTGTGGCTTTAATTCTTGCACCAATTGAATTTTGTATGGCACCAAACCCAAATCTTTACGTAAAATTTTCCATAAAGTCGATGGACAAAGTCCAATTTGCTGAGCACGACGACGAATCGATAAATTGTCGTTTTCTTCGACACTGGCCTCAACGACAGCAATATTTTCTTCTGTACGAACTCTTCTCATTCTTGTCGGTGGCTTGGCATCCAAAAGAATGAATGTAGACCGAAATTTGGTAATTACGTTCTTTATGGTGGTCTCTGACGGACGATTATGTGCACCATAAAATTCACGAAGTGCTCTATAAACATTTTTAATTGAACACTGATTTTGAAAATAAATTTCCACGATTTGAAAACGTTGTTCTGGAGTTAACCTATTCATAATGATTTGCCAAACAATACTGAGTAGAAATGCCACTTTGAGCTGTCAAAACAACTGTCATAAAATAAAACGACATCTATCGGAAAAACAAACCTCCTAAAAAAACACCCGTTAGAATGAATGTAATGAGCTGCCAAGTGAGTCAAATTCGGAGGGTAAAAGAGAAAGCATTTAAATTAACAGGGCCATATTTAAAATTTTTTTCGACCAATTGCAATGAAGTTAGGAAGTTAAAATTAAAAAATTATTTAAATTTAAATAAATTTTTATTTCTTTAATAAAAGTGCATTAATTATTTTTATTTAAATATAATATTATTTATATAAAAAATAGTAATTATAAAACCACTTCGCTTATTTATTTTACATTCCTTTAAAATGTAATAAAGAAACAAACTTGTTTCTTTTTGTTAATTTATATGACTTTGGTTACAAAACTAATTCAATCGGATGTCATAATATGATAGAGTGAGCTAACAAGTTAACGTATTCTTGAGAATGACTATATTGATCTTCATCATTGAAAATATTTACACTTATTAGGTTGTGAAGAACGTTATAACAATTTTTTTTAAACACTTTTGAACTAGATTGTAGTTGCGTTATATTTTTGTAGTCCGCAATAGCCAATTTCCGTTTTAATACTGCTTCGGAATATTTACAAATTTTTAATACTGACGGCGAAGGAGTTAAAAGACCACCCCTATTTTTAAATTGATTAGCGATTTATAAGAATTACATTGTTGTATTAGTTTGCAACGGTCCTCACAATTCAATTTTCTAAATACATATAGGGCAATAAATCCCCCTCTGTATTCAATAACATTAATTGAAAATTCACTTAGTATAATTGGATATCCAAAAAAATCTTCGTCATACATATTAGATTCGTCTACTTTAGAAATTTCTTGGCCAATTTAAATATCATCTGATGAGGCTTCAACCATTGCTTTTTCAATTCTCCATAATTTGGTAAACTAAAAATAAATGTTTACATTATAATTTCTGTAAAAAATTGTATTTACAGTACATATTCCAAAATAAAAATAAATTATAAAAGGCAAAGCTTAGCACATGAAATAAAATAAGAAAAATGCGGCACTGGTAATAACATATGTTTACAAAACGATAAAAAGCCACGCCAACAACCAAAATTGTTTTCTTATTTTTTCTGATTTATAACTTAAATTAAGAATAATTTTACCACAAATCACTTTCTTTTTAACATAATTTACGTTTTATTTTATATAAACACTTACTGATGGTACGAAATTCCTTCCTGTAATTGTTATGCGTATTTTTGCAGATTTTTACAAGACACTTCATTTTATTGAATGTTTCTAATTTTTATTACCAAATAAAGCACTACACACAATCCATTATCTATTTTAATAATAAATAATAAAATAATTAATAATAAGATAATATTTTAATGGTTTTTTAATTATTTTAATTAATATTTTCAAGATTTTTTAAGAGCCAAAAATTTAACGCGTCACAAAAACTGGTTTAAGGAGTTTTTATTTTGAGATATGAGACCGCCATATGCATTTTTTATATAACCATCCTTCTCTGACTTGCTTCACATGAAATAGCAAATTTTATATGCGAAAATAGTTTACATTCATTCTAAGTATATAATTCTATGCATTTCACTAAAAGAAAACTATAAATGAGTTTACAATGATGACAAGTCAAATGAATTTACTATAAATAATATCGCTCACAAGTTTTTAGAACTTTGTATATGGCATGGCATCCCTTCAAATAAATTTGCGAAGTCTCGCTTATGCGTTACCCAAAGCAAGTAACAACCAAATATTTTTTTATTCGTAATTGGAAATCCCACACTCACACTAGTGTAAAGATTGTAATATACAATTTCTATATGTATATTTTGTTTCATTTTTTGAGTAGCCATTTTGGATTTTCAGTTTAATGTGATATTACGTAGTGCGAGTTGATATATTTTCTTTCCGAGTTTAATAATTATAAAATTAATGTGTAATTTTTTGATAAATTTCTTGAATTAAGTATTATATGTGATACGTGATTTAAAAAAACGATTTTATGTTAAAGACGATTAGGACATAAAGTGAAACAATAATTTTTGAGTGAATCTTTATAAATATTTGTAAGTTAATAGTTTAGTGTTAATAGTCTATTACAGCGTATCAAAAATAAACCACAAATTATTGATCCGTGATCAAGATTTCTTTACCAACGAAAAACCTGTAATTATTCCTAAAGGACAGGTCATTTATCAGAATATTATCATATCAGACGCGAAGTTGAAAATATTTGTGCTCAAACAAGAAATAATTCTCAAACAAGCACGAAGCAGCTTATTGAATATGCCTATCCTGAATAAATATGCGAACAAACCAATGAGGTACAGGGTGCTGAAGATGCCGAACCCGAAGAAATGTGCTGCGAACACAGCGCGAGCGAGTCATCAAGTGGAAATGACTGTACATCTGTTTTTACAGGTACGAGTATAACTGATGATTTGGTTGATTATCAAAATGCAAATATAGCCAATGATATTGCAAAATGGTTTGTTGATTTCAAAATCACAGAATTATTGGAAATAATTACTAATAATTATTTTTTATCTTACAGGTAAATTCCTACTAGTATGATATATGTTAATTGCTGATTTGCGTGTACAAGACAAGTTCGCGGTTTTGTCAGATGTGTTGATATTTTTTTTTATTTGCTCCCGATTCTTTGTGATTTTAGTTTCTTTCTATTTTGAGGAACATATTCTAACCGTCATGAACAATGAGATTTATATAAACCAAATTAATAAATTAATATTTAACTTAAATCTAGGACTATGGGATAGCGCTGTTGGCTTGACGATAAGTAACATTATTATGCATATACATAACTTGACTAACATTAACTTGACGGTTTTGTTTTGTGGTGACAGCTGAACTGGCACAGAAAATCCCTAACAGCCCAAGGTGAAATGTTTCCGGATGAAATAAAAATATTATTGACGAGTAACGCTACCACAAAAAATATTCGAGAGTAATTAACATGTTAAATACCTACATTCAGAACTTTCCTATTATTCAATTTAATAAGTCAAAAGTTGAATCACTTGTAAAGGGTTTTTCAATTTGGGCGAGTCGATGTTGTCTGTGTAAGTCTGGTGTTTTTTTCCAGTCACTGATGCCAAATCACCATGACAAGTTACACGATTGAGCAGCACATCCAAATGTTAAAACTTTATTATCAGAATGAGTGTTCATTAGTACAAACGTTGCGCGCGTTGCGCCCATTTTTCGGCAGATACGGTGGTCCTGCAAAGTCGACTCTCCAACGTTTTGTGCCTAAATTCGAGGCAATCGGTTCGATAAACAATCAACCAACACTCATACGTCAAAAGATCGGTCGATAACATTACCGCGGTCCATGAAAGTGTACAGTAGAACCCGAGGCAGCCAATTCCTCGCAGTCCACAAGCAACCATGGCCGACATCCGTACAAGATCCAACTGACCCAGGAGCTTAAAGTTAATGACCCTAGACAACACCATTTGTTCGCTGGCTGGGCTTCGGAGCGTTTGGAAGAGGACCCAATTTTAGCGGATTTTGGCCCGGCGACGTCATTGGTCCGTACTTTTCTGAAGATGACGTTGGTTAGGCCATCACCAACAACGGCGAGCGCTACAGAACGGTGCTAACCAATTTCTTTTGGCCCAAATTGAACGATAATGAGGTAGACGACATGTGTTTCAAGCAGGGCAGGGCTACATGCCACACAGCAGACGCAACGATGGGAATTCTGTATGGACGAGGGTAGGGTTATCTCTCACAGGAGTGACGTGAATTGGCCACCAAGATTGTGCGATTTGAACTCCCTAGAATTTTTCTTGTAGGGTTTCCTCAAGTCGCAGGTCTATGCCAATCAACCGCAATCGACCGATGTCCTTAAAGCTAACATAACAAATACCATCGCTCAAATTCAGCCGGATCTATGCGGCAGAGTAATTGAAAATTGGTCCGCTCGGATCTATGCCACCGTGAGAACCCGCGGCGGTCATTTGAACAATGCTATATTCCATAAATCATGCCATACATGGACCTTTCAAACAAAAAAGAATTTCGTTAATACCTCACACACAGCTTGTTTTCTTCCATTTCAACATCGACCCGCCCAAATTGAAAACCCCTTTATTATATTACGCATCGAATTTTAATGTCCACCTAACTAAGCGACTAACTGACAAGGCAGATTTAAATTCATTGGGGTATAAATATTATTATTCAGAGAAATTGGTATAATGTATTTTATTCAAAGTATTGTCCATCGTTAGCTACAACTTTTTCCCATCTGTCAGGCGGCATACGGATTCCACGTCGAAAAAGTCCTCGTGTTTTGAGGCGATCCAAGAATAGACCCAATTTATGGCTGCTTCAATAGTCATCGACAGAAACAAGTCGTAGTCGGAAGGAGCAATGTCTGGCGGGTGGAGTAGAACATCCCATTGAAGCACCTCCATAGTTTCCTTGGCGACCTTTGCAACATGTGGCCGAACGGTGTCGTGCTGAAAGATCACTTTGGCATGTCTTTTGACATATTGAGGACGTTTGAGGTTCAATGCTCGGCTCAGTTGCATCAATTGTTGTTGATAACGTTCTCTAGTAATGGTTTCGTTTGGCTGGAGTAGCTCAGAGTAGTTTACTTCGAACTGATACAACCAGATGCACAGCATTAGGTTTTTGCCATGAATATTTGCTTACTCCACGAATTTCTGAGCTTTAGATTGTTGTAGTGCATTCACTTTTCGTTCCTCGTCACGGTTCGATGCAAAAAATCGATTATGACTTTGGAGCAGTTGTTCGAACGTGAAAAATGCCGTTCAACGTCTCTTGGCTTGAGTTTGTACGGAACCCAATTTCTTTGTTTTTGCACCACCCATGTTGTTGAGACGATCTCTGAATCGCTTGTTGAGTCACTTTCAAAGTTTCAGAGAGCTCCTCTTGTGTTTTGTATGAATCTTGGTCCAAAAACGCCTCCAACTCAACGTCTTCAAACTTTACGGGTCTCATTTCGCGTTCTTTATCACTATGGTGTCAAAATCGCCACTACTTCGCCACTTAAAACGACGGAACTAGTACAGTAATCGATGTCCATCAACTGCAAGTTTCTTCAAATTAAAACATAGAAGGCGCCGCGCTTTCCGCAAATTATATTTTGTTGTTTGTGTCGCAAATTGTGTTTTGTTGACATGATTAGAGCACAAAGAAATATGGTGTTTACAATTCAGCGAAATGATACACTGATTTTGAGAGGGAAATGATGACGCTTTAAAATGAATATAGCTACAAGATGGCTCAATGCGATTTAATTGAATGGCTCAAAACTTATTTGTACCCCCAGTATTATATAACAAATTAACAATGAGCCATGTGGTGATAAATAAGGAATCTTTGGCCCCTATTGCAAACAGAGTTATCACCTTCGGTTTATGGAGGATGGAACCGAAAGCGGGACAGGATATCAATCTGTAGAAGTGGTAAACCTACCCAATTAAGGGGTCGGGATACGAGAATTGCTGAACGTGACTCTTGCCTCTGATAACATCTTTCAAATGATTAATCATTGTAAATTATCGACAGAGCCTGGCTTTTAGGATCACAGATACTTGCCCTATATTCTAGATGTACTGCTCGATATCTATTAAATTGTCTCCGAAGAACTCTTCCATTTACTTAGAGGCCGATTTTCTGTGGATAGGGCTTGGCTATAGATACTCTTCTTTGTGGAATCATGGTAGCTGAGCACGTTGGTTTTTCTCTTTATTCCCATGTCCGGTCGATATTATACCGGTTTCGTGTTTTGCGAGACTGAGTTGGAGCGTTTCGTAAAATGGCTTTCTTGTGTCAGTTTTCGAATCTACCGATGCTGAAATACGTTTCACAACTGTTGGTTTAACCTTGAATGTTCCGCGACTTGCAGTACACTTTTTGCTCTGACATTTTGTATGATTAACCAATACATGATCAATTTAACTCTTGGTTATTTCATCTCGTGACCTCCATGTGTATTTGTGTATATTTTTGTTTGGGAACTTGCTGTCGTCTACGGATAGCTGATTTATGTAAAAATACTATATGAGTCTTTCTCTATTGTTTTTTCTAGCAGAATATAGTGCGTTCTTAACCCATAGTTGACATAGAAGCGGTGTTGTTGGCATCTTTTTATGCGTTGAAATACCTTTGCCCACCTGTTTGAATGTATATGTTCATTTCGATGTGCATAGTTCTGAAAAATCGTTGTATTCCTTATTTTTGAGTGAAATCCTTGTGTTATTACTCTGCTTTTGCTCGTTGTTAAATCTCCACTATTCACTTATGCCTAATATTTCAATATAGGAAATTGAAACATCAAATCACTAACGGAAACATCAAGAGTAGCACAAGTTGAGAATGAAATGAAACGTACATAATTTCATTCTCAAGTTGTGCTAGCCTTGGGTACAAGGCGAGGCTTTATACTCGCGCCCGGATGCATAGCCAATAAACCACTTGTGTTTCCTGATATATATTTTTCTTGTATCACTCGTTTTTGTAATCAATTTTAGTTCCAGAATAAGGAATAACTATCCGTTGAATCCTGATCAACTTCAATGACTGCCGAATAAGGCATACTGACATGCTGCGAGGGTAGGTTTCGTCTCGTTCCATTTTTTCATTATCCTTCTATGATGATGCATTCAATCAAATTTGTACTAACTCTAGCAATGCTTGCTTAATGTTGGTAATGTATTTGTGGTTGCCTTGAATTTCTCTGTCACTACATATTTTATAGTTTAAAATTTTGTCGATTAGCCTGTCATCTATTTGAAAAGGATGGTCAACTTGATATTATAGTAACAACCTGCCATGCGAGAAAAAAAATGTATTTAATGACGAGCGTCTTATCGAGAAACCATAATCTCTAGGTGCCAAAATATTCCTAAGCCCAAGGTCTCTTAATAACATCTTTGAAATTGAAGAAACCAATTTTGCTTGGAATTGACTACCTTCAGTAAGTAGGTACACAAATATTTGGCAGGTTGAGTAATTCCATGGACATATGGTGGAGTGCTCCCATTCAGGTACGTCTGAACATCATCACTTCAGTTTTCAAAACCAATAGCCCAATAATTTGAACATTATGAGTTGAATATAATTGAAGGAACATTACGCGCCATATCAATCTTGTTCAGGTCAAATATTTTCGCACAATTTCCATCTTAATTCCCAACACAATAAACGATCACACCAAACAACAAAATACTCAAACAATTTCAAGATTAAAACTTACAATTGAATGTATATTTGTTAAAACGTTGATAAGAAATTCCATTGTGCAGTATAACCTTAATGCATGCTAAAATGTTCTCGAAATGATAACAGGCTCAGTCATTGTTTTGATGTATGAATAGCTACAGTAGATAATTAATTAGAAAAATTTGCGAGAAACGGAATTATTTAAATCTATTTATAAAAAATTCAGTCGTGTTACTGTACATATTTTGATGCAAATTTTTTTATTTAATTTACGCGTAATCTTCAACATAACGTTACATAATCGCACATAACGGCAAAGCGTTCGGGTTTTTATGTTAAATATAATTTCAAAATTTTCAAAATTTACTTAACTCCGATAACAATCAACAGTAACAACATCTAAGGCGAGTATTTTCTAATTAAATAAAATATTTTTATTAAAATTTCGCGCTTGAATCAATATTTTCAGATGAAATTACTGGTCGTGTTCGTGCTGGCTATTGTCATTTTAGCGTTGACTTATGCTGCCCCGGTCGGAAATCAGGTTACATGTCCGACCGGTTACACAAAATTCAATACTTTATGTGTTACAACCACTGTGGGCCCACGTGTATGTCCACGTGGTTCTTCGTACAACGCCAATATGAGTAAATGTGTTTTAAATTGAAAAGGTGAAATAGACAACCCTGTCGAATGTGGCATAGTTTAATTAAATACCAAGTGATTTTTGAGTTGTACAAGTTATGTATTAAAAGTAAATTGTTTTACATATAAATAAAAATTTTAAGTAAAAGCATTAAGTGTTTAACATTTTTAATGGAGTATACTACCAATATTTAGTAAATTCTGGATCCTCAAGCATATCACGATCATGATGGATGTTATTCGAATGATTGCCGTTTGGATGATCAGTAAGTTTTCTATTTTCATAAGTATGATCACGAACTTCTTGTAAAAGCTTATGCTCTGCATGCTTTGCTGTATGTTCAATATCAACGTGATCGTTCTCATTATGCAAATGTTCAGTATGATCTTCATGTTTTCGATCGAGGTTTTCTTCATTTTGCTTTTTACCTTTATTTTTATTATAATCTCGATCACGGTCCTCTGCTGGATGTTCATGTACATGGATACACTTTCCTAGTACTTCACTGTACAATGTGTACGGTGGACATTTAGTTCCAATTCGTTCAATTACACAAATTCCGTTTTCTTTACGGTACCCGTCTAGACATATTTCATGATAATGATAATGAATACACTTTTTTAATTCATCACTGAACACTGTAAATGGCGGACATGAATTACCGGGTTTCACGTTTCGGGCCACACAAATGTCTGCATGCCTCTCAAATCCTTTGGGGCACGAATTATGGTCGCCCAGCATAAATAAATAAAGCGTTACAAATGTTGTTAACATGATTTAAGATGCTTGAAATTATTTTATTAGTTTAATACCGTATATCACTAGCACAGAATTTGATACAGTGATTTCCACAAGCAGAAAAATCTGTAACTCTCTATGGAAAATTAAGAAGTTTGTCATCCTATTATCAAGAAAATTTAATTATTGTCTTAATAAATACTGATAAAAGTGTCGCGAAGCTTCAACTATATTTTTGTTGACAATATTGTTTTCAAAGTAACAAACATGTTACATTGTTTGTCATACAGCCATAACAACAACAAATCGTACCATTAGTGATGAAATATGTTATCAAAAGTGTGCCAAAAGGGCATACTGATACAAACGTCTCAAAATAATGTCGTCAACGAGAATTAAAAATAAATATACTCGTATTCGTATATTATCAGTTGAACGCGGTACTCATATGATTTTAATCAAGGTCACGTAGAACAGGAAACATTAGTTAATTTTTAGTGATTTTCACTTACACTAATTGTCGAGCCTCCAAACACACATGCACTCTTTTATGCCATAACTATTATAGATTTTTATTTTGTTTCTCATAAATAAGAGTTGAGTTTTCAGATCGATTTCAGGTGTCGAAATCGAGGGAGCGCATAAAAAGATGGAGCGCATAAACTCTCCAAATTATTTTCATGTCAAAATAATGTCCCTGCACCTTATTTTTACGTGAAATTTTGACATTGTTTGTCAAATTTAATTTACTTTAAAATTCTCCAAAAAATTTAATTTCTATTTCACGCGAAAACAAATAGACTTTTGGAAACCGCGGTAAAATTTAATTTCACTTTGAACTGAGTACTACGCTTCATGCGCTAAGCCTTAAGATTTTGTTTGTGTGTAATAAACAACTTTAATTTTGAGTCACTGTACATACTACTGCGCATGTACTACATTATATTTAGTACTAGTATTGTGGTTTTATCAAATAGGCTTATTGAATACTAGATCGAAGAACTTCCTAAAAATCATTGTTTTTATCCCAGGTGTAAAGCAAAGCTTGATTATGAAAATACAGTAGTGTCATCTAAAGTAAAGTAGAAAAATAATAATTACGATAATCGAAAGTGATTTTGTTTTACAGAAAAATGTTGCACCTCATGATTACATGATAACTTATATTTAGCGCGCTATTTTTGCATATAATTAATTTATTTAACTCAAAACTAATATTTTTCATTCAACTTATTAGTTAAATATCGATATACAAATATTTTACTCTACTCTACCTATTTGTAGCTATCGGGAGTTTCTATCTATTTCAATGGGAAATTTGAAAACACCTTTGTTTTGTACAACCACAGAGAAATCACTATCAGAGACCTAAACGAAAAGAAAATTCATAATTAAATCAAGTTCTCGATGTCGTTACAAATGGAAAAATATCTCTAGCGGCTATTTATAGTAATGCTTAGCTGAAACTGCCTATTTTGGTCTATTTGCTCAATATACAAATTGCTCGCTCAATATATTATTTCAATACGCGCACGTACAAATAAAAAAAAATTATATTTGTTTGTACAGTATAACACCCAAATTATTCTTCAAAATGAAAGTAGTGTACGAGTATGGTGTGTTTACTATAAGCAAAAGGTAAAAAACGAAAAAAATAAACGATGCTTCATTATAGCGCTATTCCATTCAAAATCGCAAGATTTTGGCACAAAAATTAAAAAGAGACGAAAATAAACCATTTCTATTTGTGAGAATAGTATTTCCGATTTTTTTTTGTTTTTCTTGAGTTGCTATAATTTTTTCTTGAAAAATATCAAGCTGAGTATTTTTTATGGTAGCAAATATAAAAATCAAAAATAAAAATCCCCCACTCTCTCTTTAATTTATTTTTTGTAAATTTTTATGGTGTACAGACATACAAGACGTGACTTTAGAAGATCAATTTTTCATGGTGCCGTGATTTTAGAGAATAACTTAATAAATAGATTCGTGTGGTGGTAATTTGTACTGTATAGTACATATATGCAGTATGCACAGAAACACAACAACAAGATAAAAAAAAATTAATTTCGATTAAAAGATTTATTAAATAATAATAATAAAATTAATAATTAAAAATGATAAAATTAAACTGATAAAATTTCAAAATCATCAAATGATGGCTTCCACCGGTGCAGCGGAAGCGATTTAAATAAATATAGGATGCTAATGATTTAATCTCGGCAAAGGATACTTTAACACGCATAAAATGTATCCAACAATGTATCCAATTCAGGATATTTATCCGAAATATTATAAAGGAGATCACGAACTATTTTATAGCATATATCTTTGTTCGGCTGATTAATGAACCCAATCTAAGAACAAAATAAAATAAAATTTAATTAGTAGGAATAGGGAGGAACTAGGAAGTAATTTAATTTTCTACCTCAAATATCTTTAATGTTACAGTCCGTATGAATTCCCAGTCAGACTGTTTTCTCGATAAAATCATATTACAAAATGTTTGCAACAAATAATATGTCATCGGCTGAAATTTCAGTTGTAACATCATTGAGTTCACAGTTTTAACAGTGAAAATTGTCAGGAAACCCAACCGTCAAGCAATAGCATAAAATCCATAATGTGCGCTTATCTAAAGTTGAAAATGGTAAATCGACTAAATATTGCCATGTGCCAAGACGCCGCGAATTGTACATATAGGGGCAAGTTCGTAATATAAACGAGTTATATTCAACAGTTACATACGAGTTCCACATCATTCGTCTTATTCGGTTGGTGTCTGAAAATAAACAAAATTAATATTTTATTTGAATGCCAAACCAGAATAAATTAGAGATACTTACTTGAATAATTCGCGGGTATCGTGGGTAACCGTGGGGATCTTTTAATTTCCACAATGAGTTTCTATTCAGCTTAAAATTATTGCGCAAAGTTTCCAAAACAGCTAATAAATTCCTAATCATTGAACTTTTTGAAAATTTCTTAAGAAATTCAAATAAAACATGATTTGACGTTATACAGGGTGTCCGCCGGGATGGTATACTACTTTGTTTGTTTATGATTTTTGATTAAATGAAAGAGAATGGATCTTATATTGATAAATGTTTTATTTAATGTCGGCAATTATGTATGGAATACAATATCAGATAAATGTCAGCCACTGTAGGCCTCACAAATGCGAGCCCTTTTGAGCACATTTTTCATTACATTCTCACACATTTCACGCGGTATTTCATTAATTTCATCACGAATATTTTGTTTGAGTTGCTCAAGTGTTTCTGGTTTGTTTGCATAAGCCTTGCTTTTTAGATATCCCCACAAAAAGAAGTCCGGAGCAGTCAAATCAGGCGACCGTGGAGGCCAATCAACATCACCATTTTTTGAAATAACTTGTTGTGGAAAGAGTTCTCGCAGTAATTCCATTGTAATCCTGGCTGTATGCGATGTGGCACCGTCTTGTTGATACCACATGTTAATCAAGCCCAAAGTATGCAGTTGTGGCGTTAAAAAGTTTTCAAACATATCACGATATCGCTTCCCATTCACAGTTACCGTTACGCCGTTTTCATTTTCAAAGAAGTAAGGTTCAATGATTCCTCCTGACCAAATTGCACACCAGACTGTCACTTTTAATGAATGTAAAGGTGACTGATGAATAATGTGAGGGTTTTCCATTGCCCAGAATCGACTATTCTGTTTATTCACATATCTGTAGCGGCCTGTTTCTTCAACTACAAGAAACACCGCACAATATACAAACGGACTATTCTCCGTAGACTGAATTATTTATTAACGGACAATTCTCCGTATAAATAATTATATTCCAAATGAATATGCAACAACAGTCTTGTTACAAAAAATCGGTACATACAACAAAAACAATTTTGTACACAAAACAAAATTAGTAAATCTCATTATCATGCCGATTTTCATATCAATAAAAATCGTTATCAATAATAACTTATCATTGAAACGAACAGTATTGCAATCGTATCATAGATGCCACCATCCTTTTTGTGATAACCAAGACACAAAAATATTTAAACGATGGCACGGTAGTTATTAAAATTGTATTATAGATGCCCCCCATTATCATTAAATAATTGTGATAACCAATGACACAATCATTTAATACCTAAGTTAACATGATGGCGTGGCAATCAGAAGAAATTAAATTTATCATTGCAATACTGTTCATAGGCGTACGTACGTCTATAACACAAACAAATTGGTAACCAGCTGAAACCAGATTTGGTGGATGCAATTCAGATTTTTATTGTCTTGTTTACCAAATGCAACAATACTGGATCAATCCAAACTTTTACGATCCAGATTGCATTACAAAATTTTGTATATAAATTATATAAAATTTTAATATTTTTCTCTATTCAGTTTTGGATTCACAAGGTGCAGCAGCTCAACAGCACAGCAGCCGAAAATAATTATTTTTTATAAATAAATTTTATTTATTAATTTTAAAAATTAAATTAAAGTTTGTTTTTTATTTCTTTATTATTATTTTATTAATTTATACAAAGTGCGGCATTTTCACTTTCACATTCGCATTTTCAACTTCAACATCTGGTGACCCTAGACGACGGTTTTTACCGTGCATGTAAGTTTTAACCTTTTATATTTTGCTAAGAATTTGAGAAGTGAAAATAAAGTTAAAAATTGTTTATCAAAAAAGTGCATGTGAAGTTCTTTTTTATTTTTATTAAATATTTAAAAAAACAACGAGTTTTATGAAATAGTGGCCTAAGCTCCCACCCATGGTAAGCGCACTATTTTCATAAATCGTCCAAAATCCCCTGGTTGTTTTTTAGAAATATACGTGTCCATTCCGACACCATTTCTAAAAATTCGTAGTCAAAATCCACTTAACATTCAAATATATTTTTTTAAGTGCGATTAAATAATATTTAAGTGTGTGAAATAATTAACATCAAAACATAAGCAATTCATTTTGCGCATAAACAAGCATGCTTCATGATGAAAATAATCGGCAGCAACAAGCAAAAGCCCAACCTGAGATAGCAAAGTCAAAACATTTGACCAGGCTACCAGCGTTTTGGGAAACCAATCCAACGTGTTGGTTCTTGACTGCCGAAATAATGTTCGACGCGAACAAAATCATTAGCGACAAACAGAAGTTTGCGCATACTGTGCTATCTCTCTCGGCAACACTGGCGGAGAAGATTAATTACATTTTAGAAGATCCTCCAAGCCAAGATAGATACCAGTCAAACGAGTACTAATTGATCGCTACTCCATTTCCGAGGAGCGTAAATTAGAAACCATACTCGATATACCTATATCGCCTATATCGATATAGGCGATCAAAAACCATCGGACATGCTACTCCGAATTAGATCGTTGGCCGGCAAAAATTTCACGGCCAATGTTATTATAAAACTATGGATCAGGCAACTAACTGATTACATACAAACAGCGTTGATCCCGCAACAGGACAAACCTGAAGAGGATCTCGCTCGTATTGCCGACAAATTATACGAATTAGTTGGCATTCGAACTCACAATTTCAGCAGTTCGATTAATCGCGACACGAGAACCAATAACTCAACGATACACGCGCCAAGTACAAGCAATATCCATCTCGAGAATATGCTTGAACAAATTAACGATAGGCTAATTAGGCAAGAGAATATTTCACACGCACAGCGACAACCTTCGCGTTCACAATCGCCCTGGAGAGAAATACCTCCCCCTTACGAATCGCAATCTCCACCAACACAGGGAAATTTCATTCACAAACGCAACCAACAATCGCCAAGATACCAAGTTCCACACAACTGGTGTTGGTATCACGACAAATTTGGCCACGCAGCATCAAAATGCAATCAACCATGCACTTTTGTTAAACAACAAAAGGAATCCGCAAATCGGTTCCCTAAACCATTAAGTCTTAAGGTCGCAGCGGCAGACATAAGACAAGCGCAACACAGCCGCTTATTTATACGGGATTCAGAAAATAATATCACATTTCTGATTGATACCGGCGCTGATTTAAGCGTAATCCCGTACTACAAATACTATCGTTACGGAACAAATCGCAATCCCGATTTAGTTCTGTCAGCAGCAAATGGTACCACAATAAATACTTTTGGTACCAAATTACTCAACTTTGACATTGGACTAAGACGTTCTTTCAAACACGCATTTATTCTTGCCAATGTCAACCGCCCCATTATCGGCGCAGATTTCCTAACGAAATTCGGTTTGTTAGTGGATCTGAAAAATCGCAAATTGATTGATCCATCCACTAAGCTTTGTATCAACACAACATCAGCACTCGTTGATACACCAACACCATTGTTTTACATAATCGACAATGGCTATGGAGCATTGTTAAAGAAATTTCCTTCTTTAACAGCTCCACCGAACTACAATTCTCCGGTAAGGCACAATGTAGTACACCACATCGTGACTACAGGCCATTTACCATTTGCGAGACCACGTAGACTCGATCCAATTCGGCACAAAGCGGCATTCCTAGAATGTTAACGCCACAGCAGATATTTGAGTCCGTCATGACATCATCATTGCCGCAAACTCCAATAAACCTAAAAATAATAACAATTAGACATAAATTAAGAAACTAAATTTATATATCTTATCTTATCATCCAAAGTAGAAGTTTGTAGCTGTAAGAAAATATTGTAATTTGACTTATATAACTCATCAATTAATTCATAATTATAATACTTATCTCATCCGTTAACATAAACACACAACATTAATCAACACTGCAAATCATAGTAAATGACAGATGCGGTCGATAGTATAGTGATCTGTATTGTCAACTGGTGTCGATCGTGTGGTAACCTGTATTGGTAACCTATTTTAATTATGTCAGCAAACCAGCAAGGATCTTGTTGAGAATCTCACCACCAGTTGTAGTTATGTTATGCAAAATAAAATAATTTTCTCGTCACTTTTTGCACAGCCATTACAAACTTCGCAACCCGAATAACAAATAAAATAAAAATATTATTTAACATTAAATATATTAAAGTTTTTTTATTACAACTTTAACATAGAATTTCAACACATGGTGGAACTGGGAATCTGCCGACCTTCTTCTTCAGCAATATCATGTCCATTACACATGGTGAAGAAGAAGGACAACGACTGGAGACCATGTGTGGACTATAGAAGGCTTAACGCTGTCACAATTCCTGACCGTTACTCTATTCCCCACATCCAAAACTTTTCCATGCAATTACATGGATGCTCAATTTTTTCAAAAATCGATCTCGTCAGAGCGTACCATTTGATACCAATTGCTTCTGACGACATACATAAAACAGCAATTACTACACCATTTGGCTTATTCGAATTCACCCGAATGCCATTTGGACTCAGAAATGCTGCACAAACATTCCAGCGTTTCATCAACGAAATTGTTAGAGATCTCGATTTCGTTTTTGTTTATATTGACGACATTCTCGTAGCATCTAGAGACGAGAAGCAACACTTACTCCATTTGGAACAACTCTTCCAAAAATTATCAGATTATGGTGTCAATATTAACACAGCAAAATGTGTGTTTGGGACAAGCAACCTTGACTTCCTCAGTCACAAAATTACTCCTAATGGCATTCTGCCGTCCGAAGGACGAATTAAGGCAATTAGAGAATTCCCAGCACCACAAAGCGTTAAACAAATTCAGCAATTTGTCGGTATGGTAAACTAGTACCACCGATTCATTCCAAAACTCGCTGAGATACTTGCCCCAATTCACTCACAATTGGCAACACTTCTCAAGAAACCCAAAACGCCTCAATATTTTTCTTGGCCTAAAGAATGTCAAAATGCATTCCTTCAGCTCAAGAACAGCTTAGAAAATATTGCTCTTTTAGCGCATCCGCTAAATGCAACAAAATATAGCATCACTACTGATGCAACAAACACAGCTATAGGCGCAGTCTTACAGCAACTAAATAAAGACACTTGGGAACCTCTTGGATTTTTCTCCAAGAAATTATCAGATACCGAAAGAAAATATTCCGCATTAAATCGCGAATTGCTTGCAATTTTCCAAGCAATTAAACACTTTCGCTATTTTGTTGAAGGTCGGGAATTCACTATTTTCACCGACCACAAACCGCTTACTAGAGCAATTACCTCTAAAGCGGAACGCAACCCAAGGCAAGCACGCCACTTAGATTATGTCTCTCAGTTTACGACAGACATACAGGACATACAAGGTAAAGACAATGTGGTCGCCGATACACTTTCTCGGATTTCTGACCACGAGCTTGCCTCCGCAGCAACTCGCTACCACATCACAACAATCGCAAAAGCACAAGCTACAAGACTTACTCTCTAGTTCTACAAATCGGCGCTCTTCTAAGTGGAAATTAGATAAATTTCCATTAGCCGATTTAAGCATTTATTGTGAAATAACTACAGGCACCAATCGCCCGTACATTCTAGAGTCATTACGTCGACAAATTTTCGATACTCTGCATAATATTTCACATCCAAGTGTACGAGCAACTCGCAAGCTCGTCACTTCCAAATACTTTTGGCCTAGTATGAATAAAGATTTAACCCTGTGGGCGAAATCTTGTTTACCCTGCCAAAAAAGTAAAGTGCAACGGCACACCAAATCACCTCACGGGAATTTCCAAATTCCACCAGGTAGATTTGAACATATCCATGTAGATATTGTTGGACCACTTCCACCATCTAATGGATTTACATACATTTTGACCTGCGTTGATCGATTTACGCGGTGGCCTGAAGCCTACTGCATAAAAGACATCTCCGTATCAACAATAGCAAAAACGCTCGTCGAAAACTAAATTTCTAGATTCGGCGCTCCGGTCAACATAACGACCGACCAAGGCACACAGTTCGAATCTAAGCTATTCGCTGAGCTTATGCAACTTTTAGGCTCACATCGAATACGAACAACTGCCTATCACCCACAAGCAAACGGTATGGTTGAGCGCTTCCACCGCCAACTTAAAACAGCTCTCAAAGCTCATGCAAATACCGTCAACTGGAGTTCAGAGATCCCAATCATATTGTTGGGAATCCGAGCGACAGTCAAAGATAACCTAAAATGCTCACCAGCAGAACTGGTGTACGGTCAAACGATCAAATTACCTGGGGAATTCTTTGTGAAACACCCACTTACACCCCAAGTAACCACTGACACAGTGATTGATCAATTGCGCTCCACGATGAACAAACTTATCCCAACGGACACGCGCAAAACCAATCAAAGCGACATATTCGTACCCAAGTTACTGCAAACTTGTGGCTACGAATAGACAAGGTACGCTCAGGCCTTACAGCACCTTATAAAGGCCCATACAAAGTGATACGACGACTTCGTAAGCACTTTGTATTGCAAATCAGAGACAAACATCAATCAGTCTCTATTGATAGACTCAAACTGGAACTGGACTCAAATGGAATACTGAGTTCACCCGATCAAATATCGGGAGTGAAGAAAACTGTCCGCATTTTCGGGTAACACATTCTTCACCCAACTCAAACATAAACTCCAACTCAAAAGTTCCAGCCACAATCGCTGGTGGACATGAAGACAATATTTTTCTTATGACGATCATACATCGTCACAATGATACATTAGCTATCATCAATTTTCGCTGGTAAACAATTACATCACCACTACTATTATAATGATCATACATCATTATAATAGTACAATTCCCAAAACTCCATCCACAATTGCTGGTGGACACAAAAACTCACAAAATGGGGGACCTTTTCACTGAGGAGGGAGTGATGTAGCGGCCTGTTTCTTCAACTACAAGAAACACCGCACAATATACAAACGGACTATTCTCCGTAGACTGAATTATTTATTAACGGACAATTCTCCGTATAAATAATTATATTCCAAATGAATATGCAACAACAGTCTTGTTACATAAAATCGGTACATACAACAAAAACAATTTTGTACACAAAACAAAATTAGTAAATCTCATTATCTTGCCGATTTTCATATCAATAAAAATCGTTATCAATAATAACTTATCATTGAAACGAACAGTATTGCAATCGTATCATAGATGCCACCATCCTTTTTGTGATAACCAAGACACAAAAATATTTAAACGATGACACGGTAGTTATTAAAATTGTATTATAGATGCCCCCATCATCATTAAATAATTGTGATAACCAATGACACAATCATTTAATACCTAAGTTAACATGATGGCGTGGCAATCAGAAGAATTTAAATTTATCATTGCAATACTGTTCATAGGCGTACGTACGTCTATAACACAAACAAATTGGTAACCAGCTGAAACCAGATTTGGTGGATGCAATTCAGATTTTTATTGTCTTGTTTACCAAATGCAACAATACTGGATCAATCCAAACTTTTACGATCCAGATTGCATTACAAAATTTTGTATATAAATTATACAAAATTTTAATATTTTTCTCTATTCAGTTTTGGATTCACAAGGTGCAGCAGCTCAACAGCACAGCAGCCGAAAATAATTATTTTTTATAAATAAATTTTATTTATTAATTTTAAAAATTAAATTAAAGTTTGTTTTTTATTTCTTTATTATTATTTTATTAATTTATACAAAGTGCGGCATTTTCACTTTCACATTCGCATTTTCAACATTAACATATCCATTTAAATGAAAATGTGCCTCGTCACTCATTATGACTTTTTCATGAAAATCGGGGTTGTCATGGGCGAGCTGTAACATCCTATTGTGGCATATGTACGGCGGCGTAAATGGGCTTGTGGAAGAATTTGCCACGTGTCTACTTCACGACTGTCAAGTATGAACTGTCAATACTAATATTCGCCTAAATGACGGCAAAACAAAGTAGTATACCTTCCTGGCGGACATCCTGTATATATATGGCGTGTCTACTTCTGCATCAATAAATTGTTCTTCGAATGCTGTGGCCAGCTAAATTTCAGGATTGTTTTAATTTTGATTTAATTCTAGTTCGTTGAAAGGATTTATGTTTAATTAACATGATCGGCTAATTTATTGTACGTCTGTGCGGTTACATGATATTCAATTGCTTCATTTGATTTTAAATCGGGAAACAAAACCTTGGGTGTCAAAACAGCATGCGACAATGTTGTATTTTTGAATATGGGACCAGTAGGCTTAAAATGTATTTCATTTACTTTTGGCATACTACTGGGAGCGAAAGTTACCTCTGGAACAGATACATTTGTCACAGAACTAATGCAAACCTGACTTTCAATCTCCCCACTTTTAGTAACCGATGCAACTACTTCATCAGCATCCATTGGATCGTGAGATGCAACAGCACATTCCACACTTTCTATTGAAACTACAAACGACGAAGTCGACTGAAAATTGACGCTGCTAAAGATTCGCCAATCGAATCGATTTCATGCTGGGGCTTAATGTTTTGTTCTTCTGTAAATAAATTGTTGTTGATTATACTTCATTGAATAAACACAAAGAAAATTATTATCGTAAAATTGGGTTAGTATTTTTTAAAGCTTAGAAGTTCTGGTTTAAAACAACTAATAAAAAACTAATATAACGTCAGAAACGTAACCGAATTAATAAAATTCGATATTAAAAATAATAAACAATAAAATTGTTTATTATTCGGAACAGCTGATTTTGATGTTAGAAGCGCAAATTGTTAAGATCAATCGATATAAACTTAATTTTAATTTAATATTTACTGTTAAAACGGTCACAAATCAACTATATTATAAGTTACACAAATATTTAGTTTATAATTATTAAAAAATACGTTTTATTTTAATAAAATTGCTTTCAGTTTAGGTTTCTCCATTGTAGCCATTTTGATTTATTATTTATGTAACAGAAATTTTTTGATTGTTTTAGGTTATAGAGGAACTTGTCAAAATTGTCCCCTCACATGTTTTATAGTAGAGTACTTTTTACGTATTTGTCCAAATTAAAGAATCTAAATAAAACAAAACTATTCCCGCCATTTTAAAAATAATATTTATTTGTTTTAATAATTTATAGAATGTAAAATACATCATAAACTATTAAACATTACGACTTTTCACTGTATTTAAATAATTTTTAGGTTATGTTTGTATCGCAGTAAAAAAATTCCCCTACATGATCTACTATAAAAAAAAAATTGTGTCTCAGTCACTCTCATGTAGATATTTTATTCTTGTCTATTTTTAAATTTGTACAAAATCTTGTGATTTTGAATCACCTAATCCACACTAGAGTAACTTGATACCAGTAACTTTTATGGCTTACACCCTTCCCTTTCCCCTTTACCTACAAAACCGGTTTTTTCGTGGATTCACTTTTTAAACTAAAATTTTTGTAGATTTAAAAATTTCATCACACCAATACAAACAAAAATGAAATAAAAGAAATTTCAGGGACATTTTTTTTGTATTTTTTTTAGTTTCATTTTGTTTTTGAGCCGTGTCACCTCATCCACACTAGAGTAACTTGATACCAGTAACTTTTATGGCTTACACTCCTTCTCTTCCCCTTTACCTACAAAACCGGTTTTTTCGTGGATTCACTTTTTAAACTAAAATTTTTGTAGATTCAAAACAACACAAACAAAAATGAAATAAAAAAAATTTCAAGGACATTTTTTTAGTTTCATTTTGTTTTTGAGCCGTGTCGTAGTACAGTTAAAATTACGCACACACATAGAAGATTATAAAAGATACCGGGACTCAAATAAAATGTGTGGACGTAAAGGGTGTAAGCCATAAAAGTTACTGGTAAGTAGTTACTCTAGTGTGGATTAGGTGAATGGAATAGCGCTATTACGCATGATTTATACATAATGAAACAGAATGAAATGAAAACTCACACGCTCGTATTATCTGTATACTCGTATATATATATATATATATGCTATTTAAAATAATATGTGTACACGATCGAGATTCGGTTTCGTTTAGCTATTTCAAAATTATAGACTTTTTGAAAAAAGTTACCATATTTCTATGTAAATGAACGTGAAAAAATTTACCAGAATTTTGAATTAGTATTGGTGATAACACAAAATCGTTGCATAAAATTTTAAATTATCCTTACAATTTTAATAAGTCTATTAAAAACAAAAATAAATGTAAAATTGAATTGTACAATTGGCGCGGTACCTTTGTTTTGATATTTATGTTTTGACGTTTACCTTTGTATATATGTATGCGTAAATTTTTTATAAAATCTGATATCATATTCATTCGACATGTTAGACAACAAAAATTTACCCGGATTCGGCTGTCAGGATAAAAAATCTTACACTATGAGCTGTCAGGGTAACATTTTCACATAACATGTTCGTTCGAAAAAAAACTTACCCGGAATAGTTACCCAGTGTAACTGTAAAAAGTCGCGATATTTTGTTAGATTTTATAAAAATTTACGCATACATATATACAAAAGTAAACGCCAAAACATAAATATCAAAACAAAGACACCGCGTCATTCGTACAATTCAATTTTAAATTTATTTTTGCTTTTAATAGACTTATTAAAATTGTAAGGATAATTTGTAATTTTGTTTGTGCGACGTATTTTCAAAATAGCCTGGGTGTTGTGTTTATGTGCGAAATTATATAATTTCTTATGTGTTTAATTGAAAACTATTGATATTGAGTGGTAAATAAATTAAGAAAATTGAGAAATGGGAGACACTATATTGAACATTTTAATTCTTCGCTTTATAATTTTTTATTATACGATGCTAACAAGCAGAAATGATAAACCTGTCATTTATAATAAACAATTTTTTCTCTTTCTTTTCACCAATACTAATACAAAAGTCGGGTAATATTTTTCGTTTATATAAAGATCGGGTAACTTTCTTTGCTAAATTCGAACGAATATGACATGACAAAATATCGCAATTTTTTAAAGTTACACCGGGTAAGTTTTTTTTCGAACGAACATGTTATGTTTATGTGGATGTGGGCAGTTTATGGGTGTGGACTCTTGTAATAAATTAAGGGATACTAATTTCTTGCACAGGAAGGTAATTCGTTGAATTTTGATCGATTTTTGTGGGAGCGGCCTGTTGTAATAAATTCAGGGATACTAATTTCTTGCACAGGAAGGAAGTTCGATACATTTTGATCAATTTATGCGGATGTGGGCAGTCAGTTCATGGATGTCGGCTGTTGTAATAAATTCAGGGATACGAGTTTCTTGCACAGAAAGGTAATTCGTTGGATTTTGATCGATTTTTATGGGTGTGGGCTGTTGTAATAAATTCAGGGATACCCATTTCTTGCACAGGAATGTAATTCGATACGTTATAATCGATTTTTGTGGGTGTGGGCTGTTGTAATAAATTCAGGGATACTAATTTCTTGCACTGGAAGGAAGTTCGATGCATTTTGATCGATTTATGTGGATGTGGGCAGTTTATGGGTATGAGCTATTGTAATAAATTCAGGGTTACCTATTTCTTGCACAGGAAGGAAGTTCGATACATTATGATCGATCTTTATGAGTGTGGACTGTTGTAATAATTTCAGGGATACTAGTTTCTTACACAGGAAGGTAATTCGTTGGATTTTGATCGATTTTTATGGGTGTGGACTGTTGTAATAAATTCAGGGATACTAATTTCTTGCACAGGAGTGTAATTCGATACATTATAATCGATTTTGTGGGTGTGGGCTATTGTAATAAATTCAGGAATACCTATTCCTTGCACAGGAAGGTAATTCGATGCATTTTGATCGGTTTATGTGGATGTGGGCAGTTTATGGACGTGGGCTGTTGTAATAATTTCAGGGATACTAGTTTCTTACACAGGAAGGTATAATTCGTTGGATTTTGATCGATTTTTATGGGTGTGGGCTGTTGTAATAAATTCAGGGATACCTATTTCTTGCACAAGAAGTAAGTTCGATACATTTTGAGCGATTTTTGTGGGTGTGGGCTGTTGTAATAAATTCAGGGATACCCATTTCTTGCACAGGAATGTAATTCGATACGTTATAATCGATTTTTGTGGGTGTGGGCTGTTGTAATAAATTCAGGGATACTAATTTCTTGCACAGGAAGGAAGTTCGATGCATTTTGATCGATTTATGTGGATGTGGGCAGTTTATGGGTGTGAGTTGTTGTAATAAATTCAGGGTTTCCTATTTTTTGCACAGGAAGGAAGTTCGATACATTATGATCAATCTTTAGGAGTCAGCACACAACAGTCCACGTTGTAATAATTTCAGGGATACCTATTTCGTTGCATAGGAATAAATTCGATACCTGTTTTTGCACAAGAATTTAATTCGATACGATCGAACGATTTATGTGGATGTGGGCAGTTTATGGGTGTGGGCTGTTGTAATAAATTCAGGGATACTAATTTCTTACACAGGAAGGTAATTCGTTGGATTTTGATCGATTTTTATGGAAGTGGGCTGTTGTAATAAATTCAGGGATACCTATTTCTTGCACAGGAATAAAATTCGATACATTATGATCGATTTTTGTCGATGCGGCCTGTGAAATACATTCAGGGATACCTATTTCTTGCACAGGAAGGAAGTTCGATACATTTTGATCGATTTTTGTGGATGTGGGCAGTTTATGGGTGTGGGCTGTTGTAATAAATTCAGGGATATCCATTTCTTGTACTGGAAGGTAATTCGATACGTTATAATCGATTTTGGTGGGTGTGGGCTGTTGTAATAAATTCAGGGATACCGATTTCTTGCACAGGAATGTAATTCGATACGTTATAATCGATGTTTGTGGGTGTGGGCTGTTGTAATAAATTCAGGGATACTAATTTCTTGCACAGGAAGGAAGTTCGATGCATTTTGATCGATTTATGTGGATGTGGGCAGTTTATGGGTGTGAGCTATTGTAATAAATTCAGGGTTACCTATTTCTTGCACAGGAAGGAAGTTCGATACATTATGATCGATCTTTATGGGTGTGGACTGTTGTAATAATTTCAGGGATACCTATTTCGTTGTACAGGAATAAAATTCGATACCTGTTTTTGCACAAGAAGGTAATTCGATACGATCGATCGATTTTTATGGGTGTGGGCTGTTGTAATAAATTCAGGGATACTAACTTCTTGCACAGGAATGTAATCGAAACATTATAATCGATTTTTGTGGGTGTGGGCTGTTGTAATAAATTCAGGGATACTAATTCATTGCTCAGGAAGGTAATTCGATGGATTTTGATCGATTTTAGTGGGTGTGGGCTGCTGTAATAAATTCGGGTATATCTATTTTTTACATAGGAAGGAAGTTCGATACATTTTGATCGACTTTTATGGGTGTACTGTAAAAAAATGTTTATGGGGATCTGTAAAGAATTTTCTGACAGTGTAACAAATTTGTAATTTTTTAAAAATTCCAGTACCATTTTCATTGGATTGTGTTACAAGTGCAGCATTAGGGTCATTAAAAATATAAAATCAAAAAAATAAAAGCAACAACAAAACATAACAAGTGTCATATATATTTCTCAAATATACATAATAACAAAACGAAATAACAACAGCAAAACAAGTAGTATATCCAATATTCATATATTACTCATCATTTTTGTTCCATCCGCATATAACATATTATCAAAAAATAATTAAAAAATCAATTGTAAGTAACAACAAAACCAAGTATGAACATTACTTTGGTATTTCAAATTAAACGGCTCATGTGTGATATACAGTGCTGGGAAAAAAATGGGCAAACATATTTTATTGCAAATTGGAGTCTTTTTTTGCTAAAATTATAAAACTTTTGAAAGCAATTGGCTTATTGTTTCATTTTAAATACATATATGACGTAATTTTTTGAAAAAAAATGTACCTGCCATTTAGGGGCAAAACCCTAAAAAATGCCAAAATATTCAAAATACTTGGTTGATTGGAGTTAAGGTAACGGAATAAATTAAACACCTATTTTTTAATTTTTGTCTTATTTTTTATTGATTTATAGAAGTTCTATCTTTAATATTAATATTTTGTTATATTGTTTTTGTTGTTTATAGGTTTTTATGACACAGTGATTTTGTTGAATTTCGTTATATGAGTAGATGGTATTTTCTTGGAAAAGTTGAACAAATCACGACCAAAAAGCTAATTTAAAATTTGGATATCAAGTCTTTATTGCATGTTGTACTGAAATCCTTATTTCTTTTAATTTTTTTATTTAAGGATATACATATAAGTGAAAATATGGTATATGGGATGCGCAAAATATAAACAAAATCATCGTATAATATTCTCTGCTCTCTCACGGTTGTATTTATATGTTTGTAGTGGATTACACTAAGACTTCGTATTACGTTGTCTAAATGGGCGAATTTCTTTGGATTTGCACTAAATGTTCTTGAATGTGGATGATTCAATTTGTGAATTGGGAAAGTCGATTAGACTTTAATTGTTCATAATTTGTTGATTTGTTATATGTATAATAATTTAGACTTTTGTTAACTTTGTGAGATTTTTTGCCGTCGTTGTGGAGAGGCGGCTGACGTTGACCTCTCCTTGTCGACCTGGGTTGGCGTCATCGGCAAGGGGTGGATGTTGTCGCAGGTCGAGATCGCGCAAAATGAATATTGTACATATAAAGGAATGTATATTTTTGGCGATTGGGAGGGGGTTATACTTTTTCTCTGTGGTGCGAAAACTGGATTAGATTTTGACGAGTGGTGTATGTGTGTGATTGGTTTACACAGGATGTGCGGCGAGGATGTGCTGCAGCTGTATTGCAGTGAATCTTTTTTGATATTTGGAGTGATTTGAATGGGTTTCGTTCATGGTGAGTAATGGCTCGGTGTCTGCGGTTTGTGGTGGTTGTTCGTTGAACGTTGTGTTTCTCAACTTGCGGAGAGTTGTGTTCATGTGTGTTCTGTCGTTACCTGTATTTATAAGGTATTTTTGACTGTTTTGAGTTGTTTTGTTTAGGACTTGAGGTAGTTCTCATTTGTTAGTGTATGAGGGCGGATTTGCAGTTTTGTATTGAATCATTGCCTGAATGTTGGATTTGTATGTCCAAATTGGTTCTTTGCTGAATGCTTCGGGTGTTTTTGTTGGAGTTTGCCGTCGATTTGGCGGGGGCTGAATCATTTTGGGAGTTTTGGTATGATCGGTCGTACGCTGAAGTTTTTGGGCTGTAGGGTTGCCATGGTTCGTTTGTGATCTGTCATGGATTCGTCACGGCTTTGTGAAGCGTGGTTGGCAGGAGGTTGCTTGGTGAATGGTAGTGGTTTCATGGTGGGAAGATTCATGCCGTCTGTTGGGATCGTTTCGAGGTAATTTTAGCTCCTGGATGGACATTGCATAATTCTCTTGGTACATTTTACTACGATTGTTTGTAGAGGTGGTTTCTTCCACGCTTTGATTTCGGAGATTTTCGGAGAGAGCTATTTTGGTGATGTTCCTTCATCCTATT
The DNA here is from genome assembly GCA_963691935.1 of Nephrotoma guestfalica. NCBI lineage: Eukaryota > Metazoa > Arthropoda > Insecta > Diptera > Tipulidae > Nephrotoma > Nephrotoma guestfalica. The sequence goes on from OY829914.1 coordinate 111,519,056, forward strand.
ATTCAGCGTTTGTGTAATAAATTGTTATATTTTTATTTTGGTTTGATTAGCGATAGAATTTTCCGTTTCCGTATTTCTTCTGTGCATTGAGAATATAGTGTAGGTAATTTATGATTAGCTGTTTTCTATATTGTATTTCCTTCATAATCCATCATTTTTGCAAGATTAATTGCAACTATGTTGGAGTTGGTAACGAATCCTATTATTTACTGCAAAATTGCCTTTTTGTGACACTCAATGGGTTACTAGTATTTTCTCACAGCTTATTAGCGATATTTTTGCTTTATAAAAAGAAATATATATTATTTGCATTGGATTTGGGATTTTAACAATCTTAACATAAAGAATTGTTTATCGGCAACTTCGTTATATCTATGTAACTGAAAAGCTAGAAATATTTGATATAATTAATATAATTATTCAAAAGAAAGAGAAGGTTTGTATACTTCAATACACCAACGACTGGATGTTTGTCATAAAATGCAACGTTGCCAATCTTGACTGTTTTAGTACAAGAAGTATAATTATTAATTCCCAATTTCAAATCAACCCTAAATATTAATCTACATATCTACATGTACAGTGCCGAGCTATTATATTAAAATTATTCGGTTCTCAGGAAATCTCATTCAAATATATTTAATAATATACGAGTACATATTATCCCTCTTTTAAGATACTGGTACGATTTATATTTAATTATAAAAATTATAAAATAAACTTATTTATCATTCATTTTAGAACAATTTTTTCAAATTTTATCTAGTTGCCTTTACTTAAATATTACCTTCCAGCAGGAAAGCCATTGACGATACACTAATTACTAATTTACGTTTGTTACCAGTCTGAGATGAATCGTTTATGACAAGTCTAATACGAGGTGACAAGTCATAGACGAGTCGCATGTGTCATGTCTGAGATTAATTGTATGTGATATATCCCCAGCAAACGTAGAAGAAGTTCCAGAACTAGTGCAAAAGTAGTGATAAAAGTATTTGTTCCCTTGTGAAAAAGGATGGGCGTCGGGAAAAATTCATCAGTTTTATAAAAATTTTTTATTAAAAATACGAAATTTTTGCGAATTCTAAATTATTTAGGATATTTTAATGGATGGATATTTTAAGGGATATTTGAATGTAGTAAGGGATATTGAATATTTGAATCCGGTAGTTAATCTAGTTAATCTGTTTTATTTTTTTTTTTGCTATTTCGTGTTCGCCCAATTCAACGGTTAAATACTAATGAATTTTAGAGTTCAAATAACTTTGGTTTCAGGAAATTCTACTGTAAGTTGCGGAGTTGCAGAATGATTAAATAAATAAATGTTTCAATTATTTAGGAAGCCGGAAAATATGAATTTAGAATTAAATTTCAGGAAATTTACAGATGCTTGTGAATTAATGCTTCATTGTAATTGCTTATTGTGTAGTTTAGAATTGTGTAGTCATTTTATTATTAACGACTTTACATAGGTGTCTGTAACGGGTCGAGTCAACCAATTTTGGTTAGGAAGCCGAAAAGTATTAATCGAATTAAATTTCAGGAAAATTCCAGATGCTTGCGAAATAATAATATTTTTTCTTAGGTTGCCGTTTTAAAGAAGCAATTGTTGAAGACCAATACCATCGTTATCCATTAACCTATTAAGCCTTTATCCTTCATCTAGTAGATTAGAATTGTGTTGTCTTTGTGTTACTAACTATCGGCTATACCTAGATGTCTGTAACCGGGCCGATTCTGTCCCACTTAACTAACCTATCCAATCCTTCGGTTTTGTTATGTGTAAAAAAGGGTGTACGGTGGACCCGGCGTCATCCGGGAACTCAAGCCTAAGAACTTGGTCGTACATTCAAGATCAATCAATTTTTTAGGGTTTTTCCCCTAAATTGCAGGTAAATATTTTTGTTCAAAAAATTACGTCATACATGTATTTAAAATGAAACAACAAGCCAATCGCTTTCAAAAGTTTTGTAATTTTAGCAAAAAAGACTCCAATTTGCAATAAAATATGTTTGCTCAATTTTTTTTCCCAGCACTGCATATTTTAATTTGAAAATTCAAATTTTCTCAAAATATATTAATTACGCGTGTTAAAATTGTCGAATTTCCAAAACTAAATTTGGTGGTAGAACGCTAATAAGTATATTTAGAATATAAGACTCAAAAACTATTCGATCAAATCAGTAGAGTAGAGTTTTTTATTCATAACAGTTTCATAAAGTCAATAATCGATATACATCAGTTGTTAGTTCATATCAGTTTAAGTCAATCAGTTTTAAGTTTAACTTTAAACATAATCGTGAAACCTTAGAGGTTTCGTCGATCCCTCGACGAACCTCGATGGTAAATATAAATAATCTAATATTCAAATATCAAGTTTAATATCATAAATAAAGTTAACAAATTATAAATATATAATCGTGGAAATTTCTTTCCACGATACAAATACAAGGAGAACCATCAACCAAATAACAGTGGTAAGTATTATCAACCTACTAACCTTTGCGAACCAATTCAATCATTTATAGTTACTTACCTTCTCACGGCTAAGCGAGAAGGTTGGGGGAAGAAGTGACCTAGTCACAGTATCCATTCGTATGCTTAACTATACTTGAGTCGAATTTATTCTCATACTAACAATTCCAACCATTGAGGTGCACTTTGTGACGGATAGTTTAGTAATGTACCATATTCTCTCGAATTTTGTTGAACCTTGTATATATATTTATTTCTAGCACTGTAAGTTTTAAATCAAATTGTAATTGTATTATTGGCATATAAAAGTAATTAATGGTATTACTCAAAGTATTTTTTTTTGTTTTTTTGATGATGATGATGATGAAGAATTGGAAAGGAAAACGAGGGACGGGAGTACAGTTTGAAATTTGGTAGAGAAAACATTTCTAATGGGGATATAAAAGATAATTATTGGTGGTTGATGCCAAGTGAATAAAATGGAAACTTAATTTGTATTTCCATATAATAATATATAATATTTAAAAAAAACTAATTCCTAATCAAGTTAAAATTACAATACTACGTATAATAAATAACACAGAATTTCCAAGAAAATAAATATGAATAAATGTGGTCAGCATTCACTGGCGGCAACAATGCTCCTGCACCATGGTGAATTTGTCCTTGAACCTGTAAAATTGAAGACAAATTCTTAATTTATGGGCCTCAGAGTTCTACATTATTCTCTAGTGGATTTGGCGGTGAAACTTTGTGAATCGTTGTTGTGGGTTTATGTAATGTGTGCTATACCTATAATGAAAATAGAATTTACATGAAGGTTAAAACCATTGATAATGTTCGTCCCATATTCTGCATGAAATACTTCGATCGAGGTTTCTGACCAGAAAGCAATGATGCCAGTGGCTCTGGTGGCGATGTCAATTGTAGTAATATAAAATTTCCGCTCGCACAACATAATCCGGCAGTTCGTGTCGAAACCTCAAAGCATTGCAATGTTGACAAACAATGCTCATTTTCCCGAAATCGATCAATACATCTGCTGCGTAATCGATTGTTGGGTCGTATTTGAACGTTAATCGTTCATTTCGAATGTCAAGTTTAGCTGTCTGTTTTGTCGACGTTCCAAATTGTTAGCTCCAACTGAGCGAGTCGAACTCGACTGTATAAATTCTGAAACGGAATTCTATCCAATTCCGTTACCAACCCAAATCTAAATATTTTAAAATTACCTATCGGCATAGTTTTCGAGGTAACACCTCTAAATTATATCAAAAATAATTACCATGCCGAATATTCACATTTTTCTTGTGTGCACATTACTCCAATTACTGTATATAACCGTGCAGTGGTTGAATTAATGTGTACTTGAAATCAATGTAACACGATCACTTGTTTTGATTCAACAAAAGCAAATGCTTTTGAGGTAAATGGCATGAGTAATCTCTGCATGAACAATTAATTTATGTTTCAAGAAAATTGAAAAAAAAATGTTCGCCTGCATCGATTTAGCAAAATCGATGTCACGTTGTTGTGTTATGTGACCCCACTCGTTAGAAGGGGTTATAGCATCTTGACGGGGTTTACACTATTTTATTATTGTCTTAACAATCTAGTCCAGAATTAATTGCTATAATCCCTTACCCGACATCTTGTAATTTCTGTTTACAAAATTTGTCTTTCTTTTTTGGGTGCCTATTCATTCTTACTTGACCGTAAGGTCAGCAATTTTTAATTCTATTTAATTTAATTTTTTTTTATATAAAGTAAAAAATCATAAAAGAGTATTATAAAAATCATTTTGCTTTGTTATTGCTCAATAAGACAATAAACTAATAAAACCATTACTAGGTTAAAATAAATTAAATTCAATAATTTCGTTTGATTGTGCGAATTCGAGAGACAGTGAAATAAATCTGTGAAAGTGTTGTGCGTTTTATTTACTCCGAAAACTTGGTGCTACATTTTCGTTCCGCACGTAACAGTTGTACATGTTTTATACATTTTTTTGTGATGAAAGCACAAAAAATCGGCCAGCGATCGTATAAATCGAGTACAAATTTTGCTTTAGGGAGAGTTGTTTTAGAGTGGTTAGACCAACGTGTGGTCATAGTCTTTTTTTATTGTGGTAGTGATTTTTTTTTGTGAATTTGGTGTTATAAAGTTTGTGTAAGAACAAATCAATAAACATTTTTTTTTGGTTGAAATCAAATAGTGTCGTAGTTTTTTTTTATAGACTTAGTGTGATCAATGTTTTGGATCCAACAGGCGGCCCGAAAATTTTTTTTTTGTTGTTTTGGTGAGTATATACAAGTAAGTATTAGGTTAAAGCTTACTAATAACCAAACAAAATTAGTAACAGATCGTTCCTCTAACGGTCTTCTTAAGACAGGAACTGATACGGCCTAGGCTGTCCCTTTCCTCTCTGTTAGAGCCGATCTGTTAACTTAAGCTAACTAACAACATCAAACTGACTGAATTATTAACACTAAGGAAGGCCAGATAGGAGATGACTCACTAGGAGTCATAAAATATACACATCCATAGTCAACTCATCAGCGGGATGGGCTGACATAATTTTTTTGTTTCTTCCCCCACTTCAGGGTCCGAAACAACCGATCGCGGTTAACTAGGCTACTATCTGGGCATCCTCATCCCCACGTCGTTCCCTCTACACCGACTGAGCTGAGGGAACAAATGCCGCGAGGGATGCCATACAGATAGTGGCAAATTCTATGAAACTGGGTTTGCCCTACCGCATGTAGAGGCCCACCCATTTCAAGTGGCGCCCAAACGGGGCCATAATTTGGCCCAGGTATCCTGGTAGGATCTACCACCAATATATCCTATTTAAAATTTAATTGAGGTTTGTCTCACAGTTTCTGATTTAAACTATATCGGCATTACTGTTAATATAGTGCCGAACATTCTTAAATATTATAATACAACCGGTGCACATGGTCGTGTACAAGTTTTATTTAGTGACTAATGTAAAATTCTTTTTGGTACGAGTATGGCTGCGGTACTGCCTTATTGGTAGCCCTGACCAGATACAATGTTGCGTCCTTTACATACCTATAAGAATTAACAATTTTTGAGCTGCAATGCTGGATCTCCGAATGATTGGTTTATCTGTGGCAAGTCCCAACCTGCACTCCGGGGGATAAATTGACATTCGTGGTAGTATTTGGAATTCAAGAATACATTCTTCACAATGTAAAACTGGTACTGGCACTGGTATTTATTTTCTCAATAAGTTGTACGGTTTTCGATACCGTGTACAACCAACAATTTTACAATACTGAATAGGCAAGGGTGAATGATGTGGTCCCTGGAGTAATGGGCATATCCCTTTCTTGGCCGGTAGAATGCCTGGGGTATAAAGGGCTGCTCATTCCCAGTTTGATTTGAAACGTCGTTCCATATCCCGATTCAAATTGTAAGGTTGCCTTTCCATTCCACCTCGGTTTTGTTATCCAGTTTGTAGTAAGAAATTACTCCAAGTAAGGGTAAATTTGTTAAATTCGAATAAAATATGGATTTCCAGTAATACAATGTATATTTAGGTTTTCGCGTTTTTCTACCTCAGCTTTTTAAATTTAATTTTCATCCCTAGGGATGGGGTTCGCCAGTCCACCAAATCTAGCTTTATCTACGTCCAGGGTATGGCCCACCTAGCTGTTCATACCTAGGTTCTATTAGTGGACGAATATAAGACTCCAGGCTTGAACATAAGCTAAGTGAAGTCATACTACATTGTGAAAATCCTTAGTGATAACCGGTGTGTTATCACTCCCAATTGATAAACAAATAGAAATTGTCGTTCGAGGACCTTAATTGAAAGGACTCCCTAACGTCATTTGACTGACATGATGAAGTGTTGTCGATCGCACGGTTGAGCTCCTCTAAAGGTTAGAGTATGACTGCCAATTGTGGTAAAATCGGCAAAACTGTGTCATGATCATTTGGGTACAATAATGAACTTTTGTTTACTGATTTACAATGGCAGTGAGGATCGCTCAATAGAAGTTAAGACGCCCATTGCAATAAATTGGGAGGAGTAAATGAGTTCATCAAAATTTTCAAGTTCACTTTCCTTTCCTTTCCTTATTTGACACAGGAAGTGCGGGTTATTCTGTTTTCTCATCACGTGAGATGGGAGGAACTATGGGTGTGTATATTTTGTTTGTTTTAAATTTAATTTTAGGTAGTTAGGTTTTTTTTGGTTTCTTTTTGTTTTTGCTACTATGCCTAAGTTTTTACTTTTTAAATTGGAATTCAACCTAGACAAGTTGAAAGACGACGAACTTTCGAACTTGCTAGCGATGACTCTACATCAAAATTAAAAACGCCTCCGTAGAAAACGAAAATGCGTACTTCATCCATTTTCCCGTTAGACCATCTATGTATAGCGGGCATGTACATAGATGATGTAAAGGTAAGGTGAAGGCTGGTATACCGCGAGCGATATTATGTATACCAGCGTCATTAATTAATAAGAATATTAAGTTTAGAGTTTAATTTAAAGTAAGGATGAGGTTGGCTCAACCCCATTCAGATAAATTATCAAAGTGGGATTGAGGTAACGCCATCAGCAATAATAGATATAAGTATATTAAGTTAAGGATTATAAAACTATTCAAATTTAAAATGTTATAAACGTTATAGGAAACTTCTTTTAATGAATATTTGAACTAAATTAGTCTAAGTTAATAGGATTAGAATGAAAATGATAAAGGTAATGTGATACAGGGTAGGACGCGATAAAGGAGTATCATGTCATGGGAAACAACCAAACATACTTCCAATGTTTAGCACGAGTTAGAACAGTTTCGTACGATATATTTTGCAGGACGCCGAGACCGTTTAACACCATCAGCGCTTTCCTTCGCAGTACTGTGATTTGGTTGTCCTTTAGCTCAACTTTCCATCTGGCATAAAGGAAATTACATAGACACTCGGATCTATATGTGAACTATTAAGGTCATTAACTCTATAATGTCTATAATTGTCACTGGAAGGATTATTTGAAGAATAACCTACATCGTGTTCATTTTACGCCAGATGACGTTGGAGTAAATAAAACTGAAAGCTATAGTAATAACATTGAATTGCATATCCGATAAATCAAGCCTGGAGCACAAATCCAACTACAATAAAATCATTGTGTACCAAGTGGTACAACACTTTCTGCGAAAACTTGGCTGTAATCATAGGAACAGAACTGAAGATCAATATTTCTGAGGATTCACATCAAACCAGATAAAAAAATATATTTGAACCTCAGACGATGCAATTCTACTAAACTTGGACTATATATAAATCATCAAACTGAAAATACTATCCAGCTATGGAGCTTAAATATTGAATATGATTTGCGATAACTAGAACGTGAAAGTAACACACATATCTAGGATAAGTCATAAGCGTTGGACAAAATCAACATGAGAGGTATAGGCCTTAACATTCAATAATCACCAGCCATCATTTGCTAAACCAGACAGAGGGACAATTTCTTCAAAGTTAGAGGACGAACGTAAATAAGTCGTCGGCATGACACATTGAGGTACGAGATTCATCCAACGTAGTCCGCCTCGAAGTTTTACCAGAAAAACCATAGCCAGGAACAAAACAATTATGTATCGCTGTGCAGCAGGGATGGATCTGCTGTAACCGGGGCCTTGGCAACTAGCACGTGTCTCGCTGTGGGTAGTCTGCAGCTGGCTTGGGGGGTTCATAGCCGCCAATAAAATGTAGGCTCCAACAAAAATATACATGTGATATAAGGCAAATCACAGAAAAAAAAACCGCGTCTCATATTTTTATCCTCACTGCACCAACACCACCATTCAATAAAAGAAACTATTCCATTCTACTAATTATATTTAATTTTATTGAAACTTACAAATGAAACCAAAAGAAATATCACAACAATTTATAAGAGAACAATCCTTCATATATCTAATCTTGTATTAGGACTGTTCATAATACGTAAATAACAGTTATTTAATAGAAAAATATAATATCTTATCACCGTATACGAAAATACAAGAGGCAAAAAAACCAGAACATTTGATGAATGTAATAATATTATATATAGATACATAAATATATATTAAAATTTTTTAAATAATATAGTTTAAATAAATAACTCACCAATCCAAAATTCCCTGAGAGTACTCTGAGGAGCAGATGGGGTGCCTAAAAAATGTATAAGTGCGCTTCGAATGTTCCATGCATTTTTGTTTTGTTTTATCGTACACTGATTTGAAAATAACTAATAATAGTAAACACTAATTATAATCAAGCAACTAACATAAAGCGATATAAATAACAATACTAATAATTATTATATAAATATAAATATAAATTTTTACCACTTAACTATATTCTTATAAATTTTTATTTTTTTACTTTTGAATTCCTTATTATATTTGTTTATTTGTACCGCACTCTTAATATAACTAATACCTTATAAATTTTCTTATGTATGATTTTTTTCACAATTGTGGCGTGGTTTATTAAATCCGAACATGTGGCGATAAACCTGTTGTCGCTCGAAAAAATAACGGAACTCTAAACTGTTCCATCTGACGTTAGCCTTTCTTAAAGAGACAATCTTTAACACCAATATTTGCTATATCATCTATATTCTAAAACTGCCCAAAGGGGAATTCCGCTAGCGGTAAATTTTAATGTTTGGTTCCCATATGGTCCAACTAATCAAGATAAGGTTCAACCATTCAACTTCTATTGGTTTGCTTAATTTTCAATTTGGTATGAATCCCTAAGGGATATTCTAAATCAATTTCACTTCACCACAAATAGCTAGCTTTACGAATTACTATACACCAACTAACAACTACTTTAATTATTCACTAAATTATTTGAACCGCACTTGTGAACTATACTCGTATAAGTTACCTTCTTATAAAAAGTAAGTACTGGTGAAAATTTCATCGTAAACTGAATACAAAACTGATTCTATTTGAACGATCTGAATTTTTGGTTTGCCAAATTATATAATAAGTTACTCATACCTATATATCTATTATATACCGACATCTATTTACCCTATAACAATGCAAGCGCATCAATACAGAATATCATAACGCAGATAATCAACTACCATCGAACTCTTGTACCAAATTATAGATATGTACCCGTATACTTATAATGCTATATACTATATGTACTTAGCACAAACCAAATGTTATGTACGTTTACGTTTATTTACACAAATGCACATTAATTGAATACACTGATTTCTCGAGTTCGTTGACCTAAACCAATTTTACAAAACATTGTCGACAACAAATGACGTAATAGGGAATTCCTTTTATGTTATATTTATTTAAAAGCAACAACAACAATTTAAAACAAATCAAAATACGCTGATATCAATGCAAACAATCTCATGAAGATAAATGTAGCCGTAACACGGCCTAACAAGCAATGTGTTCCTATGAAACACATCGTGGTAAGAACAGTCAGATCAATAAACTACCAAACAAACCTGCACATTTGGTCCTCAACAAATTTACCTCAAACAAACATACAAAGCCGGAATAAGGAAAGCAGTACTTCAGATCCAGTACTCGCGCTAACTAAGTAGAAGGAAGCAGCAAATAATCCGCAACAAAAATTTCGACGTTACTGTTCTTTACCCGACGTTTCAGCTTAACCAATCAAGGCAGCATCCAGGACCAATTCAACATCACAATGTAAATCACATAAACTTTATTCATTTTCTTTTATTTTCGTACAGTTTTTGTAAGTTTTCCTTAGGCTGATTAAAATTCAAATCTTGTATTTTCGTAAGTCCATTAGTTGTTGTTAATTTTAATTATATAAAACTTTCTAAATTGAAACAAAATTAAAATTCGTTTTTTGAGTATCTTAGCAATCAATTTTGCTTAAAAATATTTGCTTAATCTTTTAATATGATAATTAGACATAAGAGTATACCTTATTTATAATATAGAATTAAAACAATTGTTAAGGCCCAAAAAAAAAATTACTAGTTAGTTTTAATAATTAAGATTAAGTTGCCCGGCTGAGACTTTCTCAGGGTGTGGGGCGGCCGCCACGTTGGGCTGGCTAAGAGCTGAAACCCTAAACCACGTTCCGTCTAAATAGAGAATGAGATCTCTTTTCATCTCAGGGTTTGGATTTTCCCAACGCTCTAACGGAATTTTATCCAATTCCGTTACCAACCCAAATCTAAATATTTTAAAATTACCTATCGGCATAATTTTCGAGGTAACACCTCTAAATTATAACAAAAATAATTACCATGCCGAATATTCACATTTTTCTTGTGTGTACATTACTCCAATTACTGTATATAACCGTGCAGTGGTTGAATTAATGTGTACTTGAAACCAACGTAACACGATCACTTGTTTTGATTCAACAAAAGCAAATGCTTTTGAGGTAAATGGCATGAGTAATGAACTCTGCTGTTGAAAGTAATCAAAAAATGCAAGTATCGTGCAATTAATTTATGTTTCAAGAAAATTGAAAAAAAAAATTTCGCCTGCATCGATTTAGCAAATCGATGTCACGTTGTTGTACATGTTTTATACATTTTTTTGTGATGATAGCACAAAAAATCGGCCAGCGATCGTATAAATCGAGTACAAATTTTGCTTTAGGGAGAGTTGTTTTAGAGTGGTTAGACCAACGTGTGGTCATAGTCTTTTTTTATTGTGGTATTGAATTTTTTTTGTGAATTTGGTGTTATAAAGTTTGTGTAAGAATAAATCAATAAACATTTTTTTTGGTTGAAATCAAATAGTGTCGTAGTTTTTTTTTATAGACTTAGTGTGATCAATGTTTTGGATCCAACAGGCGGCCGAAGATTTTTTTTTGTTGTTTTGGTGAGTATATACAAGTAAGTATTAGGTTAAAGCTTACTAATAACCAAACAAAATTAGTAACAGATCGTTCCTCTAACGGTCTTCTTAAGACAGGAACTGATACGGCCTAGGCTGTCCCTTTCCTCTCTGTTAGAGCCGATCTGTTAACTTAAAGTAACTAACAACATCAAACTGGCTGAATTATTAACACTAAGGAAGGCCAGATAGGAGATGACTCACTAGGAGTCATAAAATATACACTTCCATAGTCAACTCATCAGCGGGATGGGCTGACATAATTTTTTTGTTTCTTCCCCCACTTCAGGGTCCGAAACCCGCCCAAATCCCATGTTAAAACTCTATCTGTCCTTATTACTTTCCCTCAAAAGGAATCAACTGAGCGCGGTTAACTAGGCTACTATCTGGGCATCCTCATCCCCACGCCGTTCTTTCTACACCGACTGAGCTGCGGGAACAAATGCTGCGAGGGATGCCATACAGATAGTGACAAATTCTATGAAACTGGGTTTGCCCTACCGCATGTAGAGGCCAACCCATTTCAATTCTTATTCGAATTGTCTTCAAATGCTGTCCATGCTCTTCATCATTGACTCGACGATCATGTAGCTGGCTTACGTTGTGTACCAAAGATATGATCACCACCGATAACACACTGAACTATCGCTTTCAATTTAGCAGAACTATAAAACTGAACATCGACGCCTTCTTTGCCATTTTTTCATAGAAAAATACTATCCAAAATTCCGACTTTTCAGGTAGATTTTCCCAAAATTTTATTTCATACAAACCTTGTCCTGACAATTAAGAATACAACAAAAAAAATCAGCAAATCAAGCCGTTCTCAAGTGGCGATCTTTCATACATGCGGTAATTGATTTTTATTTATAGATTTACGTATCATTTCAGGGTCATTGACCTTTAAGTTCCGTTAAGCTTTGCTCGTTTATTTTCATTTTCTTTTCTAGGAACAAAATAATAAATTTCATTTTAAATTTTTTCCGTTAGGAGATCCTTGCGAAATTTGATGGATATTTGTGAACGGAAGTGGCAGCTTCATTTGAAGCTTTTTCAATTTTTGCGACGATGTTGAAAAATTTTACATTTACAACAAACAGCAAGGATACAATTTTCAACAAGGATTGATCTTGTTCATTGTCTGAAATTTAAGCAGGAATAATGGTTTTGTATTATCAAGACAATTATACCAAAAGTCCGGTAAGTTTAATTTTCCGCTTTAGAAATCAAGAGGATGTATCCGAGATCTATATACATTCGTGGTAAAACAAAGGATACTTGTCTGTTAATTCACCCCAATTTTTTTTTATTTTTTACAGAAATGATTGCAAAATCATTTATTATAATATAAAACAAAATTAAGTTTGTTATATTTAATTGTTTGCACACTAATTGTGGGTTAAACAGATGGCCAAAAGAACATCAGCGAGAATCGCATCAAATACATCCAATTGCCGAACTGTTGTACGTTTACGCCACATGTATTCACACATGTACGAATCCAACATGCTTCTGTGTGTTCCATTGTGGCATTTATTCCTTTCTTTTGCTGCCTTCCATGAACGTTCAATTCTTTAAGTATTTGCTCCAGTGATAGGATCAATAAACTACGGAGGGTGGTTTACAGAATTCCTAAAAATTAAAACAGCAAGTAAAATAAATTTTAATTAAATAATTTAACAGAACAGAATGTTACAACAAATGATTTTGCATTCATTTCTGCAAAAATTAAAACAATAAATTGGGGTGAATTAACAGACAAGTACCAAACAAAGCCTGGTGTTGGCCACAACATTTTCACCTCGTCATTTTTGTAATGTCTGTGTAGCTGGCCCGAAAAGTTAGCACGTAAAACACTATGGCAACACTAATGGTTTGGGTCTAGAATAATGTAATTTTAGTACAAGTTATCACGAAAAAATTAATTTCTCGCGCATTATTTAAAAAGTTAGCACGATTTTTTTAACAGAATATTAAACACGAAAAATATATATGTATACTATTCTTTAACCTCATTTGCATCGCATCGCCGATAGTATAATACTAAAATAATATTAAACTGTTACATGTAATTTTTTATCGGTACAAAAAAAGCAAAATATAAAATAGTTGATTTGTTTGTGAGCAATATCGATTCGTGCTGGACATTTTCAAAATTTTGTCGTATATGAAATTGATTGAGTGATATCGATTCGAGCTGGTCTTTTCCAAAAATTTGTCGGACATTAACTGATTTTATATTAAAGTAGGACCAATTACGAAATTATTCAGAAAGTTTCAGAATTTTTTTGTGATTTGTTTGTGAGCAATATCGATTCGTGCTGGGCATTTTCAAAATTTTGTCGTAGTTTATTTTAGAGTGGTGTTAATCTTTGTCGATGGAACGGAATTAACTAGCTTTAGTTCAACAATTTCTTAAAATTTTATTGGATTTTTAAATTGTTTACTTTAAATAAGATTATGTGAGGTATAACCTTTTCTATGATTGGCTTTCCGATCTGCTGTACTGACACATTGGATAAAGGAGCCGAACGCACAACTATTTTTAAAATGACTATCAATGAAGCTTCCGTTTTCCAATAAAGGCCAAGAGATTATTTAAGAAGTTTCTGAATCAATATTTTTTACAAGCTGTAAAGACTTTCTTGGTGAGATTTTTCTAATTGGTTCTAGGACTGATCGAAAAATCGAAATCGTTTTTTTTTTTTCAAATTCTATCTCACTCGATCGGGATAGCTCTGTTATTTTTTGCATGTGAAAGTTTGATTCAAGCTTTGGAGTATTAAGAGAGAATTTTCTTTTTCACTTTTCTTCCGCTTTATTGTTTTGTAGTTTTGAGAATAATTTCGTAAAGGATCACGGTTTAATATAAAACTCAATTCGTGTCCGACAAATGTTAGAAAGGGCTCAGCACGAACCGTTAGTACTCCCATTCAAATCCTAGAATTGTTTTGTAGTTTTGAGAATAATTTCGTAAAGGATCACGGTTTAATATAAAACTCAATTCATGTCCGACAAATGTTAGAAAGGGCTCAGCACGAACCGTTAGTACTCTCGTTCAAATCATAGAATTGTTTTGTAGTTTTGAGAATAATTTCGTAAAGGATCACGGTTTAATATAAAACTCAATTCATGTTCGACAAATGTTAGAAAGGGCTCAGCACGAACCGTTGGTACTCCCGTTCAAATCATAGAATTGTTTTGTAGTTTTGAGAATAATTTCGTAAAGGATCATGGTTTAATATACAATTTCATAGGTGATAAGTACGAATAAGAGAAGCATTACATGTTTTACATATGCTAGATTTTAAGTATTGTACTAGTTGTTTGATAAGATTGGTCATTTTTTATTATTTATGCTCAAAAATCAATTTTTATTAACATTTTTATATCGATATGTTAATGTTCGAATCATAGAAAATACATCGATTTTGTTTTCGGTTTTGATTTGCATCTCGTTTTAATTTTGTTTGATTTTAAATTTTCGCGCTAACTCTAGCTAATACTCGAACCGCTATATGTTTTTAAAATATTTTATTGTCGAGCCTGCTGATTGCTAATTAAAATTTAATTATTGGACTATAGATCAATTAACGAAACTACGTTTTGTGCATGTTTTTATATTTATTATTATAATAAATGCTTATTTTGTGTGGTAAATTTTTTAGTACTATTCAATAGAAAACAAATTGGTTTAGATATTTGATAAATGTATTACCATATGTACATTTTTTTAAAATACGTGCTAACTTTTCGTGCTTGCTTCACATCGGTATTTTTGTACAGGTTTTTCTGACATCAATGCACTTTGTATCAATAAAATTAGCAACACAGACGCAGGGGTTTTGCGTAATGTTTACAAAAAATTTCAACAAAAGTTTGCTTTACATAATATAAAGGTTAGGAACATGAGACTAAGTAACCCGTATTGTGAAATTTTACTGGAAAATAATAAAATCTCATTTTCGTCTCAAGCTTCTTTTAATTGACGATATTCTAGAAAGTTAAACAACAATCGTTAAATAATCCAAATATATTCATTTACTAAATTTGGTTATGAAATGGCCAGTTCAATTTGGTTTGAATTTGTTTCGCAACTTAAAAAAAAAATCAACGATTCTATATCCTGCCAATCTAATTAGATTTTTCAATTTGAATTAAAATTAGTAAACAATTTCCATATTTTAGAACATCGCTTGAATAACTGAAGTAATCGCGCCTAAACAACCAAGTTTAAATTATTCATTCGACAAAGTGCTCGTAATGAGCAATAATTTAAGGGCGAATATGCTTATTTAAAAGACAGTTTAGATTTCTTGAGTAATTTAACGATTCTATCAAAAAATCAAAATTATTTTAAATTTATTAAAGGCCTATAAAAGCACAACTAATGCTTATAGATTATTTGAGTTCCAATTACCCGCTAGAATACGAGTACATCCTTGTCGGAAAAACAAATCAGGATGGTTTGGAAACTTTTTTTTCCCGCCTAAGAGCAAAGGGAGGGTACAACTATACACCTAGCCGCTACGAGAGAGGAGTTCACTTTGCGAACATAATAGTTGTGAAACTATTATTTAACAGTGAATATTCAAATTGCATAGCAGATGATGGAAACATGGTAGAGCTAGAATTTACAGATATTAAACTTTCGTTACATAATTCAATCGTTCAACCGCTAAGAAGATTTATTTAATTTGAACGTATTCCAGTTCATATTTAAATCGTTAAAAAAGGGCTACCTGCATTTTTAATATGTAATATTAATGTATATTACATATTATAATTTGCTTGCTGTATTAAGAATCATCTACATGTGTATTATCATTAGAATATTTTGAAGTACACGATCAATGTAAAATAAACTAAATAGGAATTTAAAATTTCGTTTTTCTGTTCATAATATTTAAAGGGCGAGAGGAAAAATAATTTTATGAAAATAACAATACATCATGTATTCTACTTTTACGTCATTTTCAAAGAAAAAATATTTGAATGTGTGTACGTCCTAAATATAAGTTTCTTATATCACATACATTCATAGGGAAAAATAAAAAATTACGTTCATTGATCTAAACCAGAATCTATTGAAATATAAGTCCTGCTAACTGCACACATATGAAATAAACAATAACTAACTAAATATGTACGAGTACTAGTAACTTTTTTTTCTATGCTAATTTTTTTTAAATAACTATAAATGTGTTGGTGCAGAAGTATGTTGGTGCAGAAACAAACAAAAAATGAAAAAAAATCAAATTTACATTGGATTGTTAGTGTAACCAACACATTATTCGGTAGTTAGTTTTATAAATGCATCTGTCAATGAGAGTTAGAGCAGGACTTATATTTAGTAGATTTTGATCTAAACACCAAAAATATTTTTTTTATATACATATTTGTTCGTCTTCCTTCAATTCCCTTCTCTACATAACAAAGCAAACAATAATATAATTTCTCATAATTTTACTGTTCGTCTATTAAAAAATTTTGTTTTAAAATTTAAAATTGTGCACTCCTTCCTATTTCATAACTTTTTCCTTCAAGCCTTACATAACAATGGATGAGTAAAATGAAACAACAACGGTACCATATCACACATAAATATTATAAATATAAATTAAAGAAAATGAGAGAAAGAGAGTTTGTTTACTTTATGTTGTTTTGCAGTTGTTGTACTTCACGATCGTAATGTTAGTTCCAAAAAGTAATATACTGAATGCGTCGCTAGCCGCGTTTTGGATTAAATAACTCATTCTTGTTAGGTTATCTTTCTCTTTTTTATTTATGCGTTTACTTACCGACCAAATGGCATAGTGGTTAAAGCTTGGCGTTTGGATCGGGAGGTATCGGGTTCGAATCCCGATAGGGGCAGGGATGCAAAGGGAATTTTCATCAACAAATTACGATTTGTGATGTAAAGGAACACATCTATGACCCCCTGTCGGAGTGCAAAACTCATGCAATGTGCATAGCTCCATGCCAGTTGGTAACAAAATCGGACCTATATCCGTACGTTCTCGAATTGGCCAATACAGGCGTAAAGGCAAGGACGTAAATACGCAAACCGCGAAAGAGTTGGGAGAGCCTTGAGATTGTATCTTGGTGGGCAGTGTATTGCTGAGATACTACAAGTTTTATTATTGTTTAATTGTATTTTGATTGTCGTGACTTGCATGGAGAGCTTCTCGACTTTAAGTTTTTCGTTATGTTTTATATGATCTTTTATGAGGAAAGCTGATCCACCTCTAGCTTTGTTCTCTGGATGTAATGCATGGTAGCAATTATATCCTTTTATTTTACAGAATGAAGTTTTGGTGAAATGGGTTTCTGATATAAGACATATATCTGTATGTTTAAAAATACATGTAGTTCTTGAAAGTGATGCAATAGCCCTTTTGCATTCCAGTTTACAATTCGTATTGTTTTATTCATTTCTTTTGTTTATAATTCGATTTTATATAATTTATATTTTGATTCACTCGATCAAGGTTTGCTTCTACTCTTTTATTGAAACTAGTTTGTGATTTAATTTCTTCTAGTGTGTTCTGCAGACTCATTTCCTGCGAGATAAGTCTTTTGTTGAGGTTCTCTAGATTTCTCAGTATGTCCTGGAAAAGAAGATCCACTTGTAACGTTTTCATTTACTCGCCCCTCTTTGTATGTTGAGATTAGGAGTTGACGATTTAGGCTCCGTGTTTTTTTATAGATGGTACATGCTTGATGTATCTGGTTTGCGTGATTTATCTCTCATTTTCTGTAGTTCTACTGCTACTTCACATCGTCTGGGTTGTGAGTTGGCTGGATCCTGACCTTTACAGTTGATCCACTGCAGTGTTGTATTTCGGGGAGCTGTGCAGTAGTTTCTAGCGTGTTTTCCTGCACATTTAACTCATCTCGCTTCGCGATGGCAGTACCTTGTGTATGATTATAATCTTGGCAGTTTTTACATTGCGGTATTATAGTCTAGTGACCTTTATCGGTGTTTCTATTTTAACTCTGCGGTTGAGGATAGCCTTAATATTCTAAATATTTTCGATTTTTTCTTGATTGTCAAAGGTTAGCATGAAAGGAGGGATCGACTGATCGTCGTAGAGGAAAGACGGGTTTTTGTCTCTCCTTTAAATAAATTATTATTAACATTTTAATTCAAATCAGTTTAGGAATGTGTAGTGTGAGAGTGAAGTGCTATTTTTGAGTGAGTTTTGTTCTTCTAAAACTGTTAATACAGGTGAATTGAGACAGTTATTATGAAAATTACGTTCAACACATATACAATCAGAGAAGTATCTTTTTATTTTAATTTTCATTCTAATTATATAAAAGTTAATTATGTGTTTTAAATTGTGTGTGTGTGTGTGTGTGTATGTGTGTGTGTGTGTCGGTGTGTGTGTGTGTGTGTGTGTGTGTGTGTGTGTGTGTGTGTGTGTGTGTGTGTGTGTGTGTGTGTGTGTGTGTGTGTGTGTGTGTGTGTGTGTGTGTGTGTGTGTGTGTGTGTGTGTGTGTGTGTGTGTGTGTGTGTGTGTGTGTGTGTGTCGGTGTGTATGTATGTATGTATATGTATGTGTGTATATGTATATATGTGTATAGATATGTATGTGTATGTATGTATATTTAATTATCTATCTAATTGATTGTTTTATTTTGATATTTTAATAATTTTTCCTTACTTTAAACAATTCTATAAATTGAAATTTTGTCGAAAGTCCTGATTTAAAACAATAAAGTTGTCGGCAAATATAATTCAATTTATTTTTATTATTATTTAAAATTTATTATTTATTTATTTATTTTACATACCGGAAGGTCAGGGAAGATTGTGATTGCAACATTCTTGATCAGGGGGTCTATTTAATTACTTACGCTTTGAGCATAAACTGAATACAATTAAATATGTTAACGATCCAAAGACTTTTTGCTATGGAATGTTGTTTTTCGACGATCTTTCTGGTTGAATTCAGGCTATGTTTTAGTGAAGTTGTGTGAATGTTAGATATAAATTAACCATGCTTAGTTGGATGAATTTAAATATAGGTAGCTGAATGACAATACCGAATCTAAATTTTTTTTATTTTGACATTATTGACGAGGTATTTAGGTCATCATATGTATGATAATACTGCCGTGTCATTACGAACGTGAAGTCCCTCGGTTAGATGGTGTTGGATGGGAAGATAGGGTAAAATAAGGTTACAAGCAGTATATGATGAGATGACCCATAGATGTGAATTAAATAACCTAACCAGTCTAGTAGGACTGATGCCGAAAACATATGATGAATATTAGTATCCTTTACCTCAAACACAACTAACTTACATTAATTAACTAACAAACTCTAATATAGAGTGTGAATTTAATTAAGACTAACATTCTAATATATTTAAGTAGTTAGAAAATGACTTTGCTGCGGTTCGCCCTAGTCGTTTCTGTGACTAACATCCTTTCCTAATTAACCTTATCTGTTAAGGATGCAGGCAGGGCCTGGGCCCGCATGATGCTGAAATATTATTCGCATTCAGATATAATTTGTTATTTGATTGTTGATATTTCAGGATTATGGTAACGTACCTAGGATCGCCGTTATGGCTGGCCTGTACGCCATTGTCAACGGTTAGCATGAAAAGTGGGAATCTTCTTCTCATGATTTCAACATTTCCTCCCCTATTTTCTCGTTTCTCTTTTCTGATGATGTTGACTGCATCAATTATTTTCAGGCCCCTCAGCCTAGGGTACTCAGAGAGCTTCGGCTGTCTCTGTGTACACCTAGGTAACACCAAGGTAGCCGCGTCCTCGTTGCGGGGGGCGGGTACTGCTTCAATAGTAGCAAAGTGCTACCGGGGACCAAATGCCAGTGGTATAAATTGGCTAAAACAAACAATGAATACAACAAATACGGAATGTAATACCCAAGGTGGTACAGCAGCAGATATGCTGCCAAATCCACACTCTTCCGAGGCAGGCCCAACAGATTCTGGGGTGGGCCAATCATTGTTTAACCCATTTGGACGAAGTTCCAAATTATCAAGATCACCAAGATCTTCAACTGGAAATATATTTCAGTACGAGAAGGAAAATGCCGAACTCCGTGAACAACTAAGAGAAATAAAAGAATTTATTACTAAATTGAAAGAAGAATTTACAATTTTAAAGAAAGAAAATGAAGAACTCAAAAAAGCAGTTGAAACACGTGCAGAACTTGGGACGACACCTAGCCCAACAGTCGATGATGGCATTAATTCATTCCATACTGATGAAGAAGAATTAGAAAGAGAAACAAATTGGATGTTGAACCGGAATAAAAGACCAAGTAAGAAAAGGAAAGCGCAACACTCACCAGAAATGACGGAGACTTTACCATCAACTTCAAAAGAGGTTGCCAGAAATCAGTTAATCATCAAGAAACAACTAGCTCTAGAACAACAACCAGCTAAACCGAAAGAAAAATCACCTCCACCAATGAATGTCGTCGGGATATCAAATTTCTCCACTATACAATCGATTATGAAATCGATTACGATAGCCGAGTACAAACTCGTATCTCTGAACAACGGCGTCTGGAAAATTAATGTTGTAGACTCTGAAACTTATAGAACTTTGGCTACAAAGCTTAATTCCGAGGGGCTTAAATGGTTTACCTATGAGGATAAGAATGATCGCCCAATTAAAGTTATGGCTAGAGGTCTTCACCCAACCTGTGCAAAAGAGGAAATTATTGAGGATCTCAAGCAAAAGGGTTATCAAATAGAAAATGCCGTAAACATAATTAAGAAAGAAAAAATCGAAATTGAACAAGGAGTTCAAGTTAACAAAAGAGGACTTCCACTATTTATGCTCACTTTTAATAACAAACAAAAAGTGGAAGATGTGTGTAATATCAAGGCAATACTTAGCATGAGAGTTAAAATAGAGCCATTGAAAAAGAATCACGGATTAATACCGCAGTGCAAAAAATGTCAAGGCTTTAATCATACGCAGAAATATTGCCAAAGAGAAATTAGATGCGTGAAATGTGCCGGAAAGCATCATGCCCAGGTATGCCTGGTTAGTAAAAATATTGCTGCCAAATGTGTCAATTGCAATAAGTCACATCCCGCAAACTACCGGGGATGTGAAATAGCTAAGGAGCTACAACGAATAAGAAATACAACGCGAAAACAAAGTCCAGGAGTATCGGTAAAAAATTATCAAACTTCCACCAAAGAGGAACCTAAACCTCATGCTAGTAAAACGGGAGAACCAAAACCAAAACTGTACTCGCAAGTAGTCATGATAAAACCAATTATTTCGGAGCACACTACTGAAGGTACAACAGTGCTCCAAAAGATACTAAGAAGCATGGAAGCTCTTAACATTCGTCTAGCTAAACTAGAGAAATGCCTTCAAGCTCTAAGCAACAGGTTAGATAAGCAAGACTCTCTAAATGAAATGAAATCCATGCTCTATTAAATTGATGAAAATAACAACAAATAAATCATTAAGAATAGTAACCTGGAATGCAAATGGGCTAATGCAACATATTCCAGAATTAGAAATTTTCCTAAATACTGAAAAAAAGATATATGCCTAGTATCGGAAACCCATTTTACTTCAACTTCATATCTTAAAATATATGGATACAATTGTTACCACGCCATTCATCCAGCAGGAAGGGCAAGGGGAGGATCGTCGGTGGTTATAAAAGAAAACATCAAACACTTTATAGATCTTAAAATTGAAGAGGAATTTATGCAAGTAGTCACCTTAAAAGTATTTATAAATAACAACAAAGAATATAGTGTATCGTCAATATATTGCCCCCCAAGATATAATTTAATTAAACAAGACTATTGCACGTTATTTAAATCACTTGGATCAAGTTTCATAATCGGAGGTGATTTTAATGCAAAAAACACCTACTGGGGATCAAGAGTAACCTCTAAAAAAGGAAGAGAGCTGTTTGCAGCAGGAAGACTATGCAATTGCGATTTTCATTCTGGAGATCAACCAACTCATTGGTCTACGGATAGAAACAAATTACCCGATATCATTGACTTCTTCATCACCAAAGGTATAGACGAAAACTACATATACCTAGAAAGCAGCGAGGGGATTATGTCGGATCATACGCCTGTTATTATGACAATCAGTGCAACGATTATTAAAAAAACTAGTCCACCTTCGCTAACGAACAAAAAACCTGCTGGGGGAAATTTCAGAAACTTGTTGAGGATAATATTGATCTTAAAAACCCGATGGAGCTAGAAGAAGAACTAGAACAACTCAACAATAGTATACAAGAAGCGGCGTGGAGTAGTACCCCCTCAAGTTCAAAGGAAATGCGCCGAAATGCTATTTATCCTCTAGAAGTTAGGGAACTGGTTGCAGCAAAACGAAAAGCAAGAAAGGCCTGGCAAGGAAGTCGAGCGCCAGAATATAAAACAATTCTTAATTTTTTATCCAATAAACTAAAGTTGCTAATTAAAGAAATCAAAAACGAATCCATTAATAAATACTTGAGTGGCGTTACTGGGGAAAAAGATACCGAGTACTCCCTTTGGAAAGCGACAAAAAGTTTAAAACGACCTAAACTACAAATTCCACCAGTAAAAAATGAAGGTGGCACATGGGCTATAAGTGCAAAGCAAAAAGCTTCGTTGTTTGCAACCCACCTCGAGAACACGTTTCAGCCACTACCTAGACAAACTGCAGAGGAAAACATACCACCAGTATATAAAATGGATAACTGCAATATATCTCCTGTCACACTACAAGAATTAAAAGAGGAAATAAATCTCAACCTAAATACAAAGAAATCACCAGGATATGACTTAATTACAGGAGAAATAGTAAAAACTCTTCCTGAAAAAGGTCTACGTAAACTACTCCAAATAATTAATGCAGTGTTCAGACTTAAATACGTTCCTAGTCAATGGAAAGTAGCAGAAGTAATCATGATACCTAAACCAAACAAACCACTTAATGACAAAAATTCGTATAGGCCGATTTCCTTACTCCCAATAATTTCAAAATTATTCGAGAAACTACTCCTAAAGAGACTAAAACCAATAATAGCAGAAAGAAATCTTGTTCCTCCACATTAATTTGGCTTCAGAGAAAACCATTCAACAATAGAACAAGTACACCGAATTACAAACATAATTGAAGACGTACTTGAAAAAAAGAAAGTACGTTCAAGCGTATTCTTGGATTCTTGGATGTAGCACAGGCCTTTGACAGAGTATGGCATAAAGGTTTGGAATATAAATTACAAAGAGACTTACCAAAGCAGTTTTATGAAATTCTAAAATCTTACATATCTAACCGACACTTTCAAGTTAAATTAGATGGCGAATACTCAGAAATAAAGAAAATATCAGCAGGGGTACCTCAAGGTAGCGTTCTGGGACCAACCTTATATGTTCTATACACCTCGGACCTGCCAACGATAGAGGAGACTAACATAGCGACGTTTGCGGATGATACGGCCATCTTAGCAGTTGCTAATTGCATAGAAGAATCTACAAGCAAATTGCAAAGAGCTACTAATATTGTCAGTACCTGGACCAAGAGATGGCGAATAATACTTAATGAAACAAAATCTGTTAACGTAAACTTTACCAACAAGAAGGTCAACTGGATACGAGTAGAACTGAACTCCCAGCAAATTCCCTAAGCAAATACGGCAAAATATCTAGGCATGACTCTAGACGCGAGACTAAAATGGAAAGAGCATGTGAAAAAAAAGAAAGAAGAGTTAAACATCAAATACAGAAAGATGGATTGGCTCTTAGGCAGAAATTCTGAGCTAACTTTTCATAATAAATTGCTACTATACCGGCAAATCCTAAAACCTGTGTGGACTTACGGTATTCAGCTCTGGGGCTGTACAAAGAAAACCAATGTCAATATCATCCAGTCATTCCAAAGCAAAGTCCTTCGTGGAATAGTTAATGCACCGTGGTATATAAGAAATGACAACCTCCATAGAGATCTGAAAATGGATTTCGTTAGTGAAGAAATAAGCAAACACGCGAGAAAACACATGCAACGTATTAGTCTACACCAAAATGCTGAGATACGTCATATGTTGGATGATTCAAACCCAGTAAGACGGCTGCGAAGGAAGAAACCGCATGAGCTACAAGATCCAATCAGGATCGACTAAAAATATAATAAAATTGTAAAGGGGACTAGCCAAAGGGCTACAACCCTCCAAACAAGAATATAAATTATGACAGATAAATTACTAGATGATTTGTAAATCAGTTGTAATAAATAAATATATAAAAAAAAAATAAAAAAAAAATAATAATTTTCAGGTCTTTGTTTTGCAGGTCCTCAATAATTTCATATTTTGAACAAGTTGGATGGAGACCTATTGCCATTACTTTAATCGATCGATTTAATTTGCTAGCTAGAGCTTTATAATCTTCAGGCTGTTGTGTTTATTTTCCAAATATTATGACTGAGCGATATTACTTTGTAGTCATTTTGTACTACTTCTTTCATCAATTTCTGAATACTATCGAAATTTGTTATTCCTAGAATATTGATCGGGGGTGGAACCTGTTTCTACTTTTCTGTCTCATGCACTTTTGGTGCAGTAATTTCATTGCCAGTTTTAATGTGGGTGTGAATTGGTTCAACTTCTGGTGATGATTCAGCTTTCCTCTTGCTTGGGTTGGTTTCTTTTCTTGGTTTCTTATTTGCTCTCTTGGATTTCTGTAGTATCCAGTTGGTTTCTCTTTCAAGCTCATCTTCATCCGTGTGATATTCGTCTAGATCTGCGAATACTTGAAATTGGCTGTTCATTGATTGATGGGTTATTATATTATATTTAAAATAAAATTCTTTTACATTTTCTTCATTGCTTTCTGGAATATTTTCATCTGCAGTATATACTATTGCCTTCACATTTGTCTGTGACTGTCTGAATTCTCACTGAGAAGTGTGCGTTGTTGATATGGTCTGCATTTGGTGACTTTATCAAATCGACGAATAGGAAGATTTTTCGATGGAGCTACATTTGGTTTTAATTTTATTTGTGAACCTAGAAGAAAACAGTCTGTTCGAAATTTACCAAATAATTTTCATAAACTTAAATCGCCAACCTACCTGTTCTGTAAGTGATATAGTTATCTTTTTTAAAGTGATCACTACAAACTTTTGAGTGCTTCGTCCCTCATTGTCCTTAAGAATCATAAGTACCCATTTTTTACAAAGCTTTGAACTTTTCGGGAATTTATGAAACCGAACTTTATCAACCTGTACATACATATTGCTTCACTGTGGAAAGGAACAAATTGATACCATTTTCTAAAAAATATTTTAAGAACATTATGAAAATGTCTTATTAGAGGCTAACGAGGCAACATTTTTCTTTTAAAAATTACAAAATTACGAAACAGATTTCTTTTTTTTTCTCACGTTAAAATATTGAAAAGTCGTATTTTATTTTATTTTGCTTATAATAGCATAGATATTTCGATTTGTTTTCCTTAACGCAAAAAAACTGTCAAATCGGCTCAAATTTTGCTGTCAAATTTTCGATCTATTCTTAGACTCTTACACTTCTGGCTTAAAGATAGAATAATTAAATAACATTTAAATTGTTACCCATTGAATATATAGTTTTAAAGCCTGCAATTGCAGTTGTTTATTATACAATGCATTAAAATTTCTAATTACCATAAGCTTGAGAAGTTATTGCACGCTTGATGACATGTTTGACTGTACAACAACAAGCAAAATCGATATTAACCGATTACTTTCGATGATAAGAGATATTTGAAAAATTGGAAGAAAAAATTTTTGTGCGATGGTGGTTGAACCGATGATAATATATATTTTGTTAAGTGATCGGTCAAGTTAGACCAAGGATAAAATATATTAGAGTTTATCGGAACTTAATATTTTTATAAAAAAATATAACAAGAAAATACACATAATGAAGTGTTCAGTTGTTTCCTACGTAATAGTTTTTGAGTTATATGTGTAACAATTGTTAATAAGTTTTTTTATACTATTTGTTTAATTCAATTTAAATAATAAATAAAAAAAATTTACAAATAAAACGTGTTAAAAACAAAAATATAAACATTTTGAAAAAAAAGGAAAAATGGTGGACATATGTGAAAAAAAATCCAAATTGTGTAAGGCATAATTTATAAAACATTAATTCTAATAATAAAACGTAACAAATTAATAAAAATTCAGATCCTGAAATTATAATACATACGTAATAAATAAATTAGTAATAATCAAAAAACAAGAATTATAAATAAATAACGGATTTGTCCTGGTGAATGCCTTATCACGAGTTAACAATTTGGTTCATATTACTTGGTATGCCGTCATGAGATTTATTGCTGGATTACTATCTTGTTAGTAACAACGGACCACAAACAACGGAAGGAGCATACATTTAGTCAATTCGTAAGCGCTTACTATTTTTTTTTTTTAATTTTAAGATTACAAATTATATTTTATTTTTTAATTATTATCTCGTAACATCTTGATTACAGTAATTATTATATTAATGTTAAGGGTAGGGGTAGTATTTTAATTAATATGTAGAGTTAGGGTAATTTTTCTTATATGAGTAAATATAACTAAAAAAAATTAAATCAAAAATCAAAAATAATAATTTAATAAACATTTATGTTCAAGGTTATGTTGGCCACTTATGAATTTAGTTATGCAAATTTTACTTTTATTTCTATTAAAAATTAATTCAATGAGATAAACGGAATATCCTGAGATGAAGGTGAGGTTGATTGGTGTTCACTTAAACAAAAAAACAATTTTTTTTATGGGATGTTTATTATTTGTTGAGCATGCATTGTCTTTTTGCTTTAGTTTGATTCAATATTCAATAATTTTAACTGGTCTCATACAGATTCACACATACTCTTGATAATCCACTCCCACGCTCCTGAATTTAAGCCGCTACATCAGACCAGGTCAAGGGTCACTGTGTGGATAAAAAAAAATTTCTGATAACGTGGGTGCAAGGCTGTTATGTTAACTGTTAAATTGTGTTTTCTTAACCAAATAACCTTTGGCTTTCGTTACAAACCTTTCCATTTAATCATTTCTAAATGAAAAATCATCAAATATTTGATTTATACAACCCTAACATTTATTAGCATACTTAACCTAAATTCTACTTTGATAATACTGTAGCGGGTAGTTTCTTCAACTATAAGAAACTCCGCACAATTGTTCTCAACGGACAATCCTCCGTTCACATAATTCTTTATAAATGGACAATTCTCCATATAAAGAATTATTCCAAAATATACAACAAACTTGTATACACAAATTATGTACATAACAACTTGTACGTAGATAATCGTACAACAGCACTTGTACATAGCGAATTTGGTGTAAGCAAAATAGAATTGAAAAATTATATTTTGGTTACATAACAATCTAATTACAATACGTACCTCACAATCATATCATTTAGAGATGCATACAAATCGTATTGATTTTGCAAAACCAAAATCATGTAAAACGCACCTATACACCACCATGCCATCGCACAAGAGATGGCATGGCAATCGTCTATGTTTATGAAAACATATTTTATAAAGGGTGCACCAAAAACATTTTGGTGCATGTAATATTAAAAACCAGAAAATCGTGTTTTGATTTTTGGTTTTTTTTAATTTATGCAAGAAGACGAAGAAAAAAATTATCTTCGTCCTATTCAATTTTTGGACATCGCCGGAGCAACACGCCGCCGCAGCATCACTCACCAGCTATTGCCAAATTAATTAATTTTACAAAATAAAATTCAAATATAAAGTATAATTTAAAGTGTATTTTAAAGTATAATTTAAAGTCTTTTCTTATTATTTTTATTAAAATTTATCGAAGTGCTACGCAATCCAAACGCGATAATACCCTTATTCTTCGGTTCATAATTTAGTGAATATTTTACCGAAAGTTCCCTTCGGTTGATCAAGTATCAACCTCGTGGTTGTAATTCTTGTATTAAAAGAGCTAATTAACTTAACCTAAATAGTTCAATTAATACAAACTCACAACAATAAAGTTGTCCATGCGCGAAACACGGAAACTCCAAGTTAATCCCGCACACCTCCAACGACTGGCCTTGTGATTTGTTGATGGTCATCGCGAATGTCAGACGCGGCGGGGAGTTGCAGCTATTTGCACTCGCAAGGCAAGTCCGTTGAAATCATCGGGAAGAGCGGAATCATAGTACCTAGTATTTAAACAGAAATTACAATTTTTCATTGATATTATTGCAAAACACAACGTTTTCGGCTCTATTCGATGTTGGATGTAATCAATTGAATGCCAAAAGCAAAGACTGCCACATGCTCATATCTTATTTAGTGCATGGATAATATTCAGTCAAATGAAATCGACAACGTTATATCTGCAGAAATATCCGACTCAACAAATGATCAACCTTTTCAAATTGTTACTCAAAGTATGGTGTATGGCCATGTGGAACATATAACATAAATTCGCCATGTATGATCGATGTTAAATGCTCTAAAAGAAATCCCAGACAATTAATTCCTGAAACGATTACTAGCAACGATGGGTATCCATTGTATCGCCGACGCTCCTTTGAAGACAATGGAGGATCAGTAACAATGCAAGTACTAAATACTAACGTTGAAATTTATAACCGTTGGATAGTACCATATTTACCTTTATTACCAAAATTATACAAAACTCACATAAATGTAGAATATTGAAATTCAGCAATGAAACATGGACAACGAGTATATACCCCGAAAACCCGAATACAATTTGAACATTGAAAAATATGACAAGTAGTATTTGGACATCCAAATGTTTTCTCAAGCGATGCATTAGGCAGACAATACACAGTGCATCCAAATAATGTAAAATGTTATTATTTGCATTTGCTTTTGATCAATGTACGTAAATAATGTGTGGTGCGAATCATATCACGAAGCAAGCCACCGTTTAGATTGACTTGCGAAAGATGAACATTGGGTTAATTCATTAACAGATGCAATATAATACTTACTGCTTCCGCCAATCAAATTCAAACATTATTCTCAATAATACTTTCAACATGCTTTCTTCAAATCCTTTAGCATTGTGGACAAAGAAGTCATATTATACGACAAGCTCGTAACACAAATACAAATCATGATTTCCATTACTCTGAGTATATGTATAACCAAACATTAATTCATATAGAGGAGTCACTTAGGAATGCCTTCACCAAATCGAGCAATTACTAATTTATTTGATAGCGAATGAAATTTGATTGTTCTGTTGGGTTTAGAATTAATGTAGTGATCGTGTAATGAATATATTCCACGTAGCCTGTGAGCAAAGTCCCTGCTGGTACTGGCATCGCGTGAATATCATGTCGAATGGGTCAGTTGTACAAGATGACGAGGGTGACCTCGTTCACTTGGCAAAGCACATCAACAAAGACTAATGTTATAAGGTTAGTAGTTTATAATAGCAATGTTAGGGTTAAAGTTTACAATATCAATGTTAGGATTAATAGTCTATAGTTAGAATGAGATAGGTAGAATCAGATAGAATAGTTATTTAAAAAGTAGGTAGCAGAAGGGTGAAATCAGTGTAAATTATAAATATAAGCGAGGGTAGTGTCTTTGTTGAGTGTGATTGTGAAAAAAGGGCTTACAACTGGCTCAAATAATAATCGATTCATTCTATTTGTAATAAAATAATAGTAATAATAATTATACCTCTACAGTTCAGCATAGCATATCAGTCATGAATCAACAGCAAAAATACGATTACGATACTATTGTGCAATCAGTTAATGCAGAATGATCGATTTTATTTTCTGGATGCTCCCAGGGGTAGGGGCAAAACCTTTTTAATGTCGTTAATTTTTTGTTAGATGGTGGAAGAAAGGCACATTCAGCATTGTAGTTACCTTTAAATGTGCAACTAACAGAAACAAAACTTCTGGAATGGCAAAGGTACTTCAAAAATACAAGACTATTGCATGGGAAGAGTGTACAATAGCTCGCAAAAAATCGTTGACAACTTCAAACATTGAAAGATTTACGCAGCAACTAACAACCATTTGTGGGTGCTCTTATATAATTGACAGGCGATTTCAGACAAACATTCCCATTCATCGCACGATCAACACGAGCAGATGAATTAAATGCGTGTTTGAAAGGATCGTATTTGTGGCAAATTTTTTAAAAATTATCACTTTCGGAAAACATGCACGTGCGATTACAAAACGATTTATCCGCCCTTTTAGTTTCTAAACAATTATGGGATGTTGGAAATGGAAAAATTGATGCGGACAATATAACAGGATTAAAAACATTTCCCTCAGATTTTTGTACAATCATAGAATCCAAAGATAATTTAACTTCCATATATCCCGATATTGTAAACAATTTCAAAAATCATCAATGGTTAAGCGATCGCGCAATATTAACCGCCAAAAATAAAGATTTCACTGAAATTAACATTGACATTCAAAATCCAATTACAGGCCAAATAAAAACATAGAAATCGATTGATGGCGTTATGGATCCAGAAGAAATTGTTAATCACCCAATTGAATTTTTGAATCCACTCGACATGCCTGAAAGTCCATCACCCATTTTACAATTAAAAATTGGTGCGCCAATAATTCTATAACTCAATTTAAACCAACGACGCCTTTGTAATGGAACAAGATTCGTTGTACAAAATTACTCAACAATAGCATATCATATTAATTGGCAAATAAAAAGGTGAAAACGTATTAATTCCACGTAAACCAATTATACGAGTACCATCAGATATGCCATTTGAGTTTAAACGAATCCAATTTCTTGTACGCCTGGCATTTGCTATGTCGATTAATAAATCTCAAGGTCAGTTGCTGAAAGTATGTGGATTAAATCTAGAAATGCCATATTTTGCACACGGACAACTCTACGTTGTAACCATAGAAATAGAGTATATAGAATGAATGTAAAGAACTGTCAAGCGTCACAAATTCGGAGGGTAAAAGAGAAAGCATATAAATTAACAGGGCCGTATTTAGAATTTTTTTCGATCGAATGCAGTGAAGTTAGGAAGTTTAAATTAAAAAATTATTTATATTTAATTACATTTTTATTTCTTTAATAAAGTACATTAATTATTATTATTTAAATATAATATTAATATAATAAAAAATTATAAAATATAAAAAATATAAAATATAAAAAATAATAATTATAAAACCACTACGCTTATTTATTTCACATTCCTTTGAAATGTAATAAAGAAATAAACTTGTTTCTTTTCGTTAATTTATATGACCTTTGGTTACAAAAATAATTCAATCGGATGCCATTATATTTTTCTATGATAGAATGAGCTAACAAATTAACGTGTTCTTGAGAATGACTATATTGATCTTCATCATTGAAAATATTTACACTTATTAGGTTGTGAAGAACGTTATAACTTATTTTTTTTAAACAATTTAGAACTAGATTTTAGTTGCGTTATGTTTTTGTAGTCCGCAATAGCCAATTCCCGTTTTAATACAGCTTCTGAATATTTACAAATTTTTAATACTGACGACGAAGGAGTTAACAGACCACCCTTATTTTTTAAATTGATTAGTGAGGTATAAGAGGTACATTGTTGTATTAATGTGCAACAGTCCTCACAATTCAATTTTCTAAATTAATATCGGACTATAAATCCTCCTATGTATTCAATAACATTAATTGAAAATTCACTTAGTATAATTGGGTATCCAAGAAAATCTTCATCATACATATTCGATTCGTCTACTTTTGAAATTTCTTGGTCAATAGAAATATCATCTGATGAGGCTTCAACCATTGCTTTTGCAATTCTCCATATTTTGGTAAACTAAAAACAAATGTTTTCATTATAATTTCTGTAAAAAATTGTATTTACAGTACATATTCCAAAATAAAAATAAATTATGAAAAGCAAAGCACTTAGCACATGAAATAAAATAAGAAAAATGCGGCACTGGTAAAAAACATATGTTTATTAAGAGATGCTACCCACGTCAATAACCAAAATTGTTTTCTTATTTTTATCTGATTTATAAATTAAATTAAGGATAATTTTACCACAAATCACATTCTTTTCAACATAATTTACATTTTATTTTTTTATAAACACTTACCGATGGTACGAAATTCCATCTTGAAATTTTTTAGGCGTATTTAAACAGTTTTTCACGAGACACTTCATTTTATTAAATGTTTGTAATTTTTATTACTAAAATGATACACTACACACAATCCACTAACTATTTTAATAATATTTTAATTATTTTTTAATTATTTTAATTAATATTTTCACGATTTTTTAAGAGCACAAAATTAAACGCGTAATTTAAAACAAAAACAAAAACTGGTTTGACGGGGGTAGCATCTCTGACATATGAGACCGCCATATGCATTTTTTATATAACCATGCTGCTCTGGCTTGTGACACGTGAAACAGCAAATCTTATATGGGAAAAATCAATACATTCATTCTATAGTATTTAATTCTATGGTTGTAACTCGCGAAAAAATTTAACATAAGCAATAGCAATAAATGTAAGACTAACACCACAATATAATTTATATACATTATTACACTTCACACTGATTGATTTGTATATACAAAAAACTACTGCAGGCAAAATGGTGGCTGTGGCAAATGTCGATAGCAATTCCGGCTTGATGACCCAAATCGCTGATGGTTGCGATTGTACCGTGTTTTTCTAATGACTATTCCCTTAAATAATGATATGCAATAAAATGCGGCTGATTTCCTTTATTTTTAGCAATATTGACTTTATGTATTTTATAGTTTGCATTCACCAAATTTGTGTGGTGTTGCGTACGTGTCGAGAGGTTACGTTGTGTAGGTTATTTTTGTCAAAAAAAAATTTTATGTCGATATGAAAACTAACAAATAACACTGAATAACTGCTTTACCAAAAAAGTTCAACAACAGATGGCATTACGGCTAGTTGATAGTTATTGGTATGGTACCGATAAAGCAGATACATAGACGTCAACGTCATCAGCTGTCAGTCAGGTGAATACAAAAATAAATTACAATTACATGATTTACATAAAACTTATTCTGCTTATTTTCTTTTTAGGTTTTGATGTCTGGATCATTACTATTGCTGGATTGAACACACACATTTACACATAAATTATAAGAAAATCAAGTATAGTCGGAACAAACTCTAGTTGTATATAAAATAAGACCAGCTAATACATAATATACATATATACCGACCCTATGTAATATATAATATTTTTTGTAAAATTAGTTCTGTTCCATATTTCAAAATATAAATATAAAAGTAGAAATAAAAGTAAATGTTTAAATCATTATAAATGAAATGTTATCAATAATAAATTAAAAATTAAAAGATTGACAGAGTTATTGATTTTGATAACGTCACGCGCTAATTTGTGGTTTGCTGTTGTCGAATCGAAGAGGCCTATTTTTCAAAATTTTTAATAAACTTGCATCTTGGCACCTGTACATTAGTGTGTTACCCGAGCCGAATTTTTTTAACTGATCAAAGTTATCGAGAAAAAATTAAACAAAACCGCAACTGGCATCAATTTTGTTTCATTCGACAATATTCTAGTCGCTCGAGGTCCTCGTTAAGTGAAACATCACCAATTAGTTCCGATTTCTATATACACAAATAAATATTAACACAAATAAAACATGTCGAAAACTATTTTACAAATAATATTTGCTATGGGGTTATGTCTACTCATCATGGCACGTGAAATAAATGTCGATGAAAATAGCAGTGTTGGAAAATTGCCTAGGACTGTTCTAGCAACAAACATAGGAGAGACCGATTTCAAAATACTACCAGATGCACCACCTCCTGCCGGTGCTGCAACACCCGCAACAGCAGGGAGCTCTCGTCTAACTTGCAAATATCCAGTAACCTTCATCGGTGCATTCTTAATTTCTCGATTGTTCGTATAAATCATGATGTCTACTAAATTACACAATTTCTTGTGTTAATAAATTTTTGTTTTGTTAAATTAATAAGCGTGTGCATTTGATGTTTAATTTGCCCAATGGAGAATCTGTTTAAATTTTTGTTATATGTGGTAAGCTATTTGTTACTCATTAAGGGTGCCCAATGAAAGAAGAAAATTTCATGCATACTAATGCTCTTCAGCAGATCTTCGCCTATCAGCGTTTTTTCGAATAAAATTATGTTATATGTATGCTTGTAGGATACCGAGTATATAGCAGCGGGGTAGCTACAAAATCTCATTTTTATTAAAATTTAATTATAGAAGCAATTCTAAATATATTTTTGAAACAATATTTGTGTAATAAAAAAGCCTCATGAAGTTAAGTTCTTATATTAAAAAATTTGTTGTTCTCAATTTGACTGGTTCTTGATTTATTAGTATCTTAGCCGATTTAAGCATGGTCCTCTTGGAACACCCCCTCGTGAGGTTTAATTTGGACAAACTGAGAAATATTTCGTTTATTGAAACCCAGTCCCGTGACAAATATTTGCCTTCGTGTTACGCAAAATTTTTGCGTGACACTAATTGTGCCAAAGGTTGCTCTAATCGCATAGATCCTATCTGGCGAAAGTCAATGTTTGGTTGTTTTTTTTTAAATTTAAAATGGGTTAATAAATTTGAATTTACAAAACCTCGCACTAACGATAAAAAAAAAATCGCAAGTGAAATGTTCGAGTGGAGGTACGAACCTCACCCACTCTACGCTATATTCTATTGCAGGTCCTTTTAGATCGTTACCTTTGTCTATTTCATGAAATTACTTCGCGTAAGTAATCTAAGACGAACCT
Organism: Nephrotoma guestfalica; assembly: GCA_963691935.1. Taxonomy (NCBI): domain Eukaryota; kingdom Metazoa; phylum Arthropoda; class Insecta; order Diptera; family Tipulidae; genus Nephrotoma; species Nephrotoma guestfalica. The sequence goes on from OY829914.1 coordinate 111,554,249, forward strand.
CTGTTAAAACTAATGGACTTGCACCCCTATTCCTTTAGTCGCCTCACTTCGTGCGATGTGACTATTCATCCTTTTGGTTATTAGATTATTTAATCGAAACTTAAAAAATACAGGGCCCCTATTTCTGAATACGAATACGAATAAAAATTGTACGAATTCGTTTCATTGGAATTTCTGAATACGAATTCGTACCTACTTGATACGTTCACAAATTTCCCTTATCTGACAATACGAATTCGAATAATTTTTATACGTTCATGAACGAATTTTTGTACGATGAATATTTAGTTAACGTCTCCATAGAAAAACCAAAAATTATTTGAGTTCAAAATAAAATATACATTATTTTATAATAATTTTAAAGAAAATCTTTTATTTTAAAACTTAAACATGGCCGTATAATTTGTTTACTTCAATTTATATGAGAGTATAAATACATGCATATATGAATTACTCATAGTTAACATGTACTTATTACTTACTACAGTAAATGACCGAATGTAGAACAGGGTCAAGAGCACTGTTAAAAACCCCGGGCCATAATCCAAAAATTATATTGAAATATTTACAAAAAACAATAAATTTATATTTAATTATAAAACCAATTAATTTAAACTTAAAAGTAGGGGTGGCAAGACGCTTAAAGGGCTACTATCACACCACTAGAAATTATTCGGTGTTTGAATTATATTTTCGATCCTTTTTGTCGGTAGCATGTGAAGTTATCCCAGTTTTTCATCCCAGGAATTTTGTTTAATATTATTTACACGAAACTATTATATTCCATCGTTTTTTCATTTTATACCTCTATAAGACGATTAAAATTATAAACACAACAACAAATTATCCCATCCCAGGTTTTTTCGTTTATTTGTTGTTCATGTAAAACAAATTCATTCAATCAAGTGGCCAGCACCAGCCGTATGTTCAAATTTGAGTAAATGGACAAGTTCCAAAATCTCAGGTTAAGCTAAATAAAAATTTGTATCTCCTAAGAAAATTCTAGACCGGAAATGATTCCTTAGGTTTTGGGTTGGTAATGATAATGGGTTGGTAATGATAATCGGTTGGTAATGATAAGGGCAAACTATGGTGAGCACCCCCCTGCCAGCCGTTTGTTAGGATTGGCACAATCTTTCAGCTTCGATATGGCCCCATATAAATTTATATGAAAATCGCCTATAACTTCCAAACCCTTCCTGGGCCGAAAAAAGCGATTGATGTTTTAAGATGGTACGTAATTAAGAGATTACTGACCAAGTGGCCAGCACCAGCCATATATTCAAATTTGAGTAAATGGCCAAGTCCTAAAATCTCAGGTTAAGTTAAATAAAAATTTGTATTCACTCAAATTTAGGTATAGATAGAAGATACAAATTTTTATTTAGTTTAACCTGAGATTTTGGAACTTGGCCATTTACTCAAATTTGAACATACGGCTGGTGCTGTCCACTTGGTCAGCAATCACTTAATTATGTACCATTTGAAAACATCAATCGCTATTTTCGGCCCAAGAAGGGTTTGGAAGTTATAGACGATTTTCATATAAATTTATATGGGGCCATATCGAAGCTGGAAGATTGTGCCAATCCTAACATACGGCTGGCACTGGGGTGCTCACCATAGTTTGCCATTATCATTACCAACCCAAAACCTAAGGAATCATTTCCAGCCTAGAATGTTTAACTTAACGTGAGATTTTGGAACTTGCCCATTTACTCAAATTTGAACATACGACTGGTGCTGGCCACTTGTTTGAATGAATTTGTTTTACATGAAAAACAATTAAACGAAAAAACTTGGGATTGGATAATTTGTTGTTGTGTTTATAATTTTAATCGTCTTATAGAGGTATAAAATGAAAAAACTGGGATGGAATAGAATAGTTTCGTGTAAATAATATTAAAAAAAATTCCTGGGAGGAAAAACTGGGATAACTTCACATGCTTTTTTGTCGGCCCCACAAAAAAAAAATACAAAATATTTTATTTACACAATACTCCAATTTTATTTTACTATTTATTAATTATATTACAACATATAATAATTCCCAAATCATAAGTGACGCTTATTTGAAAATCTAGAAGGAAAACAATAATATTGCATCCATTTCAATACCAACCAAAACGTAAAAACTCAAAATAGTGAAATGAAACTTCAAAATATAACAGGTCGAACAATTTTATTGCAGGTAAAACCATTTAAAATAAATTTCCCTATAGCAAGGACACACACCAAACAATTACGTACGATCATATTCAGAAATACCAATTTAAATTCGTATCGTATATGAACTTTCGTAACGTGACACGATACGTATCGTATTCAGGAATAGGGGCCCAGGCCTTTTTTCATCTGTAAATAACACAGACATTTTCGGATGAAAAGCCTAAATTTTTTATTGATAATATAGGATTACGTTTTCAATCATCTGAACACGATTCTTAACCCAAAAAATATAAAACCATGTTTCTTCTTGTAGGTATTTTTATTTTCTCCATATTTCACCAAGTCTTATCCAACACTCTTCTACTCTCTTTTCTTTTTCCTTCACTGAACATAAAACATATAGGTTATAATTTATTTTATAAGTAGCAGAGACATCTGTTTTAAAATTACTTAAACACTAATATATTTAAATTCAAATAAACAGCAATTTCGTTAATTTACAATATTCTTACAGTTTGGGCAACCTGACATAGGATCGTCCTCGATTCAATTGGTTTATTACTATATTGTATTCAGAATTCAAATTAACGAAACTCTTGTTTTTACAAAAATTCACTACTAAACTTAAATTTTAAAATAAAAAGTTTTCCAATAAGAGTGACATGATTTCTTTAAAAAAAACACCCAATTTTCGAGCACTTTTTCCACTAAATCAAGTCGTATGCCATGAATAGCACGTTCAATATTGACTGTAAAGCTTGAAGAGAGTTTCGTTTATGGTTACAGACCAATGACTTCAAATAACCCCACAAGAAATAGTCTAATAGTGTTAAATCACAACTCTTGGAGGTCATTCAATATCACAATTTCATCAAATAATCGTATCTCCAAACTTTTCTCGCAATAATTCAATTGCTGCACTTGATGTGTGGCACGTAGCTCCGTCTTGTTGGAACCAAATGTTGTCAAGATCAACTTCTTCCAATTTCGGCCATAAAAAGTTGGTTATCATCGATCTATACCGATCTCCAGTAACAGTAACGGTGTTCTCAGCTTCATTTCGAAAAAAATACGGACCGATGATTCCACCAGACCAAAAACCACAACAAACTGTCAATTTAGGTCAATGTAATGGTTTTTCATGAATAATTTGTGAATTTTCTTCGCACCAAAATCGACAGTTTTGTTTATTTACCGCACCACTCAGCTGAAACTGAGCCTCATCGGAGAAGATGAGAAAATCGGAGAAAATCGTTATCGTTTTCAAGTTGTTCCAAAGCAAAATCAGCAAATTCACGACGTTTACGGTGGTCCAATGGCTTCAGTTCTTGAGTGAGAACAATTTTATGCGGATGCAAACCCAAATCCTTTCTCAAAATCCGCCAGGTTGTGGTTTGAGACGGTCTTCAGCAACATTTGCCTGAACGGCAGCAATATTTGCATTACTTCGAGCGAATCTTTGTCTTATTGGCACTTCAACATTATGTAAAGAAAATGTACGCTCAAAACTTTCAACAATTCGACGAATAGCGAGTACACTTGGACGATAATTACAACTATAAAATGGCAAAAGCACACGAAAAGTTGCAATTGGAGAACGATTATTTTGATAATAAAACTGAACCGTTGTTCTTGCGTATATCTCACCATGATGAAATTGTAAACATTACGGAATACAATGAAACAAAAAATGACAGATCATGACATATTACAAATGGCCGAAACGTCACTTAAAAATCATATCATTCTTATTGGAAAACCCTATACAATACACATTATGTCTACATATCGAATTCTATTTATTATTGATTAGCAAAACAAAATCTTATTATTGCAATTTTCTTGCTCGTTTAACATTTTTTTACTTCAAAGTTCTATATCATTTCAAATGAAAAGACGAATCGTAAAGAAACAAAACAACAGACGAAAATGTACACCCGTAACAGTCTCACAAATGAAATAATAAAATCATCGAGAATTAACTAAAGCTATGTCAACATATGGTTTAATTTTAGTGACATCAAATATTCCTTTAAACGGCCGATCCGTACGTTGAAAACGATCGATATCTTCGATAACATATCTATCGTGATCGAGCACAGCGGATATTTTATAAGGTCCCTTATATTGTGGTACTAATTTTTTATTGACATTAGAAGTAGTATCAGAATTTTGAATCATTACCAGGTCATCGATTGTCTACCTAGCGGCTGGTTTTCTTTTCCGATTGTAGTGTTCTTCATTATATTTCTGTGAATGTTCAATGTTTACTTGTGGCTTCTTTCCTACGTGACCATAATGAACATTCTTCAGAATCAAGTTTGAGGGTATTTAGATACTCGGATATCTTATCACTAACGCATCCTCGTTGGTTGATTCCATAGAGTAACTTACTAGAGGTTTCTTTAGTTGAGCTACTAAACGTATTATTAAATGAGAATTCTACCTGATCGAGAACGTCGTCCCATTGAACTTTCCGCTCGTTATCGACAAGTTTTGCCAACATGGGAGTTAAAGAACGATGCCCCCGTTCTATTTGTCCATTGGCTCGAGGAGTGGCTGTCGCTACTAAAACGTGCTGTATACAATTCTTTTCAATGAATGCTCGAAAATCAGTTGAAGTAAAGTTACTTCCACGATCGCTAATTAATCTTTTTGGTTGACTATACATTTTGAAATAATTTTCTAAACACTCAATGGTATCCTTAGTGCTGGTTGTTCTAGTGGGATACAGGCGCACAAACTTTGTAAAGGCATCTATCACGGACAGTATATATTTATTTTTCCTACTTGTCACGTTCAAAGGACCATAAAAGTCGACGTGAATCGTGTCAAATGGTTCACAACCTTTAGGTATAGAAAGAAGAAAGCTCGGCTTCTTCACGCTCGGAACACTATAGTTAATGCACTTCAAACAATTACCTATGTAATCTTTAATCTTGTCTCTTAAATTTGGGAACCAATAATTACGCGTCATAACTTCAACAGTTTTTTCGAGCCCTACACGGCCTAATAAATCATGTGAGTTTCTAATTATCTGATCCTCTAATAATTCCGGTACATAAAATCTAACTTTTGACTTCGAAATCTTTCTACATATTAATCCATCCCGAAGTTCGTATAGCCGGCTATCCATGGTTTCTAATTGCAATCGTAAATCTTCGAGTTTAGGATCTTTATATTGCAGAATAGTCAGGGTTTATTCAAACGAATTCTCTTCAATCATCAAAATTGATTCAGCTCTGCTTAGAGCATCCACGTGCTGCATGTGATTGCCACTTCGATGTTCCACAACATAATCAAATTTCTGGAGCTCTAAAGCTTAAATGGCGATCCTAGGATTGATCAACTTCTTGTTGAGGGTGAGAGTCAACGCATTGCAATCAGTCACAATTTTAAAAGTTTGCCCATATAGAAATATGCGAAACCTACGCAAATCATACACAATAGCTAAGCATTCTAGTTCGTACGAATGATACTTTGCTTCCTGGGGGTTGTCCTTTTTGAAAAATAGCTTATGGGATGATATATCTGATCGGATTTCTTCTGCATGAAAATCACACCAAATCCATCAGCACTAGCATTGCAACGAAGGTGTGTTTCGTCTTTGGGCGAAAAGATGGCCAGAATTGGTTCCACAATTAGCTTTGACTTTAAATTATTAAATGATTCTAGCTGTTTTGGTACCATTCTTCCGATCCTGCAATGGTTTGGCTATATGACCAAAATCCTTAATAAATTTCATAAAATAGGAACACATACCGGTAAATCGTTGGATTTCCCTCAAGTTTTTAGGTGGTGGAAACTCAATAATTGCGTCTATATTTTTTCGATTTGACCTAATTCCCAGATGATTGACACTATGGCCCAAAAAATCAATCTCACTTGTCAATACGAGACACTTATCTAATCGTAGCTCAAGCAGGTTTTTGGAGTATAATTCAAGAACTTTCTTTAGGATTTCAAAATGTTCGTCAATCGTCTCGGTTGCAATCATTAAATCGTCAATATACGAGTACACTATTACACTATTATTCGTATCTCATTTGCAGAAATTAAATCCTGAAATATATAGTCGTAATAAATTTTCGAAATACTGGAGGTCCATTTTTTAGCCCAAATGGCATTCTAACATACTCGTATTGTCCTATAGGGGTGACAAAACTTGTATACTTGACACTATCAATAGCTAATCTAACATGGTAAAATCCCGATTTTAAATCTAAGGTAGTAAAATATAATTTTCCATGAAGGTATGCTAATAAATTCTCTATAACCGGGAGAGGATAATTATCCCGAATGGTTACCTTATTTAAAGTTCGAGATAATCTATACAAAGTTTCTTGTCAGCACTATTGCGTTTATTAATTAATACAATCGGGGAACAGTAATGAGATTCACTTTTTCACGAAAGGTGTTTAATAACACTTGGTGTTATTAAACACCTTTCTCTAATAATTTCTTTATCATGCCAGAAAGTATTTCATGCTCAACAAACGATAGACGACGCGGAACACTATAAAATGGCTCATTCGAAGAAAGCTCGATCTTCATCTCAAATTTCGTCTCTGGCTCTTGAGGTTTATCACTTTCAAAATAGCTCTTAGTTTACAAATCGAATATTAGCAACTTGGTACGGTAATCTACGTTAGAATCGATAGGTACCATCTCTGAACGAGTTATCTCTTCATCCTGAACCGATATAAAACTTCTTTAACAAAACTATCGTCTTCAACTTCATTAACCTTTTCCATTAATTGAACTTCAAAGTTACTCATCGTAACCTTCGTATTACACAAGTTTAAAAAATCTCGGCCTACTATAATGTCATGAAACATGGTATTATTTGATACAACAATAAATTTGACATTGGGCGCATTCAGGACATCCAACAGTTGGGAACATGTTGAGTAAAATCAAAGCCAACATTATGAAAATGTTTAGAACTATGAAATTTTGAAATCAAATTTGCGATGATTTCACTAATCATGATGCCAACAGTTGGCGGTCCTGAACGCGCCCATTATATAATTTTTCCCTTCAAATTACGTTAACATTAATTTGACCAAGAACGTTTAGTCGACTATGATTTATTCCGAAATATTCACCACACGTTTTCACCATAAGACCAAGACGCTCATTCGGAATAATCTTATGTTAAATCAAACTTATGGGACTTCCGGTATCAATCAAAGGCGACACGTCAATATATTTACTATTGTTTAAATAAAGTTTTAAATCAATAAATATAGCTTTTGGTATTGCGGTTGCTCCGTCACTGCCTGTTGCTGCGTTAACCTTGACATCGGACTCCTCTGAACACAAATGCACATCTTTATCTGCACCACTTGGTTTTGATTGGCTACTACTGTACATTTTTTGATCACGATTCTGCATTTGCCCAGTTGATATTTTATTTCGAAGGACACTCTGACATACGATGTCCCATTTGTCCACATGACATGCACGATCCGTACGGTTTTCTTGGCTGCTTACAGTTGGCTGACACGTGACCAACTTGACCACAATTGTAACACGACCGCGGAGTTCTATTATTATTATTATTAGCTGTTGCTTGCGTATAGGACATATTTGATTTCGGTTTACCATTAGAAGCACATTTTTCCTTCTCCGAAATGTTACGAAGCACATTTAGCAATTCAGTATCGAAAACTGTGCATTCTTGCTTGCGACTGTAGTTGTATGTTGTCCATACCTTCAATGATGCAATCGACTAATTCATCCTCTTCCAATTTTAAATAGTTAGCTAGAATAATTTTTTCTTGATAACACTGAAAATACTCTTCAGATGCCCGCCATTTTCTTTGATCAAATCTACGTCGTTGCTCCAAACGGGATGACGTGTGTCGCAAATTATTCGCATTTCCTTCAAAATGTCTTCCATATCATACGTGACATACTCAGATTTTGAGTGAAACCGCTCAGCTGCTTTTCCGCTCAATTTATTAATCACTTTGATTTTAAACTCGTCCGGATTTGACTGATATGTTTCTAATATTAACTTCACTTTTGAAGCGAACGGTTGAAATTTGCCGCTTTCTCCACTAAATGTTGGCAGGGTTTTCTTAATTTCTTGACGGAAATACCAAAGTTGTCATTCTTCGAGCTATTACTTTCACGCCGCTTGTAGTTTTCATTTTGTTGCCTTCAATACTGAGATCATTTCCTTTTAATGCATCTACCAATTCATTCACGCTGAATTGTAAAATTTCACTTAATGTCGCCATGTTATTCCGCTTAATATTCTTCACACACAAATCAATTATCTTATATAATTTCCTATAACACGAGGAAAATTATAAATCACTTTCTTGACACCTAGTTTACTTATTACTCGTTCAAATAATAATTATTAATAATGAGGATTCGCTACCCCACATCTGATAATTATAGGATTACGTTTTCGACCATCTGTACACGATTCTTAACCCAAAAAATATAAAACCATGTTTCTTCCTGCAGGTATTTTTATTTTCTCTATATTTCACCAAGTCTTGTCCAATACTCTTCTACTCTCTTTTCTTTTTTCTTCACTGAACATAAAACATAAAGGTATATATCACGCTTATAATTTATTTTATAAGTAGCAGAGGCATCTGTTTTAAAATTACTTAAACACTAATATATTTAAATTCAAATAAACAGCAATTTTGTTAATTTACAATATTCTTACAATTAGGAAAGGTGGTTCGATGCCATTTATGTATGAAAAACGTTATCGTTCATATGCCCACCACGGCTTCGTCTACAGGCCTGCATCCGAATATTAAAATTTTCAATGACTTTTAAGTTTGTAAGTTGTTGAATTGTTTGTGGATGATTAGCATACACCTTACCTTTTAAATAACCTCGCAAAAAATAATCAAGTGGTGTTAAATCCGAGCTTTTTGGTGGCCACAGGGAACTTCGCAATTTCTTCAAATTATGCGATCAGCAAATTTTGTTGACAATAAATGGATTGTTGCACGACATGCGTAGCATTTCGCTTCGTTTTGTTGAAACCAAAGGTCATTGACACGCAATTCATTCAATTTGGGCCACAAAAAACGAGTTAACATGGTGCGATAACATTCCTCATTAAGGGCATTTTCCTGTTTGTTTTCATAGGAGGATATAGAGAGGATTCTTCGCACCTCAAATTCGACAACTTGCTGACTTACTCAATAATATGAAAATGAGCTTCATCGCTAAAGATGATTTTTGATAAAAACCTTCATTTCGTTCAAGATCCAATTAACAAAACGACGACTATTTAAATGGTCTGGTGGCTTCAATTTTTGAATTAGTTGAATGTTGTATGAATGCAAATGAAGATCAATATGCAAAATCGTAAGTCGTAATGCGGTTCGTGAAATGTTTAGTTCTTGTGAACGATGCCTGGTTTATGTGTTTGGTTCATTACGAACACCTTCACTAACAGCTGCCACTGCATCAGGAGTACGAACTGGATGAACATGTTGATACGATCTACGACCTTTCATTGAACCAGTTTCTTCAAAACGATCAATAATTTTGCCAATTGCACGCTCAGAAGGACGTCCATGTCGACCAAAACTCTCACGTAATTCACGAAATGTTGTTGTTTTTGAACGATTATTTTCATAATGAATTTGGACAATCAAAATGCGTTGTTGTGTTGTTAGCGACTCCATGGTGATAAATGGCATATTTTTCACTTTTCATATGTCAAAGAATTTTTTCAAAGAAAATTCATCGATTGAAAAAAGCACCAACAGATGACCCACCCTGTAACTGGTTACAAAACTCGTTGTGGCTGTTTTTTAAATCTTAGTATGTTGCTTCATTGTGAGTTTTTTTTACAAAATTATAAAATTAGTAAACTTTTAAGATTCTTGACACGTCACTTGAAGTGATACGACTAAGGGAATAGTGACCTTTATCTTACTTACTTGTATTACAATTACGAAGTGGGAAAATTCAATGTTGAGTTCTTGGAGCATCAAGGCGTAACATGTTCTAACCATTTCTGCAAAATAATGACTCAATAAAAATAATGATAATTAAAAAAATATAATCAGACATTTTGGCCAAGATGCAAGTCCACTTTAAAGGCAATCCCACCACTCCGATTAAAATATTGTCCTCAAACCGAGAATTTTTTAGCCAGGATCACTTATATTAGCTTTTCATGAGTCATAAAATACTATTGGTTTTTGAGGGGCCGACTGACAGATAGTGATCAAATTGCAATGTCTTGGAACTGCCCATTTGTTAATGAATTTTTAACTCAACAATTTCCAGGGAGAATTCCGTAATACGTATGAGGTGGGCAAACCTAATGGATAAAGAAAAAATTCATCCGGAAGGAAATTATTATTCTATCATACGCGAGTATCACATATCCTAGTAAGACAACCCATTTATTTAAATTGGCAATTAAGATTCCTTTATTAGCATTTTTATAAATTAACTAAAGGTTTCCATGGCAGTTGCAATAATTCGTATCTTGCTTTAGATGATGCTAGCTCAAATTTCACTCACTGTTTTCCGCTTTCGGGATGGGCAATAAATACTTGAATTTTCTTTTACATAATAAAATAAAGTACTCGTATAGTAATCGGGAAAATATTCGACTTCGAGATTTAACATTCGTTGTATTGCCAAAGGCCTTAAAAATGTTTTTTACAAAGTTCTGTGTATATGTAGTTTTTGTGTAGAGGGGTGAAACATGTTCAAATTGTACTACGAGTATATGCCCATACATTGAGTTGTTCCTATTTTTCCGGTATAAAACACCTCCTATCCATTGATCATAAATCCTCCCGGGCCCATTGTTAGGCATTACTTCATTAGGTGGGGTTTGCGATATAGCATCATCAACCTTACATTCTTACAACCTTCATCACTGCATTGCTTACTTCACTAACGGTTTCTTCTTTCGCGCTCGGGACGTCGTAATCCCAATAGAGTCTAGAATGCGTAATACTACATTTTCCGGTGTCGGTTCATGAAATCGCGGGTATATGAAAAATACGCATCCCGCATTCTACTGAACATCCCTACAGCTCGGACAATCATATGTATCATCGTAGCGGAATCTGTACAAATATGCATTGAAACATTCGTGCTCCGTCAATAGCTGCGTTAAATTAAAATCGACTTCATTATGTTGCCCTTTAAACCACGCATCTATTGATCAAATGTATTAGACGAGATCTCCATATTCCCTTTTCCGATAAGCTTGTAACGTTTAATAATTTTATTAGTGATAATTATTGTTATTGTTAGAAAATTTTATTTATAATTTTTATTTTATAAACAAATATTATTTTAGTACTATTTAATTTATTATTATTAATTAAATAAATTTATTTTATTTTATTTTATTTTTATTTACATCCGCCATGGGCAACGTCGGATGGCTTTGCGTGTATCGTGGTGTGCAGCAGTCGTACTGAGCTGCATCTTGTTCGAGCGGCTGTGTGGGTGGAACGAACTAATTAAAAAGAAATTTGTTTTTTGACAAATGAGCCGTTCCACACTTTGACTCTTTCGTCATGATTCTTTCCTCATTTCCTTCCCCTTTACCAACAAACTAATTTTGAGGCGAGGAAATTTTTAATTCTTTTTTCAGCAACATTATTTTTTTGAATCTATTGATTCTCGCACTACTACAAAGATTAAATATTTCCAGGCCATTTTATTTATTTGTTGTTTTTGGTGAATTGTTTTTGAGTTTTTTCTTTCTTTGAGTTTTCACGACGAAAGAATCAAAGTGTGGAACGGTAGAATAAATTTGTTCGTTTTGCTTTGCTCGTATTTGTCGAGTCGCTTTTTCTTTCCGTTTTGGAATGTCCATCGCGTTGTTTCCGCCTTGCGCGTATATGTACGTTATGCATTTGCTCTGTTTGCACGTACAAAGTGATTAATTATGAGATAGAGATGAGTTTGCGAGATGTTATGTTCGATATGTATACGATTACAATATTGGTTTGCAATATTCTAACCACTACAACACCTCCCCCTAGATGAGTCACACAGTGAAGAAGATGATTGCGCGATCGTTTGATTAATTGATTGGTCATCTTCAGTATAGATATCCGTTTTTTAAGACATTTATCTTTCTGAGAATGATTAAGTTGCTTGTTGGTGTTTGGCAGTAGTTCGTGTGCAATGTGAGCTTAAGAGGCGCAGAAGGTTAGTGCAGAAGGTTAGTGCATACCTCGAACTGCGTGTCTGATCGGTTGCTAAGTGGACCGGTTGTCCGAATCTAAACCTGTAGTTTTCGAAGGGTAATAAAGTACTAGTATGATATATTATATCGCCTGAAAAGTTTCCGGTCTGACACATAGATGGTGCTGCAAATTTAAAACCCTTATTAAATTCTACCAACCTTCAAACGATATGTGTCAGTTACAGTTTGGCTCCAATGAAGATGTGATTGCCGCTTGAAGACAATGATAAATAGTTCTACAAAAAAGGCATCGAAATAGTATAGAGGCATTAGGATGTATCGCTTAAATTAAAAATTAATTTTGTTGTTGAATAAAATGTATTTTCCCCCAAAAATTGTATTTTCTTTGTTAGACCGGGAAATTTTCAGGCGGTGTGTTACTATGTAGCTAATTACATTATTAAACGCACTCGTTGTACTACTACTACTCTTGTACAGCATTAAAATAATGACAGTTAAGTTGACAATTTGGTGAATTTTACAAGAATGTTAAAAGATAAGTATAAATTATATATAAAAATTATTGTTTGACAATATAAAACTATTAATTAGTTTCTTAATTGCAGGTACTATTATTTGGATTAATTTAACAAAGTTGGTAAGTATGTAAAATAATGATTTGTGTCATTAATATGATTTATTTAATTTTAGGTTATCGTGTGATATAACCGGCTAACTTGCTTAATTTTGTGGTTGTAGATTTTGCTAATAAATTTTGATAAAGTGCTAAATTTGTGGTTTTATTTGTTTCCAAACAGTGTTTATGGCGGCTTTATGTAGACACGCATTTTTTATTATCACCCACGTTTTTTATATATATTTTATGACGGCGGCTTCACACCACACCGCACTATTGTTTTACACACTTCTGAATTATAAATATTTTAATTTATTATACTCGTATATTATACAACCGATAATAAATCATATTATAAAAGATATTTTTTATAATATAAATTTTATTTATTAATTTATTATTATTAATTTTATTATTATTAATTAAATTTGTTTCGTGTTGATATGTGGTAACACTGGCTAACAATCTCCGTCGATTTTATTTAGGCCCTAACGCTAGACACTAAACGTTAAAGGGCGACACTTACTATAGCCACAGATTATACTACAGAAACGACAGTTAGAGGCCATAGTTTTTTGACAATACTCCTAAAATAGTTCCTACGTACGCCAATAGATGGGTTTAATTTTAAAAAAAATCACGTAAACAATAAAAATTTTAAAAGTGTAAAAATAAATTCTCTTTCTTCGACTATCTGTCAAAATGTTTATGTCATCATTTGTCAAACAGTGAGCGAATCAGTAAAAAATTCTAAATGTCTAGTCAGTCTAATGACGGCCGGGAAAATGACATTAATGATAATTCGTCGGAAAAATATGCATTATGCAAAACATGTGATATAACTTTTATCCAAACCAGACTACTTGAAATACATTTACAGAGCCATACGGGTATAAATTCGTTTCAAAATGTGAATCTGCTCGCGAAACTTTATTCAATTTGACCAAAATTACACCAAACTGAAGATCACGATACATTAATCCGATACGTTATTAATGAGATGTGAAAAGCTTTGTATATACACAATTCGTGGTAAAGGTTTTTCCAGATCAAACAAACTTTTTCGTCATATGCGTGTTCATACCGGCATACCCGGTTCGGGCATATAAGTTTACAAACTGCGATCGAGCTTTTACCCAATCAAGAGAAAAGAAATGGAGAATAACCATCCGTTTGTGGAATATGTGGGGATCGGTTTGTTCAGGGTATTATTCAGGGCATTGAAAACCAACCAGCGCCATGTGCGAGTATCAGTGTAAATAATCCTAATCGGTATCCAAACGGAAATCGAGTAAATCGCATTGGATGAATTCCACTAAATACTACAACGGCATCGACTACAAGACGTTCCATACCAATTATTAAAAATGTATCTGAGTCTAAAGCATAAAATGAACTCACTAATGCCAGTAAATCATATGAATGATATAATTGGGTGTCTCAGCAAGGGATTTAAATTTGCCGCCATTTTGTTAATACGCGTTGTACGGTTAATTTTTTTCAGACAGTTGTCACGTACAGACCACACGATTTAAGAATATGGAGAAGTATTCAAACCAACAACGATTTATGTGAAAGTTTTGCGGAAACAGTTCGCCAATTACGTCCAGTTTTCGGTCACAATAATGCGCCAAATGAATCGACAGTGAGGCGTTTAATTACAAAATTTGAGACCAAATTTACACTGATGGATCAGAAGATCATTGTTCGTCGTCGTCCTTGTCGGTTACTCGAAAATATAGCCACAGTAAAGGGAAAGAGAATCCAGGAACTTCCATTCGGCATCATGGTGAAGAATTAAACATTTTCAGAAGCACTATGCATAACGAATTTTGGTAAAAGATCTGCATTTGCACGCGTACAAGGTTCAATCAAGCCAAGGGACCCTGCGCAGCACCGTGAATTTGATGATTGGGTGTTGGAACATCTTCAAATTAATGCGAATTTTTCGAAGAAAATCATTTTTTCAGATGAGGCACATTTTGAACTCGACGGATACGTAAATAAGCAAAACTGTCGGATTTGGAGTGCTGAAAATCCTCGTGTGATACTCAAGCAACCAATGCATCCACTGCGAGTAACTGTTTGGTGTGCATTTTGGGCTGGCGGAGGAATTGGGTCGTATTTTTTTGAAATAGCGGCTGGAAATGCGCTAACTGTTAATGGAGTGCAGTATCGCGAAATGTTAACGGAGTTTTTGATCCAATTCGGGATGTAATTGATGTGGAGGACATGTTTTTCCAACAAGTCGGTGCGACCTGCCACACAGCACGTGAAAAAATGGTGTTACTGCAGACTAAGTTTCCAGGTCGTGTGATTTTTCGATTTGGCGATCAACATTGGCCACCAAGATCGTGCGATCTAACACCGATGGACTTTTTTCTTTGAGGCTATGTGAAGGAAAAGGTGTATGCGAATAAGCCTGAAACAGTTGAACATCTTAAAGAGGAAATACGGCGCGTTATTGGTGAAATACAGCCACATTTATGCGAAAACGTCATTCAAAATTTCAACAAAAGAATACCCCTGTGTCAGAGGTTTCGTGGTGGCCATTTGCCTGATGTTGTATTTCACGTTTAATCGGAACTATTTTTCTTTGTGTTGGAATAAAAATGTTAATTTGCTTAATTCAAAAATAAATGTGTTTTTCTTTAAAATTAAATCCGGCGCTCTTGTTGAAACACCCTTTACATTCTCCAAGGTCCAAACTTTCTTCTAGCTCGATAACCTCTAATCCGACCCGGAATTTCCAACCTGCAAATCTAATGGGGATTAATAATATCCATAATACTCCACCTATCCTACCTCCACCTCATCCCACATCACAACGAATTCTACCAAATCTTGGGTTCCCCCCAATTTTAGAAATGTTATTTAATACAAAACTATAATTACGTTACTATTAAATAAAAAAGTAAACATTTCAATTTATTTTATATAAAAAATAAAGAAATGATTTTAATGCACCAAACAAATATATTTTTAATTTAAACTATATTTTAAAACGTGCCCCAACATTTCAATAGTAATTGCAAGTGACTGAACAACCTTAATATTTCGCTGGCATATACATATCCCAGTGGTGGGATCCTCTTCGTTCACCTCAATCGCCTCCTACATATAGAATACGGTTTGTTTCCAATGGGTTGGTTGGCATGCGGGCGTTGTGAAAAAGCTACTCGGATTCGGAAACTCAAAAAATGTATCAAAATTTCCAACGGACAGTTTATATCCACAAAAACAACACATTCACATGGTAAGAACACATTCCGGTTTACAGATTTCTATGATCGCCTCCTATAGAACTTCGTTTTTCATACACGATATATATATATATATATATATATATATATATATATATATATATATATATATATATATATATATATATATATAATTGAGCTCAATGGATTGCGGCAATGGCTAGGGAGAATCGTACTCTTATAATATCTCCAGGAGCCTTACCACCGACTCCGCCGGCGTTCGTTGTTTTTCGCATTTTTATTTTCGTTTCGGCTAGTGAAATCTTACCACGAACAACGCAACGCTAGTGTTTGTGATTTTGTTCACTTCATGTTTTCAATCGCTCATTATTTTGGAAATAAAACTCCAGCGAAAAATAACGTAATCGGAAAAGTATTAGAGCTAATTCTACTCCTCGTAATCTTCCTGAAACAATGTTAGTAAACTAACATTTAGATACAGCTATTTTACATTTTTAGTGCAAATACATAATTAAATTAGTGCCAGACAATTATTTTGAGTGTCAAAAGAAGAGTTTAAATATTTGTTGGAGGAAATATTGGAAGGAAATACTTACATCTTTACATTACAAAAAATATTTTCGCTCTTTTGTTCTAGTAACCAAATTGTTTAAATTTACGCCAGTAGCGATAAAATTTTCGCTTTGCGAAAAAACGTAAAAGCTAACCAGCATCGAACGCCGGCGGAGTCAGTAATACGGCAACAGCAATGAAGCTCATCGAAAAA